>BSBK01011568.1:57500-290807 GCA_027943335.1 Chamaecyparis obtusa | reverse complement strand
CTGAGATTGCCTTGCCAAATGCAAACGAAGTCAAATCGCCCAAAACCAAGAGAGGTTATTGTAGACCTCAAAAACATGATCCTATAGCACCTAACAGTTTGTTGATAGCTCTCATGAGGGCTGAGATACGAGCCCCATAAGATCGCTGCCCAATTGTGCTTAGTGCACCTTGGGGTCACTTGGGTCGAGCGTGGTCGCGAGCATTTTCGTGACTCTGTGGATAGAATGGGGTTGTCACTGGAATTTAACTGGCCAATTGGAGCCAATGGAGTAGATTTTTTGATGCCAGGTTGGATAGTTTGAAAGATACGCTGCTGAGCCACTTTCAACTGACCCTCACTGCAAGTTTTGGCATCAACTGAGATCGCCTTGCCAAATGCAAACAAAGTCAAATCGCCCAAACTGAGAGAGGTTATTGTAGACCTCAAAAACAAGATCCCATAGCACCTAACATTTTGTCGATAACTCTCATGAGGTTTGAGATACGAGCCTCAGAAGATCACTACCCAATCATGCTTAGTGCACCTTGGGGTCACTTGGGTCGAGCGTGGTCACAAGTGTTTTCGTGACTCTGTGGGTAGAATGGGGTTGTCACTGGTGTTTACCCAGCCAACCAGAGCCAATGGAGTAGATGGTTTGATGCTAGGTCAGATGGTTTGAAAGATACGCTGCTGAGCCACTTTCAAATGACCGTCACTGCAAGTTTTGGCATCGACTCAGATCGCCTTGCCAAATGCAAATGAAGTTGAATCACCCAAAACCAAGAGAGGTTATTGTAGACCTCAAAAACATGATCCCGTAGCAGCTAATATTTTTTTGATAGCTCTCGCGAGGTCCAAGGTACGAGCCCCAGAAGATCACTGCCCAATCGTGCTTAGTGCACCTTGGGGTCACTTGGGTCGAGCATGGTCGCAAGCATTTTCGTGACTCTGTGGGTAGAATGGGGTTGTCACTAGCGTTTACCCAGCCAACCGGAGCCAATGGAGTAGATGATTTGATGCTAGGTCAGACGGTTTGAAAGATACACTGCTGAGCCACTTTCAATTGACCCTCACTGCAAGTTTTGGCATCACTGAGATCGCCTTGCCAAATACAAATGAAGTTGAATTGCCCAAAATCGAGAGAGGTTATTGTAGATCTCAAAAACATGATCTTGTAGCACCTGACAGTTTGTCAATACCTCTCACAAGGTCTGAGATATGAGCCACTTTCAACTGACTGTTAGTGGTATGTTTGAAATTTGAACTATGAAATTAATCATGATTAAGCTTGTTAAATTTGATAAAAAATAATATCCTTAAAGCATTGCAAACAACAATCAAACATGCAAGAATTCAAACCATGCAAATGAAATAAGTATATGACGTGTAAGATCTCTTCTTGGCACTATTGGCCACCCATACATGATTTTGGTCATAAGTCCTTATGAAGAGTTTTAGGACATTTAACTTTTAAATCAAATTGATTGTTACAAATTGCCATTATAGGCTTCAAAAGATCTCAATTAACCATTAAGGATCCTTTTGTCCTTCTATCTCTAATTGGATCCATGGTGACCATAGGCGTCTTCATAGGTGCTCCTACACAAGTTACATTCCACATACAAAACCAAGTTTATTGACTCAAAATACAATCTAAGAAAGGTCAAATTAATGTATTGAAATTAAGCTTAACAAACTTAGAAAATAATGCACTAAGTTAACTTATTACCTAGTCAAGTGTTCCTGAAGGGTCATCTCTTTGCTTCAGGGTCTCCAATAGTGCTTCATGATCAGCAGTAGTAATAGTCCAAAGTTCTTTTATCTTTGGTCTTCCTTGATGCTTTGACAACTTGACATTTGTTGCTATAACAAGGTGTGAATACATAAGAATAGTTTTGTGCTTCTCATAGTCTTCAAATGCGGGAACATTATTCTTTCTAATCATGTATGTTCGCAGCCATGTTCCCGCAACAACAATTGAACTAGTAGGATATGTGAACCCATCACCATCTGTCATCGGTTGTACAAGCTTTTGTTTACCTTGTACACAATGTGGTAACCAATAATCTGACCTCTCATCATTCCCCTATGGTGCAACCAATGTAAAAACATCTCCTGGCTTCAAAAGATCTAAAAGATGGTCATAGTCAACTGAAGTGTCCATGTCATCATTTCTTATAGAGAGTGTCAAAGATAAAGGAGTTAGATACTGTGGAACCCATGTATCCACCCACTCACTTGACTCGCAATGATCCCAATCATACTGAAAACACATGGGGCAAAAACAAGCCAACTCTCGTGTCCCAAATGGTCCATGTACTACTATTGGAGCTTCGGAATGAATGCATTTTTGAAGAGTCTTTCACTATTTGACAATCCAATCTATCTCCTATAGTTCCGTCCTCAACCAACAAAAAGAATCTACGCACTGTAGAATCAAGAGTCCCCCCTGTGACAATGCTAAAGTACACCAATCAACAATAGAATGAGCATCAAGAAGTACAGCACCTAAAATCCTCAATTGCTCCTTAACTAGAGCTCTCTTAACACATGCACCTGCTCTGTCATGCTCCCCTTTCCCATGCCCTGACTCAAAAAAACTCCAAATATGAGGTACACCTCTCTGCAAATGCATTCTACACAACCAATAAAACATTTTGGCATTCTTAAATTGACCAGTGCAATTATCCGACCAAATGAGATGCCTATCCATAGCAATACCATTTTCCTGCAAGAAGTCAAAATAGTTCTAGAAACAATGTTGAACAAACTCATGAGAGTGAGACCTGTCGTCGCTCATATAAAAATGGTACTCTCTGATTATCTTTCGCTCATCTTTTGTGCTATCAGGGAAATGTCTATATGTGATGTGTACAAAAATAGCAACCTGAATTGAATTGTAATATTGAGCTTGAGTCTCATTTTGGGGCTGCAATGTATAGTTCTCCACAAAGTCTACAACGGATATAATAGTTCCAATGGGGAAAAGTGTCCTTACATGTCCTGAATTGTTGATCCAACCATTGAGACCTGTGACTATGCCTTGCATACTTGTAAAAAAGATTTTTCTTGAAATCTGAGATAAAATCAGCAACATTGTATTCTTTTGCAACTAACTCACATCTAGAGCCTTCACCTCCACTCTTCAATGTATATTTCACTATTTCATATACCTTTTTTTGGATGAGTGTCTTTCCAAAATTGTGTTCCAAACCCTCATGAAAACATGTTCTAAACTTGGACAAGCCACCACATTCTGAGCACTTGGCATTTAAGCAATTTTTTTTATAAAATAAACAACCCTCATCTCTATGACATAAAAATTGATCTAGCAAGTCTCTTGATGATTTGGGAAGACCACTTGCACCACAATCCTCTAGCATTTCATTAGTATGCAATTTAGAATGAATGGACCATAATAATTCATGATGCATTGAAAACTCAACATGATATTTGCAACAACATGTATTTCAAATCTTAAGGGGTACACAATAAAATGGCTTCACGGATCAAAAGAACTTTTTGATATTTTCAATGTTGGATGTGTCTCACAAAATTTTTTATACAACATTGTTTGACTTACCTCCACATAATGTTTAGGATGTGGAGTGTGGTCTCGATTGCCAACTCTCAACTTCAAGACATCCTTCACATTTGGTGACACTCTTGAGTTAGGATCCCAAAATTGTTGACTTTCATCCATGACAATGTGTATTAGCTTCTTATCGAAACGTGGAAGTCTCCCACCATAAGCCCATGTATCAATTTGAAGCGGATCATCAAGTCTTTCTCTTCTTGTAAGTGCTCTACCCAAAGTTTTATGGTCTATATTGAAGTCAACACAAGTTTGTCTCATCAAACGAGCCTTTCTCAACTGATGACTTACTAAGGAGTTTGTAATAACCCTCCGAGCAACTCTCTTGTCTTTTTCTCTACTAGTCTTCCCTATGTTATTGAGAGCATTGAAAATATTTTTCACAACAATGGCATTTCTCTCCATTTTTTTGTTCACACGAATCTTCAATTTCACAAGCACAGGTCTCATCTTTTGCATCTTTAACAACTGCACAAAAATTTGACATTTCTCAACCAATGTCTTGTTTTGAAAAAATTGATCATAAAGTCTTGAAGCCCACAACCTAATGGTTCTATGTGACCTCTTTCCTTCCCAATTATTCATAATGTTCTCCTCAATTTCAATTAACCATTTAGGTGTTTTTAAAAGCCCCGAATTTGAAGATTGATTATCTTTATTACAAGGGACTTCATTTCGCATATAATTTGGAGATGTATAACATTCATGTCGTTCTTGTGCAACATTTTTGTTCCCAAAGTCTACATTTTCAATCTCCATCTGTGCATTTTCAAATTGAACATCCTCTTCACTTACAACTACATTTACGAGGTCACCTGATTAATGGTTAACATACCTTCTCTCCTTCTTCAGTGATTTTCCTTATCTTTTCCCCTATATGCCTAAATTTTGTCATTTGTCAGCTTCCTCTTATGTTTAGCCTTTCGACGACTGGTGCTTCCCATGGTGAAACCACAAGTCGACAAAAATCAAACAATGGGCCCCAAATCATGTTTTTTGTTTTGCAACGCGTGAAAAAAGTATAAAATCCTGTGATTGTCTGCTCTGTGGGGACAGGGAATATTTTTGTAAATATTGCCTGGCAAAAATCGGGTACCCAAAAATATCGGGTACCCGATATTCCCTGACTGATGAAAAAACGGCGGGAGCAAATGAAAACAATTGAACTTTTACATATATTTATGTATATAATATATATAAAAAAGAGGCATATGATATATATAATGTATATTATATATGTACTAATGTGGTCAGCTAAATCTTTGTATTAAATGTGCCTTTTATAGGCATCATAAACCCTAGCTATGCAAAAATGGACGCTTTGAAGAATAGTTCACTGGAGGCAGAGAGAGACTCCCTAGGGGTCCTAACGCGTGATAAGGGATCATGGGGACTCCCTAGGGGTCATGATGTGTCAAAAGGGGTCATGATGATTCCCTAGGGGTCCTAGTATGCTTTATCACATGTTAGGACACCTAGGGAGTCCCCGTGACCCCTTTTGACCCATTGGAATGCTCAAGTGTGTCATAAGGGGTCCTTTTGACTCCCTAGGGTTCCTAATGCATGATAAAGTGTACTAGGACCCCTAGGGAGTCATCGTGACCCCTTAAAACACACTTGAGCATTCTAATGTGTCAAAAGGGGTCATGATGACTCCCTAGGGGTCCTAGTACACCTTATCACGCGTTAGGACCTCTAGGGAGTCTCTGTGACCCCTTTTCACACATTGAAATGCTCAAGTGTGTCTTGAAGGGTCCTACAACCCCTTATGACACACTAGAGCATTCCAATGTGTCAAAAGAGGTCACGATGATTCCCTAAGGGTCTTAGAATGCTTTATCATGTGTTAGGACCCCTTAAGGCACACTTGAGTGTTCTAATGTGTCAAAAGGGGTCACGGGGACTCCCTAGGTGTCCTAACATGTGATAAAGCGTACTAGGACCCCTAAGGAGTCCCTGTGACCCCTTTTCACACATTGGAACACTCAAGTGTTTCTTAAGGGGTCCTACGACCCATTAAGGCACGCTTGAGCATTCCAATGTGTCAAAAGGGGTCACGAGGACTCCCTAGCTATCCTAGGACCCTTAGGGAATCATCGTGACCCCTTTTGACACATTGGAATGCTCTAGTGTGTCATAAGGGGTCCTATGACCCCTTAAGACACACTAGAGCATTCCAATGTGTCAAAAGGGGTCACAGGAACTCCCTAGGTGTCCTAACATGTGATAAAGCGTACTAGGACCCCTAGGGAATCATCATGACACCTTTTGACACATTGAAATGCTCTAGTGTGTCATAAGGGGTCGTAGGACCTCTGAAGACACCCTTGAGCATTCTAATGTGTCAAAAGTGGTCATGATGACTCCCTAGGGGTCCTAGTACACCTTATCACATGTTAGGAACCCTAGGGAGTCAAAAGGACCGCTTAAGACACACTTGAGCATTTCAATGTGTGAAAAGGGGTCAGGGGGACCTCCTAGGGGTCCTAGTATGCGTTAAGACCCCTAGGGAGTCCCCCTGACCCCTTTTGACCCCTAGGGAGTCCTAATGCATTCCAAAGGGTCACGGTTCCATAGAAGTTGCATTTTGAACCCTAATCACCCTTTAACATGCCTACTGACCCCATTTCGACATGTGGTCTCTTGAGAGCTCCCCATGGACCCCTTTTGCGTTCTACTAGAAAAAAGTCATCCAAATTTGGTACATAGATCTTCTGACATGTCTTAATGAATTTGAAAGGGTCACCGTTCCATAGAAGTTTCATTTAGAACCCTAATGACCCATTAACAGGCCTACACACCATGATTCCACATGTGGTCTCCCGAGACCACCCCATGGACCCCTTTTCAGTTCTACTAGAAAAAACTCATCCAAATTTGGTACGTAGGTCCTCTGACATGTCTTAATGCATTAAAAAGGGTCACTGTTCCATTGAAGTCACATTTGGAACCCTAATGACCCCTTAACAGACCTACCAACCCTGATTCGACATGTGTTCTCCTCAGAGAACCCCATGGACTCTTTTTGAGTTCTACTAGGAAAAAGTCAACAAATTTGGTACATAGGTCCTCTAACATGTCCTAATGTGTTGCAAAGGGTCACCATTCCATCCAAGTTTCATTTGTAACCCTAATGACCCCTTAAAAGACCTACCGACCTTGATTTGACATGTGGTCTCCCGAGACCACCCCATGGACCCCTTTTAAGTTCTACTTGGCAAAAGACGTCCATATTTGGTACATAGGGTCATCATTCCATCAAAGTTTCATTTCTAACCCTAATGACCCTTTGACAGGCCTACCGACCCCAATACAACATGAGGTATCCCGAGAGCACCCCATGGACCCCTTTCACATTCTACTAGGAAAAAGTCATCCAAATTTGGTACGTAGGTGCTCTAATATGTTGTAATGTGTTAGAAAGGGTCACCATTCCATTGAAGTTTCATTTAAAACCCTAATGACCCCTCAACAGGCCTATGGACCCCGTTTCTACATGTGGTCTCTCGAGAGCAGCCCATGGACCCCTTTCCATTTCAACTAGGCAAAAGTCATCCAAATTTGGTATGTAGGTCCTCTAACATGATCTAATGCATTCCAAAGGGTCACCATTCCATCGAAGTTGCATTTTGAACCCTATTGACCCCTTAACAGGCCTATCGACCCCGAGTCCCCGTGACCCCTTTTCACACATTGGAATGCTCAAGTGTCTCTTATGGGGTCCTACAACCCCTTAAGGAACACTTGAGCATTCCAATGTGTCAAAAGGGGTCACGGGACTCCCTACGGGTCCTAACGCGTGATAAAGCATACTAGGACCCCTAGGGAGTCCCCGTGACCCCTTTTGACACATTGGAAGGCTCAAGTGTGCCTTAAGGGGTCCTACGACCCCTTAAGGCATACTTGAGTGTTCCAGTGTGTGAAAAGGGGTCAGGGGGACTCTCTAAGGATCCTACCACGTACTAGGACACCTAGGGAGTCCCCGTGACCCCTTTTGACAAATTGGAATGCTCTAGTGTGTCTTAAGGGCTCCTACGACCCCTTAGGACACACTAGAGCATTGCAATGTGTCAAAAGGGGTCACGATGACTCCCTAGGGGTCCTAGTATGCCTTATCATGCATTAGGAACCCTAGGGAGTCAAAAGGACCCCTTAAGACACACTTGAGCATTCCAATGTGTCAAAAGGGGTCACAGGGACTCCCTAGGGGTCCTAGTACATGTTAGGACCCCTAGGGAGTCCCCATGACCCTTTTTGACACATTGGAATGCTCAAGTGTGCCTTAAGGGGTTGTAGGACCCCTCAAGGCACACTTGAGCATTCCAATGTGTCAAAAAGGGTCAGGGGGACTCCCTAGGTGTCCTAACGCATGATAAAGTGTACTAGGACCCCTAAGGAGTCCCCGTGACCCCTTTTGAGCACATTGGAATGCTCAAGTGTTCCTTAAGGGGTCATAGGACCCGTTAAGACACACTTGAGCATTCCAATGTGTGAAAAGGGGTCACGGGGACTCCTTAGGGGTCCAAGTACACTTTATCAAGCGTTAGGACACCTAGGGAGTCCCCGTGACCCCTTTTGACCCATTGCAACGCTCAAGTGTGTGTTAAGGGGTCCTTCGACCCCTTAAGACACACTTGAGCATTGCAATATGTCAAAAGGGGTCACGGGGACTCCTTAGGGGTCCTAGTATGCTTTATCACATGTTAGGACCCCTAGGGAGTCCCCATGACCCCTTTTGACACATTGGAAAGCTCAAGTGTGCCTTAAGGGATCGTAGGACCCCTTAAGGTACACTTGAGCATTCTAATGTGTCAAAAGGGGTCATGGGGACTCCCTAGGTGTCCTAACATGTGATAAAGAGTATTAGGACCCCTAAGGAGTCCCCGTGACCCCTTTTCACACATTGGAATGCTCAAGTGTGTCTTAACGGGTCCTACGACCCCTTAAGGAACACTTGAGCATTCTAATGTGTCAAAAGGGGTCACGGGGACTCCCTAGGGGTCCTAACATGTGATAGAGCATACTAGGACCCCTAGGGAGTCATCGTGACCCCCTTTGACACATTGCAACACTCAAGTGTGTCTTAAGGGGTCCTTCGACCCCTTAAGACACACTTGAGCATTGCAATGTGCCAAAAGGAGTCACGGGGACTCCTTAGGGGTCCTAGTACACTTTATCATATGTTAGGACACCTAGGGAGTCCCCGTGACTCCTTTTGACACATTAGAATGCTGAAGTGTGCCTTAAGGGATCGTAGGACCCCTTAAGGAACACTTGAGCAATCCAATGTGTCAAAAGGGGTCACGAGGACTCCCTAGATGTCCTAACGCATGATAAAGCATACTATGACCCCTAAGGAGTCCCCGTGACCCCTTTTCACACATTGGAATGCTCAAGTGTGTCTTAAGGGGTCCTACGACCCCTTAAGGCACACTTGAGCATTCCAATGTGTCAAAAGGGGTCACGGGGACTCCCTAGGTGTCCTAACGCATGATAAATCATACTAGGACCCCTAGGGAATCATCATGATCCCTTTTGACACATTGGAATGCTCTAGTGTGTCATAAGGGATCATAGGACCCGTTAAGACACACTTCAGCATTCCAATGTGTCAAAAGGGGTCACGGGGACTCCTTAGGGGTCCTAACGCATGATAAAGCGTACTAGGACCCCTAGGGAGTCATCGTGACCCCTTTTGACACATTGCAATGCTCAAGTGTGTCTTAAGGGGTCCTTCAACCCCTTAAAACACACTTGAGCATTGTAATGTGTGAAAACGGGTCACGATGACTCCTTAGGGGTCCTAGTACGCTTTATCACACGTTAGGACCCCTAGGGAGTCCCCATGACCCCTTTTGACACATTGGAACGCTCAAGTGTGCCTTAAGGGGTCCTACCCTTTTGACACATTGGAACACTCAAGTGTGCCTTAAGCGGTCGTAGGACCCCTTAAGGCACACTTGAGCGTTCCAATGTGTCAAAAGGGGTCACGGGGACTCCTTAGGTGTCCTAACGCATGATAAAGCGTACTAGGACCCCTAAGGAGTCCCCGTGACCCCTTTTCACACATTGGAATGATCAAGTGTGTCTTAAGGGGTCCTACGAACCCTTAAGGCACACTTGAGCATTCCAATGTGTCAAAAGGGGTCACGGGGACTCCCTAGGTGTCCTAACACGTGATAAAGCATACTAGGACCCCTAAGGAGTCTTAGTGACCCCTTTTCACACATTGGAACACTCAAGTGTGTCTTAAGGGGTTCTACGACCCCTTAAGGCACACTTGAGCATTCTAATGTGTCAAAAGGGGTCACAGGGACTCCCTAGGTGTCCTAACGTGTGATAAAGTGTACTATGACCCCTAAGGAGTCCCCGTGACCCCTTTTCACACATTGGAATGCTCAAGTGTGTCTTAAGGGGTCCTAGGACCCCTTAAGGCACCCTTGAGTGTTCCAATGTGTGAAAAGAGGTCAACGGGACTCCTTAGGGGTCCTAACGTGTACTAGGACACCGAGGGAGTCCCCGTGACCCCTTTTGATACATTGGAATGCTCAAGTGTGCCTTAAGGGGTCGTAGGACCCCTTAAGGCACACTTGAGCATTCCAATGTGTCAAAAGGGGTCATGGGGAGGACCCCTTAAGGCACACTTGAGCATTCCAATGTATCAAAAGGGGTCACGGGGACTCCTTAGGTGTCCTAACATGTATGCTTTATCACGTGTTAGGACACTGAGGGAGTCCCCGTGACCCCTTTTGACACATTGTAATGCTCAAGTGTGCCCTAAGGGGTCCTACGACCCCTTAAGGCACACTTGAGCATTCCAATGTGTCAAAAGGGGTAAGGGGGACTCCCTAAGGGTCCTAACGTGTACTAGGACACCTAGGGAGTCCCTGCGACCCATTTTGACACATTGGAATGCTCTAGTGTGTCTTAGGGGGTCCTTCGACCCCTTAAGACACACTTGAGCATTGCAATGTGTCAAAAGGGGTCACGGGGACTCCTTAGCGGTCCTAGTATGCTTTATCATGCGTTTAGACACCTAGGGAGTCCCTGTGACCCCTTTTGACACATTGGAACGCTCAAGTGTGCCTTAAGGACCCCTTAAAAGACACTTAAGCATTCCAATGTGTCAAAAGGGGTCACGGGGACTCCCTAGGTGTCCAAACATGTGATAAACCATACTAGGACCCCTAAGGAGTCCCCGTGACACCTTTTCACACATTGGAATGCTCAAGTGTGCCTAAGGTGTCCTACGACCCCTTAAGGCACACTTGAACATTCCAATGTGTCAAAAGGGGTCACGGGGAATCCCTATGTGTCCTAACACATGATAAAGTGTACTAGGACCCCTAAGGAGTCCCCGTGACCCCTTTCCACACATTGGAATGCTCAAGTATGTCTTAAGCGGTCCTACGAACCCTTAAGGTACCCTTGAGCATTCTAATGTGTCAAAAGTGGTTAGGGGGACTCCTTAGGGGTCCTAATGCGTACTAGGACACCCAGGGAGTCCCCGTGACCTCTTTGACACATTAGAATGCTCAAGTGTGCCTTAAGTTGTCCTACGACCCCTTAAGGCACACTTGAGCATTCCAATGTGTCAAAAGGGGTCACGGGGACTCCTTAGGGGTCCTATTATGCTTTATCACATGTTAGGACACCCAGGGAGTCCCCGTGACCCCTTTTGACACATTGGAACACTCAAGTGTGCCTTAAGCGGTCCTACGACCCCTTAAGGCACACTTGAGCATTCCAATGTGTCAAAAGGGTTTAGGGGGACTCCTAAGGGTCCTAACACGTACTAGGACACCTAGGGAGTCCCCGTGACCCATTTTGACTCATTGGAATGCTCTATTGTGTCTTAAGGGGTCCTATGACCCCTTAAGACACACTAGAGCATTTCAATGTGTAAAAAGGGGTCATGATGACTCCCTAGGGGTCCTAGAATGCCTTATCACGCGTTAGGAACCCTAGGGAATCAAGAGGACCCCTTAAGACACACTTGAGCATTCCAATGTGTCAAAAGGGGTCACGAGGACTCCCTAGGGGTCCTAATACATGTTAAGACCCCTAGGGAGTCCCCCTGACCCCTTTTGACACATTAGAATGCTCAAGTGTGCCTTAAGGGGTCGTAGGACCCCTTAAGGCACACTTGAGTGTTCCAATGTGTCAAAAGGGGTCAGGGAGACTCCCTAGGTGTCCTAACACATGATAAAGTGTACTAGAATCCCTAAGGAGTCCCCGTGACCCCTTTTGACACATTGGAAAGCTCAAGTGTGTCTTAAGGGGTCCTACAACACCTTAAGGCACACTTGAGTGTTCCAATGTGTCAAAAGGCATCAGGGGGTCTCCCTAAGGGTCCTAACACGTACTAGGACACCTAGGGAGTCCCCATGACCTCATTTGACACATTGGTATGCTCAAGTGTGTCTTATGGGGTCCTAAAACTCCTTAAGACACACTAGAGCATTCCAATGTGTCAAAAGGGGTCATGGGGACTCCCTAGGTGTCCTATCATGTGATAAAGCATACTAGGACCCCTAGGGAATCATTGTGACCCCTTTTGACACATTGGAATTCTCTAGTGTGTCATAAGGGGTCGTAGAACCCCTTAAGACACACTTGAGCATTCCAATGTGTCAAAAGGGGTCACAGGGACTCCCTAGGGGTCCTAACACATGATAAAGCGTACTAGGACCCCTAGGGATTCATCGTGACCCATTTTGACACATTGGAACACTCAAGTGTGTCTTAAGGGGTTGTAGGACCCCTTAAGACACACTTGAGCGTTCCAATGTGTCAAAAGGGGTCATGATGACTCCCTAGGGGTCCTAGTATGCCTTATCATGCATTAGGAACCCTAGGGAGTCAAAAGGACCCCTTAAGACACACTTGAGTGTTTCAATGTGTCAAAAGGGGTCACGGGGACTCCCTAGGGGTCCTAGTACATGTTAGGACCCCTAGGGAGTCCCCCTGACACCTTTTGACCCCTAGGGAGTCCCCTTGACGCCTTTTGACCCCTAGGGAGTCCTAATGCATTCCAAAGGGTCATGGTTCCATAGAAGTTGCATTTCGAACCCTAATGACCCCTTAACATGCCTACTGACCCCATTTCTACATGTGGTCTCCCGAGAGCTCCCCATGGACCCCTTTTGCATTTTCCTAAGAAAAAGTCATCCAAATTTGGTACATAGGTCCTCTAACATGTCTTAATGAATTTGAAAGGGTCACCATTCCATAGAAGTTTCATTTAGAAACCTAATGACCCCTTAATAGGCCTACACACCATGATTCGACATGTGGTCTCCCGAGACCACCCCATGGACCCCTTTTGAGTTCTACTAGAAAAAAGTTATCCAAATTTGGTACGTAGGTCCTCTGACATGTCCTAATGCATTCCAAAGGGTCACCATTCCATCAAAGTCACATTTGGAACCCTAATGACCCCTTAACAGGCTTACCGACCTTGATTCAACATGTGGTCTCCTCAGAGAACCCCGTGGACCCTTTTTGAGTTCTACTAGGAAAAAGTCATAGAAATTTGGTACATAGGTCCTCTGACATGTCCTAATGTGTTCCAAAGGGTCACCATTCTATCCAATTTTCATTTGTAACCCTAATGACCCCTTAATAGGCCTATCGACCCTGTTTAAACATGTGGTCTCCTAAGAGCACCCCATGGACCCCTTACGAGTTCTACTAGGAAAAAGTCATCCAAATTTGGTATGTAGGTCCTATGACATGTCCTAATGCATTCCAAAGGGTCACCATTCCATCAAATTTTTATTTAGAACCCTAATGACCCCTTAACAGGCCTACCGACCCCATTTTGACACGTGGTCTCCTGAGAGCACACCATGGACCCCTTTCGAGTTTTACTAGGAAAAAGTCATCCAAATTTGGTACATAGGTCCTTTGACATATCCTAATGCATTCTAAAGGGTCACCGTTTCATCAAAGTTTCATTTGGAACCCTAATGACCTCTTAACAGGTCTACTAACCCCGATTTGACATGTGGTCTCCCGAGAGCACCCCATGGACCCCTTTCGAGTTCTACTAGGAAAAATTTATCCAACTTTGGTACGTAGGTCATTTGATATGTCCTAATGCATTCCAAAGGATCACTGTTCATCGAAAGTTTCATTTGGAACCCCGATGACCCCTTAAGTCACCTATCGACCCTAAATCGCACAATGGTCTCCCAAGAGCACCCCATGGACCCTTTTCGAGTTTGAATAATCAAAATTCATCTAAATTGTGGAGTTAGGTCCTTTGACATGTCCTAATGCGTTCCAAATGGTCACCGTGCATCAAAGGTTGTATCACGAGCCCTGATGACCCCTTAAGATGCCTAGCGAGACTGATTGGACATGTGGTCTCCTGAGAGCACGCCATGGACCCTTTTCAAGTTCGACTAGGAAAAAGTCATTAAAATTTGGTACATTGGTCCTTAGACATGCCCTATTGCCTTCCAAATGGTCACTGTACATCCGAAGTTGCCTCACAAACCCTAATTACCCCTTAAGACGTCTAGCGACCCCAATTCGACCTGTTGTCTCATGAGAGGATCTGTTATAACTTAAATTAAATATTAAAATAATATATAAAATATTTTTAAAAATATAATATTTAATAGACTAAATATATAATATATATTATCAAATATACAATATATTAATGTCCTATTCATTTTATATATTATATATATTAGACATTATATTATATACGTGCAACAATATTTAATATATAATATATATATATATATATATATATATATATATATATATATATATATATATATATATATATATATATATATATATATATATATATATATATATATAATGTAACATTTATATTATAATATAAAAATATTGCATTTAATATAAATCTGAACAGACTATATACTTAGGTTGTTTAAATTGATATTATCGAATATATAATATAAATAAATAATATATATAATATATATACTATATAATATAAAATATAAAACATAAAATATAAAACATAAATATAAAATATATAAATTATTGATTGTCAGGGTGAAAGAAGAAAACATCAAAATTAAAGGGAAATAAAAAAAGAGTGGGAGGGGGAAACTTTTCAAAATTCAAATTCAAACAAAATCGGGTACATGAAAAGATCGGGTACCCGATTAGGCTTGGTAATAGCTTTGGAAACCAAAGCCCCATGGTCAACGCTGAAGGTGTGCAAAAAATGTGTTTTTTCTCTATTTTTCTTATATCGACACTTCGACCATTAGGTTGACGACTTTTTTTTCCACCCGATTTCGATAAAATGAAAAGGGTTTCTTTGGATGATTGTCAACTTTCCATTGATATAAGTGCTGTCAGATTTTGAATTTGTTAAGTATTTATTAGTTATTTTTGAGTTCACTTACGTCTAAAGTCCTGATTGACATACTAATGGACAAACAGCTATAACTTTCAAACCGTATAACATTTTTGAAATCTGAAAGATGCGTCACATTCTATGCTTTGTCTAGTATAAGAAAAAATTAAAAAAAATTGAATTATGATAAGTTTTCAATGAGTAAAGGTGGTCAAACATGAGAGTTTTTAAATTCTGAAAGCGCTGTAGCAAAAAAATCATAATTAATTATCTGTTTGGAATAAAAATACCAAAAAATATGCGTCACATCCGAGCATGAGTCAGCTACTTATATATAGAATATAATAAAAAAATATTATCATTTTCTTTTGATTAGGGTGGTCAGACATACACATACTTCTTATTTTTTTGCTGAAATGTTTGTAGTGCTGCATTGCAATCTATACTTTTTACCAATCATATTAATTTTTTTTCAAAAAAGGCTTAGTATTTTAGAAACTAAATTCAATTTCCTACAAATTATGTTCTTACAAATTTTTGATATTAGGTAGATAACTAGTTCATTTTTTCACGTCAAGTTGACTAATCTTGATTTTCTGATTTTTCATTGCCACTTAAGGGCATAGTTTGGCCCCTCATGATCCTGCACATACTCGGATATGTATGTAAAGAAGATGGATAGATATGTATACAAAGAGTATTACTATAGGCGGAGTAATAAGTAAAGAGTGTGGAGTAATTGGATAATGGAGATATAAGGAGTTTTACCGAGTGTATACATGGTCAAATTTTGCTAAGGACAAAAATTTTGATGACTTTGAAGTTTTTAACAAAGATACCAAAGACGGATATTGATACTCATATTAATTTTTTTTTTGTCATTAGTTTTGATTAAGTCATATTGATTGTCAAACTCATTCGGTAAAGAAGGATAATCAAGTCAGTAAAGAAAATAGGCTAGTTGGTAAAGGAAAGTAAGGAAAAGACATTTTTTGTAAAAGAAATAAGGAGCAAACACCGAGCAAGGTAGACCGATCACCGACCACTGAGCAATATTGAGTTAGATTAGTTACCGAACTAAGAGAACATAAATAATACCAAGAAGAAGAAAGTGTATTACTGAGAAACACAAGTTGACATAAGAAGAATCTACATCTATACATTGAATCTGGACACCAAGTGGTAAATTTCTTATAAATCTAGAGGAGATTGTTGATAAAGCATTGGATATTTAAATATAATAATTTTGCAAGATGAAAAGTTGAGATCTACCAATAAAAATTAAATGTAATATATGCATTGGAGATGTAACCAATATGAGTATCACTTATGGAGCTGATTATAGATTGTTTCTAGCATTTCTAGATTGAGTATAAATTGATCAGAGTATGAAGATCAGAGAGAGAAAGTGTGTGTGTAAGATACAAAGGAGAAATTGCAGAGAGAAGGTGATGATTATTCAGAGATAAGTTTGAAGGTGATGAGTCGAGAAGCCATAGAGTAATAGAGCATGAAGAAAAAATTGTGTATGTGATTCAGAGTTCAAGATACCAAGTAAAAAATTGACATTTTGAATGAAGTACAGTATGTGGTAAATTTTGATTGAGCATATAGAGTATAAAAAATATATATTGATGCAAGTATTATAGACAAAATTGTGTACCGATTAAGTGCATAATAAGAATTGTAAAAGATCTTAACTAAGTTGATCCTAACAGATCTTATATTGTAAATCCTTTAAGATTGTACATCTCTTAGATTAGAGTTGTAAAATCATTTAGGAAGGTAGACTTAATCATTCTTTTTACTCTTATGAGGGTTAATTTACTTGTAACAAGGTAAGCTATCAGAAATAGCTAACTTTGTAGCTCTAACCGAGCAAGATATATACTACAATAGTGAATTATTGTGGGTGTCATCCCCACCTCATTTTTTTTCCTCTAACCAAGGATTTATGCAATACCAAAATTATGGTGTTATGAGTTATGTTTTATGATATTATTTTATATGTTTTTATGTTGTTGTATACAAAGTTATAAATTCGATGAATGGTTAGAATCTTAGATTAAATTTTTTTGAGTAATGATTCACCCATCCCCTCTCTCTACATAAATTTCCATAAAGTAATCCAACACAATAGTCATCTCTTCCCCATGATAGATCAGATGCAAAAGCATTCAGTGTGGGTTGTTGATCATAATAATTATTTTCATCCTCTAGAAAACTTTGAGAAA
Organism: Chamaecyparis obtusa; assembly: GCA_027943335.1. Lineage (NCBI taxonomy): Eukaryota > Viridiplantae > Streptophyta > Pinopsida > Cupressales > Cupressaceae > Chamaecyparis > Chamaecyparis obtusa. The sequence continues at coordinate 273,647 of BSBK01011568.1, read as the reverse complement.
TAAAACATTTTTTAGGTGTATGGGTCAACCCGCAAGCACCACACCATGGACCATCTTCTACTAAATGATTGTTTCTCCTTACAGGATCATTCACCTTGTTGTGGTTAGGCATTTCAGGTCGACCATCCTTCTAATTTGTATTGTGTGGAATATCTTAAAGTGTAGGCCTATCATTTTTGTATGCTGGTTATCTATCATTTCTATTTCACCTTATCTTTAGATATTTGAGCATGTCCATTATTTATTTCTGGTCATCCCTTTTATGAGTTTTGGGATTATACAAATTAGAATCATCTCTTTTATTTATTCGACTAGAAGATTTTCTATTATTTTCAATAGTTACAACAATTTTAAAAGATTGTTATAATGTTGTTGCCCTATGTGATCTGATTTTAGAATGATTCTTACTATCAAATGCACTTAAGTAGAAATGAATAAAAAATAAATCAACAATCCTTATATCCCTTGGTATTATATTTAGAAATATATTGAATCTTTTATTTAACTCTACAACTGATTCACTAACATTCTTCTTAATACAGACTAATTCATGAAAAGCGAAATAGGTATCAGTGTGATCACTAAATTCATCAATGAATTATGTTGCATATTCTTTCCAACTAGATATTGATGCATCAGGGAGTCGTCTATACCGATTTCTAGCATGTTCAATTAGTGATTACACAAATAGTTTGATGAAAACATCTTTAAAATAAATTTCAAACTTTTCAATTATGTTCTTTAGATTGATAACTTGTTGTTCAGTAGACTTTATTTGATTTCCACTAAACTTTGGAATAGTTGTTTTCAGTTTATTTTGAATAGGATTTGGATAGCTTTCTATCCTACTAAAATCAATTTTTTTGTATCTCTCAATCACCATAGTTGCTCTTAAACCAACATTATGTCCACCTTAATTATTTATCCTTTGCCCCTGATTTTGACTATTCGTGCCTTTGTGGTTTAGCTCAACATTATACTAGTTACCAATATTTTTTGGCCTTGGGTTACCATGGTAATAATTTCCCCCATTGTTTGGTTGTCTCCAATGACCATTTCTCTCATTGTTCCCATTTATTTCCCCAACGTTTGGTTCAAACAAGGGATTGGTCGGCCTAGTGTTAAAAAGTGATCTCCATTTTTTCTATGAGGAGGATTATATCTAGATGTTCTATCATCCCTTTCTTTCCTTTCTTATTTAATCCTTTCTTCTCTCCACCTCTCCTATCTTGGTTTATAATCTTTATTTCAAATTTTTTTTTGGTGAAGGAAGTGCACTTCTTTGTATTTGGAGCTTCTCAAAGATTTCATCGGGTTGCCTTATAAGACCTCTAGCCCTATTCTAATATTTTGAGCCAGTGTTAGCCATTTTAAGAAAATGTCATCCCATTGTCTATCATCTTATTCTTCATATTCTTTTTCACGATTCATTTTATACCAAGGCTCATGACCTTCCCTATAAACTTTTAAAAAGGGATTATAGTTTTCATTGTTATCTTTTGGACTATGATGACTTAATGCAGGAGCTTCCTCATTATTGAAAAATCTTGTTTCCCTTTAAGGGAAACTGTTATATCCTGTAAATTTTATCTTTGAAGTTTAACCTTTATTTCTATTCAAGTTTATTTTAGGACTCAACTCAACATGGTTGTTATGTTTTTTATTTAGAGATCTTCTAGCCCATGTACATACTTCAATGAAAAATGCCTATGATCTTGACTTACCCTCTTGCAAGATAGATTATTCATCATAAATTATTAGTAGAGTCTCCACCTCACTTGGAGGAAAACAATACTTTCTAGTCTGAGTTTGAATTTCCAGTAGAGTATTAATTACATCACCAGAGCTTCTAGGTAAACTTCAATGTTGTCTTTCATAGACAACTCCCCAGTAGAGTTGCCAATATATTGGCTCCAAAAACCATAGATTGGAAATCCAAGAGTTTTTTCACTCCTCCTAAAGACTTCTCAATGAAAATTTTCCAACGAATGGAACTAGTCACTTGATCAATTTCCCTTAAAATTTATGCTTCACTAAACCAAGGTGGGTAAACCTTTAACTCAAATCCAATTTTCTAGTTGGAGGATTTTTTATAGAGGATTTTAAGCTTTGATAATCTCTTCAACATGGAAATTATTCTTGAAGGTTGGGAAACTATGATCACTTGTAAACTTTTATGAAAAGAATGCTTTGTATAATTGAAATTGCTTTAAAAAATAATTTCATTGTTATATAATTGGTAAAAGGTAAATATAATTCTTAATTAGGATTTCTATGGAGATACTTGATTAAATTTCCTTAGATCAAAATTAGACTAGTCCCTTTATTAGTTTCTGATTATTATTAATTCAATTAATCAACCCTACGTATAACCTTGGGAGACATTTTTAATAACTTAATCTAAAAGAAAGACCATCACTTCCAAGACATCTATATGGGTTGATAATTCAAATTTTCTATTACAGTTAGTCTTATGGATTTTAACTTCCTAACAAAAGACCAATAAGACAGAATGAAGCCTTGACAACCAAACTTCAATTTGATGATCAAACTAAATTTAAATTATAATTATAATAACATAAGGTAGCACAAAGAATCATCCAAATGAAAGAGATTATCACAGATAAATGGTCAGTTAAATAAAAATATGAATACCAACAAAGATGAAGAAACAATTAAACTTTTATTTAAATAATTATAGTATAATCTAAGTAGAACTATATAATGTATCATTTCTTTTCTCCAATGAAGTAAATTCAAGAGAAAAATCTCTTAATGTACAAAAATATGTAATTATGAATGTAAAATTTGTTTTTCTTTAATATAGAAAATGATCCCCTCTATATATATGAGTGTTTAGTTTAACATGAAAGGGCATACCCTTTCACTAATAAATAAAACTAATCATAACTAACCACTTGACAATCTGAAGGAATAGAAGAAATTCTAGAGACAACAATCTAGAAAGAATGTAGAAAGAAGGGCTAGTTCCCTAGGAATTCACCACATTTCTTTATATGCGCAAGGTATCTCTCAGAGGTGTAAATTATGTCATCATGAATGGTGTCCCTAACAATGATCTCCAATGTGACTAACTTTTCCATCTATAAAGTGGTCTCTATCAACTCTATTCCATTAGTCTTGACAACATCAAGGATAATAGTGAGAGGATTCTAGCATTCTCCAATCCATTTGTATTTTTCCTTCAGATCTACTTTCTTATCCACAAATGTTGTAAGTCCCTTCTTTATTTCATCCCTAAATTCTTCATGATCCTCTACCAATTTTTCATCAAATTTATCATGTTTTGTCATTACTTTATTGATCTCTTGTATTTATTTTTCATCTTCTATCTCCAAGTTTTCCTCATGCACCTTTACACCCAGTCTAATTTTTATTGTGTTACAGGAAATAACATTATCAATATTTCTTCTATAAGCGTCCCATAGATTCTCCAAATTAATCTTCAAATTTTAAAATATTTTTTTCAACATTAATGCAACAATATCATTCCTCACAATCTACTTCTTCTTAATCAATTTCTAGTTTTCCTTTTAGAATTCATCATTTTTTCTTCTATTTTGAATTATCTTGAGAGGGAAACATGAGCACATGTTGTCCATTTTTCTCAAGTATCTCTTTGTACATGGCCTTGTATTGATCCCTTTCCCTTACTAATCTGATAATTTATTCTTTGTTGAATTAAGACACGTCCACACATATATCAGCGGAGACTATAGGATACATTTCTCTCAATTTCAACTTCATCATATGTCCAAAAGCTTTATCCAAATCCATGATCTTATAAGGTCTTTTTTTACGTGGATACAAGGACCATAACAACAATGCCTATTCATCTTGATCAAATCTTGTGCCAATAAAAACATCATTAACACCTTCAATGTTCAACTTGAAATTTTTATTTTCTGAATGAAGCAAACTATCAAAAATAAATAATGCACTAAGATCCTAACCAAGAAAAATAATTACACCCACCTCTATCAACAACTATCTACCCTTTTGTGGAGTTATGGCAGAAACCTTGACTTCTATATCATTCTTGAGTTTGAAGTCAATAATTCAACCTCATTCTCTAGGATTATATTAGGGATAGATTCCATAAGTTCCTTCCCTTTGAATTCATATAGAATTTATTTAAATTCCTTGGATTTTACAAAAACATCATTTTGAAAAAAAATAAAATTGATCCAATTTAGCATCTTTATGAACTTCCAATTTAGTCACAATATCCTTATCTTTACATGGATCTTCTTAAACATCATTTTCTTGTAGTCTAGAAATGGCCTCTCTTTCATCTGGCTCATTTTCTATTATTTCCTCTTTTGCCTCCATCTATTCTAATTATTGCACATTTTCATCCAACTCCTTGTTATATATGTCAATAACTTCCTCAACCTCATCATCCATGAAGTTCTTGAATATATCTTCACTTTCTACTGCTTCATGGAAGTAATCTCTTCAGCTCTTCTTATTCTTATAGGAATGGATATAACCTTCTATATCATACTTTTTCTTGGGGAAATGCTCAAACAAGTTAAACTCTTCCATAAATTTATTCTCAATCATCTCTTATGCCTTGGTAGAAACAATGGTGAAGTCACCAAAGCTGAGTGTTCTTGGTAAGAAGCTATGCCTATGTAAATCACCAAAGTACTTAGCATTTGTGATACTCAGTTGTCTTTTAATTCAAATATTGATGAAGGGTGCTCCCCTTAATACCACAAACACATAACATAAACAAAGAAACAACAACAATTTGCAAGAATAGAAAATGGGCTTCTTATTATCTCCACAAATGTGGAATTACAAATTTCAGAATTACAATATGCAAAGCCACATGGGCATTTTCCTTTACAATATTCTATAGGACAAAGCCTTGAATCATTACCCATATCTACCCAGAATTGCCCTAGACAACACTAAAGACCTTTCTTATATAGGCAATTTCCACCACCTAAGAAGATTCTAGAAATTTAGCCCTTAAGGCCAACTATCCTAAGAATTATTTTCTTTTCTTTTCTTTTTACATAGGGTCGGCTCCAAAGAAGTACAAAATATGATTTTAGGTAGCCCAACTTCCGGAGGCCATAAATTTTTAACTGTAGCTCTATTTTTCAATTGTAACCACTTTTCAGAAATGACAGGACCTGATCTACAGTGCCTAACTTGCGCAAGCTCTAGTCAATCAGGGTTCGATCGCGATCTGAAGCCCCTAAGGCCTTCAAAATTGACCTGAAAGATTTTGTACCCAAAAACCTCAATAACTTCACCAATACAGATGATGTGGCAATGAAACTCAACTAGTAGGTTGATATGACTAAGATGAACCTCCAACTATGAAATAAGAATAATCTGAGATCATATGACCAACTTACTAAAAACAGTAAGTTTCCATAAATAGCAGCTCTCCACAAGATAGCCCTTATTGAAAAGAAACCAAAAATATTTTTGGGTGATGCAAGATTTCTCTTACACTCAGGATGCTCCTACATCAAATATCTAAATCAATATCTCTAATGAAAGACTAGGTTGGTTGCTAACCATCAAAATTGTAATTATAGCCTAGGGAGGGTCTTGCACCTTTGAAACTACAAACACGAACTCAATTTCAATTGGAATCTCTAATAAACAACAAAATATAAATTTACGATGATTACCTTTGATGCCATAAAATACATTATAAAAAACTCCAAGAAGTTTTTGAAAAGTTACAATGAGTCAACAACAATTTATTTATAATTTTATTATATTGGCCCCTTTTCATTTTAGGACTAAATTAATTAATTAAAAGTCTTTCATAATATATTTTAAATTTTGTTACCACCTAATTAAATAATTTAATTGATTCACTCTCCATTAATTGGGTACATTACTAAAATTTGAGGGGAGCCTTTGATTCAAGTGCCTAAATTCTTGTAAAGTGGGTGGCTTTCTTTGTCTGAAGGTGGAACATTTACTCCTTGGAGCCTCATTTTGACTTTTAGATTATTTAATTTGAGCAAGATTAACCTTCATATGTTAATTTTCTACAACTATCTTTCTTGAAAGCTCCTCCTCAAATTATTGTCTTTTTTTGTGTCTCCCACTTTGGAAAGTGAAATTTGGCTTCATAATCAAGCTCTGCTTCTTGCTAAGGATAATTATGAAAATTTTGAACTTCACCATCTTTCTCTTGTTGGTCTCCCTATTTCTACTCTTGGACATGGGTTCAGTAAGCCTCCTCTTATTAGATATCAATCTCTTGCTACCTCTTCATTTCATCAACCTACCTATCCAAGTATTTCAATGCTAGATTTCATTCCTGAAACTTCATGTCTATCCAAATTTGGAACTCCAACAAAATGTCCATAATTTTATCATTTTAATATGTTATAACTTGAAAATTTGGTTTGGGAGGATGGTAAGCATATTGGACATGCTGGTCATATGATGTTGCAAAATATCTTGGACCATATCTAGGCTGTGGATTAGGTGGATATTGATAGTAGGAGGGCTAAGGGTAGAATATTTTATGATATGGTAGGGAATAATAGGTATTTATATAAAATTGATCCATGATTAGAGATTCATATAAGCTACATTTGTAGAGAAATATTGAAAAAATATGTTTATATGTACACTTACCAATACTTTTACTACTTTAATCTAGTAGATTTCAAACATAGAGTCACCATGGTGTTTGATGAAATTACTCCAAAGTATATTAGAATAGATAAAGACAACCAAATTCTTAATGATTGGAATTTTTATTGGTCCACTAGGGATGCTCTTGAAATTTATCTAAATCTTTGTCCCACTGGGTGTGCAAAAAATTATTGTCACAAAAGATATCACCATGCTTTGGGTGTTAGTCAAAATAAATTTTTTAAAACATTGAATCAACTTTGAAATACGAGACCCTTCACATGTGAGGTTGGATCTCTAGATAAGGATACATTCCTTCAAATTTGGGTTCTCCTATTCTAACACTTGTACAAAAAATGGAAGAGGGGGTGTAGAAAATTAAAAGGGGAGGTGATGCACCAGATTGAAATATTGTTGCTCCCTACCTATGACTCCACAATACATAAAAAAAGGACCAAAAATTACAAAGATATCAAATCTAGTCTATTCTCCAAGGACACATATGAAGGTCAAAACTAAAGATACATTGAAAGGAAGGATAATATTTATAATACAAAATTATAAGACACAAAAGAAACAATCAATGCACAAGGAAAGAAAAAATGCACAAAATATTAGGATGGGAGAAGATGTAAGACATAGATTTCTATAATATATGGTAAATTAAATATTATAGTTGTGGATCTTATTGCCCACAATAAAAAAAGAGTGAACAACCCAAAAAATATGTAAAAGATTTTTTTTTAAAGAGCTACCATATCTCAAACTACACAATGTAGTTCAAGCACAAAACTAACTCATATTAGGTTTTAGATAGAAGAAGATCATAAATCAAATAAAAATTTAATTTCTAAATGCAATGTGATCCATGTAAGTGAGAGGAAGATTCTATGAATGAATACAGTATGCATTCAAGAGAGTTATCCCATATCTTGTATTAATCACTATAACAAGATATGGCATGATTTGTATCTCTAAGAGAAAAAATCACACCTGCATATCATAAATATGTATGGGGTAGTAGCTAGGTGACATTAATGCAGGGGTATTCTAGGGTACTTGATGAATCTGCATGGTGTTTGGCTGATGTTACCTAGTTGTAGCCTTGACCGATAGTCTTGGTCATTGAAGGAAGCTTGATCACTGAAGGGAACTCGGTAATCTCCAGTGCTTGGTGGAAGTGTTACTCGGTGATGCCTATGGTGCTCAGTCGACACTCGTGCTCGGCAATGCTTGGCATGCTCGGTCATTTCACTGGTGCTTGGTAGTTTTGGTTTACTGAGTGGAGTTTTGTGTGATTTGTTGGGCCGACTTGGTGCATTTATTGTTGGTAGTTGTTGTTACAGGCTGACATGTTGTATTTAATTATTTTAAGGCTATTTCAGAGCCGACTTTTATTACATTTAATATTTGTTAGGAAGAGTTAATGGTTTAATTTAGCTGACTTGTGGCTGATGATTAGTATTTAAGGGGTGTTTGGGTAGTTGTTTTGAGAGGGAGATCAGAGGTTCTGAAAGTAGATCTGGATGATCAGATAGGGGATTCTAAAAGAAAATTTGAGTGGTGAAGTTGTGGAAAAGATCCTATGAGATCTTGCAGATCAAATTGATTTCTAATAGTTTGTTTGTAGTAGAGCTAGTGGTTGAGGCTTGGAAACAAGGAGATTACTTGGAGGCTTGTGAGCTCAAGTTTAGATCTTCCTTAGGGTTTTCATCAGTTGCTGATAGTTTTTAGAGTTGGACTAGCTATAGTTGTATTGGATCTTGCTGATCTTGCAAAATTACTTTTGATTGTAATTTTCCCTAATTCAGAAAGCCTTACAGCTAGGCATGTTAATGAAAATTTGTTGAAACAATTGTTGTGCTGAGTTATCAGCTATGTTGTTCTAAAGCTACAAGCTTTGGGTTCTCCTTAATTGGATCCACCATTCCTTGGTCTCCATTAGATATCTACAGTAATTGAAACTTAATTTGGCACTGAATTTACTCATAAGAGACAAAAAAATATGTTACCATGATATGAGCATATTGGTTTGTTGAAGAGACCTAAGTAGAATTTCCTTAGAAAACTATACATATTTCTTACAAATCAAGTTGACCTTGTACCTTTTAGAAAGCCCACCAGAGAGACAAGAGAGATCTATCTACAATGGCTGATTTCTTTTATTTTGGACAGAGCTAAATAGAACTCTCACCGACCGCTGTAAGTCACCTAGATGCTAATAATGAAAAACACACACATTATTTTCTACTAGCCTCCTCCATTAGAGAGACAACAATAACTCACACCTCTCGCCTATACAATTTCATTGGAGAAACCAAAGAAAATATCCTATTGACGAGGTTTTTTCTTCCAAACTAAGATGATCATCAAAGAGAGGTAGAGGATCTTTCCTTTATGATTTCTTGTTATTTTAGAAATACCCAAGAAATACTCTTGTCAAAAGCTAACTGATGTAAGGATAAACTCCTAGGCTTAGTTTTCCACTTCCACCAAGAGATTTCTCTTATCTCCTAGTATCCTATGCTTCTATAGGATCTCCTAATAGGCTTAGATCATTAAATAAGTCCTATTAACTCTTTACTACAAGAGTCACACCTTGAAAACTCCACCTTGGATGATCCACACCTTAATTTTGGTTCTCTTTCTCACTTTCACTTAGATGGATCTAAGTGCCAAATCCACTAAAACATCACAAATTTCAAAATTCATTGTGGGGACATTATTCACATGGATTTCAACCATATTCCATCCCATTTGAATGATTTTGGAAGGTTCTTGGCTCATAGGTTTATCGGATTTAAGATTTCATCAAAAGAGACCTTGATTTTAGGCCTATTTCTAGTAGCCTTTTTTAATGGCTTTTGCCCTTTCTCGTCCAAAATATCCAAACATCCTGAAAATATAACTTTAAATATGGATACCCTTTTGGCTTAACTTCAATATTTTTAATTTCTAAGGCTCTGAAACCATCCGTACACCTCCTTCCTAATATCAAGGAGAAATAGGGCTAAAAGGGCTAGTTTCTAGGACAGCCTATCTAGGACTGATGAAAATTGCTCAAAACCTATCCTAATGGATTGGTAAGACTTCCCAATGCTTATGATGGATAAATAACATGAAAACATACCATAAAAATTATTTGGGACATACTTTAATTCCCATTCCCCACATGAAATGACTTGATTTCTCCCTATCAAGCCTCTAACTGGGTATGTCTAACTCGCCTAGGGCCTGATCATAAAGCTATCTCTCTTGCTCATGATGCTTCCTAACTTAAGATAAAACATTTAAAAATTCCCCACTTGAATATTCAACCACTTATTTTTTCTTTCCATGGTTGAATCTCACATGGGAGCCATTTTTACAAAATCTATCACAGTGTGACCAAAAGAAAGGTCCTGAACTAAAACAATTTGAAGACTATGATAAAAATACTCTAAACCCTTAACACATAAAATGGAAAAGTCTTAAAAAACCTTATAAAACACGACTAAACCACTTTATAAAAACTTTTAAGGATTCAAGTATGACTATTCCTTCAAAAACTGAGATATCCCTTCAAAATAGAGTTGCAAAGCTCAATACATTAACTTAAACTTTTACAATAATGCATCCAATGCTTGGAGGTTCAATCCATTAATCCATTAGGTGTCTCCTCCACCAATATAAGGCCTATTTTTTCAATCATAACCAACCACAATCAAAGGAATCCGAGGCTAGCCATGTTGCATGCAATATTTGCAATTAGTGCAAATGTTGTTATGACAATATTCTTACAACACTTGGCAACTTTGATAGATGCCTTCATACTATATTCTAGGCTTCTAATCCTCACATATTTTGAGGATCCAAGATCATTCATGATCATCATATTTATTTAACAACCATTAACCATTCTTAGACCTAAGACATATTAATGACTCAATCTCCCTTACTCCTAGCATTAAGAAATTTAAATAACAACTAACATAGGCTATTAGTGTGACCTTAGTCTTAGTGACTAATTCACCTAGGAAACATAAAACAAGACCTTGTAATGTACTCAAGAAATCTATACTAACTTCTTGACTTGGCTAGAGTCAAGTACAAGCCAAAATTGACTAACTAGTAGAGGTTGGCCTAGGTGCTCCTACACCATCCTCCCCAAAATAAGAAGTTCAATCCACCCTTGGATTGATGAGGCTAGGATAAATTCCCAACCTTTTGAACTTTGTTTCCTTTACCCAAATAGCATCAACATAATTCTACCCATACCTTTGAATGAGGTGCTCTTTGTACTCTTTGTGTCTTGTTTTCTTGTAGGTCCTTATGTCTAGTACACTGTCTGCCCCTCTACCTACAGCAGTTGGAAGTTGAAGATCTTCCACATCCTTGATCACCTCATTGATGTTCTGATCATTATTTTTTTGTGGTCCCTTGTAGTGGACAAGGTCTAAAACATTAAAGATATTGGACAATCCACTGTCCTCCAGCAGGTCTATCTTAAAGGCATTGTCACCATAATTTTCCAATATAGGACATGGTCCTATCCTCCTCATTTGCAGCTTATGAGAGACTCCTTTTGTCAAACTAGATTTTTTCAAGTGTATCATAACAAGATCACCAACTTTGAACTCCACTAACCTTCTACTTTCATCTACCTTGGCTTTGTGCTTGGTGGTGTTGTCTACCAATGTCTTCCTTACTATTTCATGAACTTCTTGCATAGAAAATGAAAAATCATCAGCATATGCACTTGCCTTGACTCCATCTTTTAAATCTCTCAACTCATAGACTCCTCTAGGATGTAGGCCATATAAAATTTCAAATGGACTCTTCCCGGTTGATCTATTAATAGTATCATTATAAGCATATTCAGCTTGCCTAATCAACTGATCCCATTGCTAACCATACTCCTTAGTTAGGCATCTTAGAAGGTTTCCAAGACTCCTATTAACAACCTCTATTTGACCATCAGTTTGGGGATGGTAGGCTGACTCAAAGGATAAGTTAGTACCCAATCTTTGCCAAAGAGTCTTCCAAAAATGACTCATAAACTTTGTGTCTCTATCTGAAACAATGCTGATTGGTAGTTCATGTATTCTTACTATCTCTTTGAAGAATAGAGATGCTATTTGACTTGCATCATGTGTAGTCTTGCATGGCACAAAGTCAGCCATCTTACTAAACCCATCAACAATAACATAAACACTATCCATCCCTTGTCTTGTCTTGGGTATCCCAACTACAAAATCCATGCTTAAGCATTCCCATGGCCTAGTAGGAATTGGTAGTGGCTGATAAAGACCAACATTTGTAGAAGTTCCCTTGACCTTTTGACACACTACACAACTCTCCACATACCTCCTAACATCAAGATTCATTCTAGGCCAAAGTAAAACCTTGAAATAAGGTCTTGAGTCTTAGTGATCCCAAAGTGACCACTCAAAGCACCATTATGCTTTTCTTGAATAAAATTCTCTCTAATTTTGCCTCTTGGAACACACAATTGATTCCTTTTGAACAAGAGATCACTTTGCAAAGTATAATCATCATATTCACTATGAAAATGATTCTTGTATTTGGCACATACCTTGTAGATGTTAGCAAAATATTCATCATCTACATATAGATCATTGAAATGATCTATTACCATTCTTTTCAACTGAATTTCTTGGAGTGTGAGGGCTCTTCTTGACAATGCATCAGCCACCTTGTTTAGTGCACTCTTCTTGTGGTTGATATTGAAGGTGTAGGCTTGTAGGTACTCAACCCACTTCATGTGTTTGTGACTCAACTTCTCTTGTGAATTCAAGAAGCTAAGTGCTTGATTGTCTGAATACACAATGAACTCCTTTGGAAGAAAATAGTGCCTCCATTTTCTTAGAGCTTGGACCAATGCATACATCTCTAAGTCATATGAGGAGTACTTCCTCTTAGCCTCACTTAACTTCTTAGAATGGAAAGCCACCGGTCTACCCTCTTGGCTTAGAATAGACACAATTGCTACATTACTAGCATCACATTCAATGGTGAATAGTTTCTCAAAGCTTGGCAGCACCAAAATAGTTTGGGTAGCTATCCTCTCCTTCAACAACTCAAAGCTCTTATTAGAATTTTCATTCCACACAAACTTAGTTTTCATTCCTCCTTTGATAGTGTCTAACATAGGAGCACAAATTGCACTAAATTGTCTTATAAACTTCCTATAGTATTGTGCAAGACCATGAAAACTCCTTAGCTCAGTTGCTAACCTTGGAGTAGGCCAATTCATGATAGCCTCTACCTTGCTCTTATCCATTTTCAGATTACCATGAGATAAAACAAACCCAAGATACACCAATTCTGATTTGATGAACTCACACTTCTCCAAATTGATCATCAACCTCTCTTCATGCAGCTTCTTGAAGACAATGTTAAGGTTCTCCAAATGCTCACTCTTTGTCTTACTAAAAATTAGTATATCATCTAAATATACAATTGCAAACTTGCCTATGTAGTCCTTGAGTACTTCATTCATGAGCCTCATGAATGTAGAGGGGGCATTTGACAATCCAAATGGCATGACAAGCCATTCATACAATGCTTCATTGGTTTTGAAGACTGTCTTCCACTCATCTCCTTCATGGATTCTAATTTGGTGATAGCCACTCTTCAAGTCTATCTTGCTATAGTACCTTGCTTCACCTAAATATTCCATTAAGTCTTCAATCCTAGGGATAGGGAACCTAAACCTTATGGTTATCCTATTGATATCCCTTGAATCAGTACATAGCCTCCAAGTTCCTCCCTTCTTAGGTGCAAGTACGATGGGTATAGCACATGGACTAATACTCTTTCTAATTAGACCTTGGTCTAAGAGTTCTTGTATTTGCCTTGCTATTTCATCATTTTGTTGAGGGGTCATCTTATACGCTGCTTTGTTAGATAGGGTAGCTCCTAGAATAAGGTCTATCCTATGACTTATGGCTCTTTGAGGGGTAAGGCTGAAGGTTGACCATCACTTACAATGCCTTGGTAAGTCTGCAACATACCTTGAATCTCCTTTGGTAATTCAGTCTTCTTAGTCACCTTGTCTTCACCTCCTTCTCTTGGTTTCAACATCAATGCATACCCTATGCCTTCACTCTCTTCCATGGTTTGTAGGAACTCTTTTTCACCTACCATAAGGACATTTAGACCTGCTATCTTTACTTCAGCATCCTCCAACAATGATTGAATTTTGAAGGTTGTATTATCCTTCTTGAAAGAATAAGAATTCTTTCCTCCATTATGCATGGCTTGGTGGTCAAATTTCCAAGGTCTACCTAGGAGAAAATGGCATGCATCCATAGGCAACACATCACACAACACTTTGTCTTTGTACCTTCCAATGGAGAACTCCACCCATGCTTTCTCATTCACTAACACATGTTGACCCTTATTGAGACAAATAACCTTGTAAGGATTGGTATGGGATATCCTTTTCAATTTGAGCTTGTTGACTACTTCTTCTGACACTATGTTATCAATAGAGCCTAAATCAATGGTGACCCTACATACTTTCCCCATTATCTTGCATTTGATCCTAAAAAAAGATCTTCTTTGGCTTGGCTCCTCCTTCACTGGTTCCTTGATTAGAGTTCTCCTCATCATGAGGTTCTCCCCTTCCTCTGAATTTAATGGAATCTCAAAATTTTTATCTACTGCATTTGTGTCTTCATGAACAAGATTAGCTCTCTTATCACCTCCTTGTGATGAGCCACCTTTCTTAGGGCATCTATAGGTAGGGTGCCCCATTTGACATCAATGGTAGCACTTCATATTGGAAAAGTAATTGCCTCTTCCTCCTTGTGATGAACCACCACTTCTTCCTCTAAAACTAGAGTTAAAATTTCTTCCTCTACCACCTCTACTTGAGCTTCCTTCTTTCTGCTCACTAAAATTTACCTCACCTTGAGCTCTTGAATTAGAACTTATTCCACCATAGCCACCTCTTTGACCTTTAGTATCCTTGCTTTTACCTTTTCCTTTAGAGCTCTCTTGATTTCTCTTACTCTTCTCCTCTATCTTCAAGGCCATTTGATAACATTGCCTAATGGATTTGAAGTTCACTAGGCTCATCTCTTCTTGAAAAGACCATTTGAGACTATTAAAATACCTTGCTAACTTGATGCTCTCATCTTCGACTACCTTGGACCTCAAACAAAATTTTTGAAACTCCTCGGTATATGATGGACATCCAAATCTTTTTTCCTAAGATTGTGTCTCCTTCTATGCATTTGAACTTCATAGTCATCATGAAGATATGTTTGTTTGACTTTGGATACCATACCCTTCCATGTCACAATAGGACCTTTACCATCCTTTTCCCTCTCGGTTTGAACAAACTTCCACCAAGTAAGAGCTGAACCTCTTAGTCTAGACTTGGCCACTATTACCTTTTGTGCTTTAGAGATACCATCACATTCAAAATGGTTCTCTATGCTATCAATCCAATCCACAACTGAATCTAGATCCATTTGTCCACTAAAGAGTGGGACACCTTCTAAAGCCTTGCCACTCAATGCCTTCAGTGCTTTCAAGAATGGCTCTTTAGGAAGAATAGGGTTAGGAGCTGGTGCTTCTTCCTCCAAATCCAATTCTTTCTCTTTTGCTTCAGCTTCTTCTTTAAGGTCAATCTTCTCTTTGACCCTATCAACTTTGTCTTGGACTTCACCTAAGAGCTGCTCCATTTGGGCTAGGCTTTGCCTTAACAATTTGTTATCCTCTTCTTGCTACTTAACCTTCTTTTCTAGTTCAACATTAGTCACCATGGTTCTATATAGTTTATTCTCTCCTACTGATTCAGAAGATTGATGCATTAACCACAAGCTTGATCAACCAAGCTCTAATACCAATATGATGTAAGGATAAACTCCTAGGCTTAGTTTTCCACTTCCACCAAGAGATTTCTCTTATCTCCTAGTATCCTATGCTTATATAGGATCTCCTAATAGGCTTAGATCATTAAATAAGTACTATTCACTCTTTACTACAAGAGTCACACCTTGAAAACTCCACCTTGGATGATCCACACCTTAATTTTGGTTCTCTTTCTCACTTTCACTTAGATGGATCTAAGTGCCAAATCCACTAAAACATCAAAAATTTAAAAATTCATTGTGGGGACCTTCTTCACATTGATTTCAATCATATTCCATCCCATTTGACTTATTTGGGAAGGTTCTTGGCTCATAGGTTTATCGGATTCAAGATTTCATCAAAAGAGACCTTAATTTTAGGTCTATTTCTAGTAGCCTTTTTGAATGGCTTTTGCCCTTTCTCGACCAAAATCTCCAAAAAACCTAAAAATATAAATTTATATATGGATACCCTTTTGTCTTAACTTGAATATTTTTAAGGTCTAAGGCTCTGACACCATCCGTACACCTCCTTCCTAATATCAAGGAGAAACAGGGCTAAAAGACCTAATTTCTAGGATAGCCTGTCTAAGACTGATGAAAATTGCTCAAAACCTATCCTAATGGATTGGTAAGACTTCCCAATGCTTAGGATGGATAAATAAAATGAAAAAATACCATAAAAATTTCTGGGGATGTACTTTACTTTCCATTCCCCACATGAAATGACTTGATTTCTCCCTGTCAAGCCTCTAACCAGGTATGTCTAACTCGCCTAGGGCCTGATCATAAAGCTATCTCTCTTGCTCATGATGATTCCTACCTTAAGATAAAATATTTACATATGCCCACTTGGATATTCAACCACTTATTTTGTCTTTCCATTGTTTAATCTCACGTGGGAAACATTTTTACAAAATCTATCACAGTGTGACCAAAAGAAAGGTCCTGAACTAAAACAATTTGAAGACTATGATAAAACTACTCTAAACCATTAAAACATAAAATTAAAAAGGCTTAGAAACCCCTATAGATCATGACTCAACCACTTTATCAACACTTTTAAGGCTTCAAGTATGATTGTTCCTTCAAAAACTGAGATATCCCTTCAAAACAGAGTTGCAGAGCTCAATACATTAACTCAAACTTTTACAATAATGCATCCAATTCTTGGAGATTTGAGAAATTACTCCATTAGGTGTATCCTCCACCAATCTAGGGCCTATTTTTTTAAGCATAACCTCCCACAATCAAAGGAATCCGAGGCTAGCCATGTTGCATGCAATATTTGCAATTAGTGCAAATGTTGTTATGACAACATTCTTACAACACTTGGTAACTTTGATAGATGCCTTCATCATATATTCTAGGCTTCTTATCCTCACATATTTTGAGGGTCCAAGATCATTCATGATCATCATATTGATTTAACAACCATTAATCATTCTTAGGTCTAAGACATATTAATGACTCAATCTCCCTAACTCCTAACATTAAGAAATTTAAATAACAACTAACATAGGCTATTAGTGTGACCTTATTCTTAGTGACTAATTCACCTAGACAACATAAAAAAAGACCTTCTAAGGTCCTCAACCAATCTATACTAACTTCTTGACTTGGCTAGAGTCAAGTACAAGCCAAAATTGACTAACTAGTAGAGGTTAGCCTAGGTGCTCCTGCACCACTAACCACTTCACTAATAGGGAAACACATTGAAATTGTAATGACCTGGTGTAGAAAACATAATATTTACCACCTTAGTTGAAAACAAACTAGATTTAGGCTATTGAAAGTATCTTCAATTATAAATTTATTATGGTCTAATAGTGGAAAAAATAGCCAACATCAATCATTCCTTGTATTCAATCAGTTCCAAATAAAATCAAAGATTCTTATAAATACCAAATATTACTCATCCATTCCTAAAGGAAGGAAATGCATGAAACAAAACAAAAAGCTTGCAATTTTTTTTTTATCATTCAACTCATGAGGGCATGAAAGAAGGATATTTCCTTCATCATGTTGTAGCTGATGGTACATAGGAATTTTTCATTCGTATGTTCATCTTCTACAAATATAGATTTATTTTGTTTTAGGTCAAGAAACCTTTTCATGTCATTAAGAGAAGATTTTAAATTATGTCTCCTAAAATTGTTACAATGATAGGTATGAAACCTTTTCCTTTAATAACTATCACTACTCCTATAGGGACTCTTGGCTTTCAAAGGAATTTTGTCCCATTAGGTTCAAAGAAAGAAAATCAAAGCAAAGAAGTGGTCCACATTTTATTTCTATTATTTTATGAAAAAAAATTCATCCTTTATTCCATGGAATGATGATATCATTAATTTTTCTACATGGACTCAATTAATGAAGCTAAACATATTTTATGGTTATAGACAATATTTTGAATAGTACTTTTCTATGTAAAGACAATCATAAAAGTAAAGAATTATTTTTTTCATTTTCTATATTTTATGTTCTTGTGTAGATAAATAAGGTGTTTTCTAATTATGTTTCATTTATTTAGGACATGTATATACTACATGTGTGGTCACATAAATAAATTGTAAGCCAATTGTTAGTAAGTGGAGTGAAAAATTAGGAAATAAGTAGAGATTAAGTCAGAAACATACTTTGAAACTTATATATAGGTGGAGGAAGTGCATATCTAATTATATTATCATTTGCAATATGAAAAAGAGAAGAGACTTTCTATAACAAATACAATAGATTGCATTGAAGGAATTTGTAGGAGATTAATAATAAATTTCAATATATTTTAATAGACTATATTATATATATTGAAAGGGAACAAAAAGACATGCAACACTTCAAAAATTCATGATTAGGACTGTAAAAATTCAATTCTTTATATAATTGTGATTTTAATGTATTGTATAACAATTTATCAATCCCATGCTCATCTCATGTACTAAAATAACTTCCTTTTTTTTAACTAAAAATAGTTGTTGACCGTTTCTATAGGGAGGAGGAGGTGAAAGGTTATAGAAAATATGAAAATATATATAAATGTATAGAGCAGATAGTGAAATATTGAATGGGTGCACATCATAAGAAAGTGAATAGTGATTTAGTGATTTTGATCAAGAGATTACAATTATATATTAAAATTGAAATGAGGGTAAGCATTTATAAAGAATAGGGTTGGTGTAACGACATGAGAATTAATAAAGAAAAATAAATAAAATAATGAGAATACATTAGTAAATGATGAAGATAATAAAAATAAGAGGGCGACAAGGAAATATAGTATTGGCTTAGGAGAAAGGAAAATAGAATAAAAAATAGGGTTAAAATAATCAATATTCAAAATTGTTGAAATAGACAAGATGATAATAATGAATTGTAGAGTATGTAATTTGTATTATTAAAACAACTTTTGACACAATAGTGTTGGCGTACGTGGTTTCAAGCTCGGCATCATTAATCTTCCCTGTCCTCCATACTACTTCCCACCTAACCGGCTACTCTTCATGCATTGTCGCATGATCGCAAGGCAGCTTTGTTGCCCTTGCGACCATACAATCACTCAACTTGCGTGGGTCTTTCCTTTTTGCCTTGTCACATGATCTCAAGGATATTTTCTTATTCATGCGATCATGTGACAAGACCTCTCAACTACCGCATTAAATACAATCTTATTTTATATTTTTACTTCTCTGACATTTCTTCTTATCGGTTTTAATCCAGGCTATTCTAGATGTTTCTGGAGTTGAATATTTTTGTAAAAGGGGAATGTTTTTTCTCTATTTTGTGTGCTGAAAAATATTCTCTGGCTCTGCAAAAAGATATATGGTTGTGTGAGCATTTGGCAGCTCTTTGTAAAAATCTGAAATCAAGGCATTAATATAAAAAGTTTTTATTTTAAAGTTCTGAGAGTCAATCTACTCGGTTTCTACTCTGTTCTATTCATCGGTTTATATATTTGTAGCTTTGTGTGATTGATTTGTTTCTTCCTCCAACAAATTGGTATCAGAGCAGGTTATTGAAGAAAAGAGTTATGCTGAAGGTTGAAGAGCACAAAAAAGATATGGGTATTATTTCTTGGACAGATTTCATTGTGAGTGAAGGGAAAATTAGATAAAAGTTGAAGATCTGAGGAGGAGATATAGTTGTATGTGAGCAAAGAAAGAAAAGGGTTTGTAGTTTTTACAAGAGAGAAAGTGTTACTGGTAAATCATGGCAAGAACCAGTGGAAGTATTTCTCAGCCTCAAATTCCAATCTTTAATGGCAAAAATTATGATTATTGGAGCATCAAAATGAAGACTCTTTTTCATTCTCAGAATGTTTGGGATTTAGTTGAAAATGGGTTTCCTGAATCAACAGACCAGCAGGCATATCAAGCTCTTCCACAAGCTGATAAGGATTTGTTGAAGGAAAATAAGAAAAAAAATGCTAAGGCACTCTTTTTCATTCAACAAGCAATGGAAGAATCAATCTTTCCAAAGGTTGCAACTGCCACAAGATCAAAACAAGCATGGGACAGTTTACAAACAACATACCAAGGCACAAGAAAGGTAATAATGGCAAAATTGCAAATACATAGAAGGGATTTTGAAAATTTACAAATGAAAGACTCAGATTCAATAGATACATTTTTCACTCATGCAATGTCAATAGTAAATCAGTTAAGGACCTATGGAGACACTATTGAAGATCAAAAGATTGTGGAAAAAATACTTAGAAGTCTGCCTACTAAATTTGATTTTGTAGTAATAGCTATTCAAGAGGCCAAAGATCTTTCTCAATTATCAGTAGATAAATTAATGGGGTCACTCTTAGTGCATGAGCATAGATTAAATCGATCAGGGTCATCATTAGTGAAGAATACATTCAAGACTCAGCTCTCTTTTGGCAGAACAAGAGGGAGATCAAATAAAAATCGAGGTAGAGGACATTTTTCATCAAGGGGAGGAAGAGAAAACACACAATTTGAAAGTAGAAGACCACCATCAAGCCCACATGCCCATTCTACATCAACAAGAGGAAGGGGGAGCAGTCACTCTCAAAACCATCATCAAGGAGAAAGGTATGATAAATCCAACATCCAATGTCATTACTGTAGAAAATTTGTGCATTATGCATCAAAATGTAGGAAAAAGAAATATGATTTGAATAAGCAAAAGGCACATTTTACAAATGAAAATCAGTCAAACAATAGTGAACAAGACATGATATTGATAGCATGTAATGTAGTACAAGAAAGTTCCAAAGAACTATGGTTTTTCGATAGTGGGTGTAGTAACCACATGGGTTGTAAAAAGGAGATGTTTGCAACAATGGATGATTCAGTAAAATCAGAAGTAAAATTGTGAAATGATCAAAGAGTTTCAGTTATGGGCAAAGGGTCAATTAACATAAAAACAAAACAAGGTGAAGAGAAGCATATCTCAGATGTATACTATGTTCCTAGATTGCAACACAACCTTATAAGTATTGGGAAATTGGTGCAAAAAAGATATAGAATATACTTTGAGAATGGTGAATGTGTGATGCTAGACAAGAAACCAAGCAATAGGCTAATTGAAAAAGTTGAAATGAAAAAGAACAGGATGTTCCCATTAAAAACTCAAAATGAATTAATGATAGAGCCGCAAGGTTTACAAAAAGTTGCTGAAATAGCTTTTAAAGCCTCATACAAAAATGAATCTTGGTTATGGCATTTAAGGCTTGGGCATTTAAACTTCAAAGGATTGCAGCTGTTATACAAAAAGAAAATGGTATATGGGTTGCCAAAAATAGAGCCACTTAAGACAACATGTGAGAGTTGCATATTGGCAAAGCAACATAGGAAATCATTTCCAGTTGGGGAGTCATATAGAGCAAAACAACCACTTGAGATAGTGCATTCAAACATTTGTGGGCCTATGCAAACACCTTCCATGAGTGGAAAACTTTATTTTATAACGTTCATTGATGATTTCAGCAGAAAAGTATGGGTTTATTTTTTGAAGTACAAATCTGATACATTTTCTATTTTTAAAGAGTTCAAGGCAAAAGTTGAAAAAGAAAGTGGATATTCTATCAAAACATTGAGAACTGATCAAGGTGGAGAGTATGTCTCAACTAATTTTTAGAATTTTTGCAAAGAAAATGGCATAAATAAACAATTTACAGCAAGGTATACCCCTCAACAAAATGGAGTAGCAGAGAGAAAGAATAAAACAATCATGGAAATGGCACGTAGTATGATAAAAGCAAAACACTTACCAAATGAATATTGGGCTGAAGCAGTTGTATGTTCGGTGTATATTTTGAATAGGTGTCCAACAAAACCAATGATAAATAAAACACCAAAAGAAGCTTGGAGCAAAAGGAAGCATAACATATCACATTTGAGAGTTTTTGGATGTGTGGCATACTCATTGATACCTCAAGAGTTGAAAAGAAAACTAGATGACAAAGGAGAGAAATGCATATTTGTGGGATATAGTGAACATTCAAAGGCATATAAGCTATACAATCCCATTACAAAGAAGTTGATAATAAGTCATGATGTTGAATTTGTTGAAGAAGAGGCATGGGATGGAAGCATAGATAAAATAAATTCAAGTACACCTAGTGTTCTACAAGAGAATGAAGAAGATAAAATTCAGGTTGCAAATCCTCCTACACAAGCAAATGCTCCTACAACACCATCAAGAGCTTCTAGCACTCCAAATCCCACTACACCAACAAGTAATAACAACAACGAATCTTCTGATCCAACACTTGCATCTTTAAGGTCTAGGTCCATAGACACATCAAAGAAGACAAGAAGTCTTAGGGAGATTTATGATGAAATGCAAGAAGATGAAAATGCTGATTTTTGTTGTGATTTTGCATTTTTAACACAAGCTGGTCCAATTTATTTTGAAGCAGCCATAAAAGAAGACAAATGGATTGCAGCCATGGATGAAGAGATTCAGTCAATAGGAAAGAATGAAACTTGGGATGTAGTAGAACTTCCTAAAGGCAAGGATGTGATTGGAGTTAAATGGGTTTATAAGACAAAGTATGATGTTGATGGAAAAGTAGCAAAGAACAAGGCAAGACTAGTGGCAAAAGGTTTTACACAAAAGACAAGTATAGACTTCAATGAAACATTTGCACCCATGGCAAGATTGGATACAATAAGAATGGTCCTATCTATAGCAGCTCAAAAAAAATGGAAAGTTTATCAAATGGATGTCAAATCAGCATTCTTAAATGGTATTTTGGAAGAAGAAGTGTATGTAAATCAGCCACCTGGTTATGAAGTTTTGGGAGAAGAACATAAAGTATGTAGATTAAAAAAGGCATTATATGGTTTGAAACAAGCTCCTAGAACATGGTACAGTAGGATAGATTCTTAGTTTGTGAATAATGGCTTTAACAAGTGTGGTAATGAACCTACTTTGTATGTCAAAATGAATGATGAAGGAGAAATTTTGATAGTTTGTTTGTATGTAGATGATTTGATATTCACAGGCAATATGTCAATTAGCTCATTCAAGGCAGCCATGAAAAAAGAATTTGATATGACTGATTTGGGCCTCATGAGATACTTTCTTGGCATGGAGGTAAGTCAAAATGATCAAGGTATTTTCATATGTCAAAGAAAGTATGCTAATGATTTGTTGAAAAGATTTAAGATGACAAATGTGAATTCAGCCCCTACACTAGTTGCATTGGGTTTGAAGCTTAGTAAGGATGATCAAGGTCCAAGTGTAGATGCAACTTTATTTAAAAGATTAGTGGGCAGTCTCATGTATCTAACCTCCACAAGACTGGATATCATGTTTGGTGTTAGTCTCATTTCTAGATTCATGGACAAACCAAAGGAGTCACATTGGAAAGCTGGAAAAAGAATCTTGAGATACATAGCTGGAACAAAGAATTTTGGAATTTTGTATACTTTTTTAGATGATTACAAGCTGATTGGATATACAGATAGTAATTGGGGAGGTAGCATGGATGATAGAAAAATCACTTCCAGATATATTTTTCATCTAGGTTCTGGTGCTATCTCTTGGGCATCAAAGAAACAACTGATTGTCACCCTTTCATCAGCTGAAGCAAAATATGTAGCAGCCACATTAGCATCTTGTCAAGTAGTTTGGTTGAGGAGAGTACTTTCAGATTTGGGGCATCATCAAGAAGAACCTACAAAAATCTACTGTGATAACAATTCAGCAATTGCTTTATCTAAAAATCATGTAGTTCATAAACGAAACAAACATATTGATACCAAATATCATTTTATAAGAGAATTGGTAAACAATGGTGACATTCATCTTGAGTTTTGCAGGTCCAATGAACAACTAGCTGACATTTTCACAATACCACTGGCAAAGAACATTTTTGAACATCTTCGGGAAGAAATTAGTATTGCAAACATACATAATAGTGAAGTTTAAGGGGGAGTGTTGGCGTACGTGGTTTCCAGCTTGGCATCATTAATCTTCCTTGTCCTTCATACTACTTCCCACCTAACTGACTGCTCTTCATGCATTGTCGCATGATCGCAAGGCAACTTTGTTGCCCTTACGACCATGTGATCACTCAACTTGCGTGGGTCTTTCCTTTTTTCTTTGTCACATGATCTCAAGGCTGTTTTCTTATTCATGCAATCATGCGACCAGACCTCTCAACTACCGCATTAAATACAGTCTTATTTTATATTTTTCCTTCTCTGACATTTCTTCTTATCGGTTTTAATCCAGGTTGTTCTAGATGTTTCTGGAGTTGAATATTTTTGTAAAAGGGGAATGTTTTTTCTCTATTTTGTGTGCTGAAAAATATTCTCTGGCTTTGCAGAAAGATATACGGTTGTGTGAGCATTTGGCAGCTCTTTGTAAAAATCTGAAATCAAGGCATTAATAGAAAAAATTTTTATTTTAAAGTTCTAAGAGTCAATCTACTCTGTTTCTACTATGTTTTGTTCATCGATTTATATATTTGCAGCTTTGTGTGATTGATTTGTTTCTTCCTCAAACAAATAGTGAGTTGTTCTCTTTCAATTTCCTGCATCCATGTTACCCTTATAAGAAAATGCCAAGGCATGTGAAAGGAAGAAATTACAAATGGACGCTTTGATGCAAAGTCATATTGCCACTATGAAATCTTAAATTGATGACTCAAATACACTTGTGAATTTACCGTTGAACAATCCTTTCAAAGAGAGGAAAAACATACTAGCTCCTTCTTAGATCGACTAAATTACATGACATTCACTCCCATAATCAATTTTTTTAATTCATTTTCTTTAATATGTAACAATTGAATAAAAAGAGAGAACAGAGAATAGAACATGTAAAACTGTTGGATTTGACAAAATTGTTAAATAAAACAAGATTTATAGTAGAGAGAAATGGTTGAGCTAACAAGTCAGCCTTCAAATATAATTGTCCCTCCTTGGTGAACCCTCAACATGCTTAGATTTGAATTCTTAAATTTGAAAGGCATCAAGGAATAAAAAAACAATTCTCTAAGAATTTTCTAAAAGACATTCTTAGAAGATACCATCTCTTTGAAATTCTGACGTAATTATAAGGAATATACTTTTGAAATTCAGTGGCATTGATTTTTAATCTCGTCTAGAGTGGCTCATAATTACAAGTTTCTTGATATAATCTCCCAAGAAGAAGGAATGTGTGGGATGGTTGGTGTGATATCTCTCAATTAAATCTCTGAAGAAGAAGGAAAGTATGGGATAGTTGGTCCGATTTGTCTGGATTAAATCTCCAAAGATGAGGGAAAGTATGGGACAGTTGGTCCAAATAGACAGGGCTTCCACTCTATAAATTGGATTGGCATTGGTATTTCTTCACACCATAAAAGAAAATGGTGAAGACAATAAAATTGTTTAGCGTTGTGTTAATAATGGCATTGGTAGTGGGTACAACATAAGCAGCAGCACAGAAGTGGAAACACCATGCCATAATTAACACTATGCAAAACAATTCTATTGCTTGGTTGATCTGTGTGCAGGTCATTGCTAATATATATTACTAAGGATTAAATAGAAATTGAAGGGACAAAAGCAGTACGCTATGTATGTGAAACGCCTAGATAGAGCTAATCCATTGTCTATCAAAGGGAGCCTCTAATTTCTGAGCTGTCAATATCAATGCAAAGAAGTAGATGATTTCCTTGTCTGGCCACAAGACTTCACAATAGGGAAAATAGTGTTGTGCCTAAGAATAGTATTGTTAATAGGCTTCATAGCATAAAATGATGAGTTGATACAAAAGAATGAAAATCTTTTTAAAAAAATCTATAAGGTTTCTGGGTTTGTTCGCCTATTTTTGTTTCTGATTTTTTTTTTTTTGTATGTTTGGTTCATTGTTAGTTTATTTATTTTTTATTATTGTATTGTGAAAGGGTTTGAGATCCTTTCAAGATATAAAGAGTTGCCATCGGGGTAGTCATCCCAAAGACAAAAAAGCTAACACTATAAATTTAAATACTAAAAGATAACAAAAAAATAGATTTGAAAACTAAAAAATTAGACCAATTTATTCTCTTTGCATGATAGACTGCGAGTTCTTAGAACGAAGAGGAAGTTATTCTCTCTTCCATCTAAGATTTATCTAGATGAGGATCTCACTAGATCACAAGTGGCAAAATTGAAATAGGCCAGGAACCTCGTTGCTGAGGATAGGTGCAGTGGTAAATGGATAGTTATTAGGAATCTCAAGGAAGTGATTTGGAATTCTCCCCCCAGCTAGTGGGATTCAAGGAAGGCTGCAAAGGCCAAATGATGACCACATCAACAATTTGACAAGAGTGGGCCCTCCTCCTTTGGCTCTCTTCTTGTTAACTGTTGGAATGGTAACGATTCTCTTTAGTCATTACTTGGTCTCTTTAAGGATGCGGTGGGGTCGGCTGATATCTTGGTTGTTACGGAGACCCATGAAAGCCTTGCTTGTCCCCTCCTAGGTTTTGATAGTTATCGGTGGTTATCTATCTTCAAGGAGGAATTTTTCTCTTTGGGTGGTGTACGGGGCTCTAGAGGAGTTGCCTGCTTGATTAGGGATAGCCTCTTCAACACTACTTCAATGGTTCATTCAGACACACATGTTAGATTCATGTGGATTCTCATATGTCATGCCAGCCACTACCAGAGAGACATCTTCATCATGGTTTTCTACTTTCCACCGACCTCCTTGCCATACGCCATTTATAGTACCAAGGATGGGGACCCATTTATTGATCTGATAGAGTGCATTTCTAGGTTCAGTACCTTGGGGGACATCATTATTTTGGAAGACTTTAATGCATAGACTAGGGAGCTGCAGACCCTTATACATTACTGAGGTACTAACTAAACCTATACCTCTGAACTAGATCCTATTAGTGTGGGGCTCTATCATGTTTCTGAGGATTGCGGTAGACCTTTATCTATTTATGGTCGTCACCTCCTCCAACTCTGCGAGTCTTCTGATTTGGTTATTTTAAATGACCTCTCTTGCTTTCCTGGTTCTGATATTTTCACATGTTGGCCTCACTGCAGTGATGCTAGTGTGGTTGACTATGTTATCACTAGCACTTCTTTTTATCCCTTCCATCCACCACTTCACTATCTCTCATCTTCCATTAGCCGACCACATCCTTTTGAGCCTTGCACTTCATTTTTCTCCTCCCCCTCACCCATCTCTCCATCCTTGTCCTTCAGCTATCCTTGATCATTCTCCTACCCACTTTCACTTCCAGTTTTCCAAGGGAGACTGTGATCTCTTTACCCTCCACCTATGTCATCTCCTCTCGCCTAAGATCTTTTCTGACTGCTAACATGCTTCCTCCATGTTTGACCTATTGATCTTAGCTATTTGGGAGGTGGCTTTCTTCTCCATCCCTGACTGCCCTATCCTTAGATCAACATGTCGGATTACTTTCCCTATGAACCAGTGGTTTGGCAATGATTGCAAAGCTTTCCACTATGATTTGTGCTTGACCTTTGAGACTCTCCCTTCTGACTTCGCTAGCCTCTATTCCTCCTATCACCACTTTCTCCATTCAAAGAAACATTCTTTCATTGCCTCATAATGCACATCCATGTATGATATGCTCATTCATAATCCTAAGCTTTTTTGGTACACCATGTTCCCTTGGCATCCTGCTCCGCCTTCCACCATCAATCTTAGATCCCTTGCCTCCCACACCTCCACCTTTATGACATCTCTGACTAGCCATCTCACTACCTCACCCCTCCCCCTCACTACCATATCTATACAGATTCCAGCATCTATGAGGTTGTCCAATCCATGAGATGTAGTAGGGTGGCCAATGAGGATGGTTTTTAGGCTGAGATCTTCAAGCTCAGTATCTCTATGCTAGGCTCCTATCTTCCAACATTGTTTAATAGTGTGGTTTACACTGGCTTCCTCGAGTCCTAGTCGAGACACTTAATTTATTCGATTCACAAGGCTGGGTCAGTTTCTGACCCTAGCAACTATAGGACCATCATGATTGGGAACACCTTTTGTTAGAATAACTGAGAGGGGGGTGAATCACTTATCCATAGTCCCAAATCAAAATATATAATCCAAAACAATTTACTTAAACTTTTGCAGCTCCATAACATAAAATACTACACTATCTATACTTTTACTGATTACAAGTCAATAACAACTAATGATTACTGATCAAATCCAAGATGCAATATGTAAAGTATGATAACAAACAATCACCACAATGAACACATAACACAAAAGATTTAACGTGGAAACCTTGTGAAGGGAAAAACCACCTAGGACCGGCAACCCAAAAATGTTCACTCTTCTAAAGTGAGGTCAGTGAAGACCCAACCCTATTAAAGGTTACAAACACACTGTGAGGTGTGACCTTGTTAGAGGATTTTAGACCAACCGTTATCTTCCAACCAGCATTCACTATGCGGTTGATAGGATAACAATGTTCATTCTATGAATGATACATAAAACACTTTCCTAGTCCACTCTGTTAAGATATTTCTCTGTTTACAATGGTTAAAATGTAACAGTAGTTGATCTAACTACAATACAACTTCAATTGCATATTATCAGATCTATGTTTAGCCCATGCAAATCCTCTGATCAATATATCAATTTTGTATCAACAATAATCAATGACTTACCATCACTTGGTAATAGCTTTCTAACACTCGGTAAACTTTGTAGTTTGATTCTCCTTAACCAGTTTGATCAGGCATACATGAAGCTTGTTCATGCAATAGTTCTGTAGTCTCCTTCTTCCAGCATAAGTTTCATAACAAAACTCTAGTCTCTTAAATAGACAAGTAAACCATTTTCTTCTCCTCCATAAGATTTTGTTGCTTATTCTCCTTCATCCATTTTGCCACTTAAACCTTCCTCGGCTGATGTGCCAGTAACACATTTTGATTTTGTCCTTTATATCTTCCTTGAATTATGCTAGCCGTTGATCTTCATAACAAACATTATCTCCATCTTTGATTTTGATGTACTTTATAGCTCATCAATCCTTAATGGCTAAACTAATCATTTATTTCCTTTTTCTCTTGCTCGGTTAACAAAGAAATGTGTCGGTGAACACAAGCTCAGTTTATACTGTGCTTAGTATACACTACACTGCTCGGTGTATACTGTGATGCTTCATCAACCAACCACATTGCCTTGTGGCTTTCAGTTCTTTTCCTCATCATAGATGAATGAAACATAATCAAGTCAATAACATAAGGTCATAGACTCATCAGCAAGTTACACAATGTATTCCTTATCCTCATCTATCATATACATCTTCTTCATGTAGATATTTATGTTCTTCATCTCTTTTACTCCTTTTCTATAGATGTTTAGGTATTGTAACTTACAAAATAAGTGTTGTCAAACTAGTTGACATCAATGAAAACATATTACTAATTCAATCATATTACATATCTAATCAGCAACTCCATGATCTCTAATCATAGATCTTCAATTAAGTTCTATATTAGTTGTAGTTCATCAATCTCTCACTTTTGCATTGATGGCAACTCAAGTAATATGAAATATACCATACACATACCAAACATGTATTCTACAACTCTATGAACAAATGTTGTACAAGCTCTCCCTAACTTAATATGTTTAATCACTACGTTACTCAATAGCATTACCAATGGAGCTTTGACATTCTGCAGATATGATCTTTTCAGCTATCGGGTTCCTTCTTCTATTCTCAGTAATTGATCTTCAGTGCTCTCCCTTTCTTTCAGTTTGTCTCTCCCTTAGATGTTTCAGTGTTATCATTGGTGCATATTGTTTCACATCGTTTATCTATCCATTTGAAAAAAATGCCAAAGAAACAAATAAACATACAGCTCTGTAGTAGCCATGTAACTCTCTGTTGTTTGGTGCATTCTCTATATCTTTGTATACTGATATGTCAATTTGTTCCAATTCTCCAAAATTTTCACAACCTTAGACATGATCCAAAGTGTGAACTATGTTGCATCAACATGAATGATCTTCTGATAAGATTAGGTTGATGCAACATCCAGATCACATTAGTAAATGGTAGACATAGGATGGACCCCAAGTCTAGTCCTCAAGTATTCAAATGTATCTTTCGGTAGAGGCTTTTTAAATATGTCTACAAGTTGTTCTTTTGATGTAACAAACTCTAGCTTAACTTGCTTCTCCTATACTTGTTCTCTTAAGTAGTGATACTTAATAGATATATGCTTTGTTTTAGAGTGCATCACTGGATTCTTTGAAATGTTTATTGCACTTGTATTATCACAGTATATAATCATCGGCTCAGTGATTATCTCATTCATACGTTCCAATACTTGCTTAATATATGCAATATTTGAATAGTTTGTAGTAGAAGCAACATACTCTGCTTTGGCTATAGACTGAGAAATGAAAGCTTGCTTCTTACTTGTCCATGTAACAAGTCTTTCACCAAAGAAAAATGCTCCTCCAGTGGTACTTTTTCTGTCATCCACATTTCCAGCCCAATCAGCATCGGTATAGACTCCGAGTTCAAATTTGCCTTCCTTAGGATACCATAATCCATAATCTTTTATTTTCTTCAAGTATCTTAGGATTCTCTTTGTAGCAACCATGTGTTATGTTAGGTCTACTATGCACTACATACATTAACTTACCAATCATAGATCGATATAGTGTTTGGTTCAGCTCTGTAGTTTCATCTTCCTTAGTCAGTTTACATCCAGTAGCCATCGGTGTTCCCACAGGTTTGGCATCTTCCATGCCAAATGTCTTCAATACTTGATGTATTTAGATTATGTGATGAATATACCATCATTCTGTTGAATCACTTGTAGTCCTAGAAAGAACTTAATATCTCTGAACATAGAGATTTCAAATTCACTTCTCATTTCATCAGCAAATGACTTACAAATTTTTGATCTTGTCCTCCAAATATAATGTCATCCACAAATATTTCAGCAATAAGAATAGTATCATCAATATCTCCTTTCATATACAAATTGTTGTTCTCACTTGTTCTAACAAATCCAATACTTAACAAATAAGTATGCAACCTTTCATACCAAAATCTCAGTGCTTTCTTCAAACCATATAAAACTTTATGTAATCTACATACCATATCTTTGTTTTCTGGATAAACGAACCCTTCAGGTTGTTCTATGTTGACTTCTTCTTCAAGTATCCCATTCAAAAATGCTGACTTGACATCCATTTGGTAAACTTTGAACTTTTTGTGTGTAGCATATGCAAGTAACATTCTAACTCCTAATCTAGCAACAGGTGCAAATCTTTCACCATATTCAATTCCTTCCTCCTGTGCATATCCTTTGCATACCAATCTAGCTTTATTCCTTGTTATCTCTCTATTCTCATTTTGCTTGTTTTTGAATATCCACTTAGTACCGATAACATTCTTATCTTTAGGTCTAGGTACTAAGGTCTAGGTTTTGTTCTTCTCTATTTGTTCTATTTCCTCTTTCATTGCATTAACCCATTCATCATTTTCTAATGCAACTTTTACATTCTTCCATTCATAACCACAAACTAGACATGTACCTTGTCTTGCTTTACTCCTTGTTTTCATGCCAGCTTGTCTTTCTCCAATGATTTATGTCTTAGGATGATGTCTTCTGACAAAACTTGCGAGTATCTGATTTCTTCTTTCTTGTTCATCCTATGCAAGTTCATTTGTTTTCTCAGTAGGTCCTTCCTGCTCGTCAGTTTCTCTTTTCTATTCCTCGGTATTATTTTCTTGTTGACCGGTTGTCACTTTCTGCGGCTTCGGTAGATACTTAGGTTGTTCAATGTAAGTGAATCTACTATAGTCTTCTAGTTCCTTTCTGCTTTCCTTTGTATTCTTATCATCAAACTCATCAACTCAAACATTAGTACTTTCAATCATTTTATTGGTTACTCTGTTTAGACACTTGTATTCTTTACTTTTACTAAAATATCCTAGAAATATCCCTTCATCACCTTTTGAAATTTGCTTCCAAACATTTGCTTCCAAAAATTTTGAAATAACTTACAGTGGGTTTGTGTCCAAACCATAACTCATAGGGTATCTTATTAGTGTCCTTCTTCAGTTGTACTCAATTTAGCACATAAACAGTAGTGCTAATGACTTCTCTCTAGTATGTTTGAGCAACATTCTTTTCTATCATTAATGTCCTTGTGCAGTCAACAATTGACCTATTCCTCCTTTCAGCAATACCATTATGTTGTGGTGTCCTCGGTGCAGAGACTTGTCTTTTAATACCATACTCATTATAAAAATTAGTAAATTCATCAGAGATAAATTCACCTCCTCTATGAGATCTTAAGAATTTGAATCCTTTACCAGTCTCTTTTTCTACTTTTTCTTTATACCACTTGAACATCTTGAATGCCTCAGATTTTTCTTTTAAGAGCATGACAGTCATCAACCTAGTATAGTCATCAATAAAAAGAATAAAATATATGTCTCCATAATAACTCTAAGTTCTCATAGGACCACATAGGTCGGTATGCACTAACTCAAGTATCTTCTTTGTTGAATAATCTTTTCTTTTGAAACTAGATTTAGTCATCTTACCTTTCTAACATTCATGACACATAACATGATCCGGCTTAGATAAGTTAGGTAGACCTCTAACTCTTTTTCTTTTGTTGATCTTAATCATGTTATCAAAATTCACATGGCATAACCTTTTATGCCACAACCATGCATCTTCATCTTTCATCAATAAACAAGAAGACTGATCATTATCAAGATAAAATAGATTACCTTTGGATTGTGTACCAGTTCCAACAATTCTTCCTCCATCATCAAATATTTTCACCTTTTTTCTCTCAAAAGCAACATGGTGGCCTAAATTGTTCAACTATGCCACACTTAGAAAATTATAGTTCAATCCTTTTACCCAATAAGCATTTTCACATTTTAATCTATCATTTATCATTAGGGATCCTTTACCTCTTACCATACAAGGTGCATCATTACCCATTCTTACAGATCCTCCATTGTATTCTTCAAGATAATCAAATTTTCTTCATCACCAGTCATGTGATGTGTACAACCACTATCTATAATCAATGTATCATTTTTATTAACCTTAGAGATAAGTGTTGTCTCTACATACCTTTCATCATCTTTGGAATCATCCTTCATTGCCACAAATACTACCTCCATATCATCAGCAGTGTTAGTATTGGTGATATCTTCTTCCTCAGCAATGTAGCATACCTTCTTTCCCTTGTCATTATTGTCTCGGTTGTCTCTATTGTAGTGTCAATAGCCTTTATTATATCTTCTCCCATAGCTTCCTTTAGATTGGTCTTTGGTTCTATCATCATCTTTCTTGTGTGGACATCTAGTAGCAATGTGGCCAACTTCTTTATAGTTAAAGCATGCTAAAGGTAATTTACCTCTATACCTTCCTTTACCTTTAGGTAACCTTCTAGCCATAAGACCTTCAAGTTCATCAAGCTCATCATCAGTATTGCTATCACTATCATCATTCTTATTTCTAGGCTTACCAATCTTCATAGAAGTCATAAAAGCGGACTCAAAAGATGGTAAAACACTATTATCATAATTGTTCAGTTCAAATGTTGTAAGCTTTCCAATAAGATTATCAAGAGTGAGTGTGATGTTAGGTGCTGACCTATTTTCATGAATTGCAGATATTCTAATAGCATAGATAGGAAATAGGGTTCTTAGAATTTTTCTTACCACAGTGTCTTCATCAATGACTCCATCTGATGCTCTAATAGCATGAACTACCTCCTTTATTTTGTTTGTGTACTACACAATGTTTTCACCTTCTTTCATCTTCATGTCATCGAATCTTCCTCTTAAGCTTTCTACTCTTTCTCTCTTGACATTCACATCACCACTATAAACTTGAGCTAGTTTATCCCACATCTTCTTCACAATAGTACAATCCTTGATGTCTTCAAATTCAGTATCTAAATAGGTAGTAGCAATCTCCATCATAGTAACATTATGTTCATGCCTATCCCTTAGTTGATCAAGGGTGAAGGGACCATTGGGTGGTGTAAGGTATCCATTCTCCATCAAATCTAGGGCAGAATTCCCAATCCTAGATATATGTAGCTTCATTCAACTTTGCCATATTGTGAAGTTATCTTTGTTTAGCTTTGGCACTTACCTCTTAAACATTTTGAGACCTTTGTGTTGAAATCCTTAAAACTCTATTTCAAGCAACCAATGCTCTGATACCAATTGTTAGAATAACTGAGAGGGGGGTGAATCAATTATCTTTTATTTTGTAGAATCTTGTTCTCTTTGAAGAATTAAATATATAAAAGGGAGATGGTTAGATTGTATTGTGTAGTATGTTCTTTTTTTTAAATGGTCATAAATAAAAGATTGGTGGTTATCTTTTATTGTGTATCATATGCTTTTCTTATATGAATAAATTGTCTCTTATTCTCTGGATACAGATTATATAATTATTATTATTATTATCAAAATTTAATTGTGTTTAATATTGAGGGATTCATTACATCACAAAAAATGTGATGTTTTTCATTGTAATACTGTCATAAAACTAGTGTAATGCAATGAAGATTTGCGTTGTTACACTATAGAATCATTGTGTAATATAAGGTACTTATATGTAATATAAGTTACTTATATCAAATTGTACATATGTAAATCATTATAGGTATAACAAAGATGGTCACTTTATTGCATGCAATATCTTATTTTCTTAGAATGAGCATATATAAAATCGAGACAATTATCTTATATTGTCTAGTATCTCATTTTCTTGAATTTTTTATAAATAAATGATAGATGGATATCATTAATTGTGTAGTATCATATTTTCTTAGTATGAGAATAGATAAAAGGGAGATTATTATCTTTTATTATATAGTATCTTATTTTCTTAGAATAATTAAATATATAAAATAGATACATGGTTATCTCTATTGTGTAGTATCTTGATTTCTTAGAATGATCATAGATAAAAGGGAGCTGGTTACCTTTTACTTGCATTATCATGTTTACTTACAATGATTAAATATATAAAAGGGACATGATTATCCTTTTATTGTGCAGTGGCTTGTTTTCTTATACGAATCATAGATAAAAGGGTGTTGGTTATCTTATATTGTGCATTTTTTATTTTCTTAGAATGGTAATAGATATAACGGAGATGGTCATTTTAGGCTCTACAAACTCAACCAAAGTTATGGTAACAAAATTAATGAGACGTTTATCCAAATATAAGATTAACTTTTGATTCTCATCAAACTAGAGAAGTGAGTATGATAGGTGAATTAGAGAAAATAATTGGTAATGAGAAAATTAATAGTAGTTCTTAAAGTAATGTGTTATTGTCTTTAATTGGTTTATACGGTCATCTACAAGTAAGTTTTATGATGTGGTCTAAACATAGTATTTATTAACATATGTGCAATGACTTTATCTATGATCTTGACAAGCATATTAATGTCACTCCTTGAGGATCATTCTCCTAAAGAACTTGCACAAAATATATATGTGAAAACTATATTATAATTATTCATATGTTTATGGTTGTCACTAAAGATCTATTATGATTGAAAGATAAAGATAATTTTATCTGATTATATTCTAGTGGAAAATATTGCAACAATTAATGTATTTGTGAGTTGATGAAATAATTTATTATTTGTTAACCTTCCTTTACGATGTTTGATGTGGTTGAATAATCACTTACTCCCAACTTAGAAATTTCCCAGTTATGGGAGTGGGAATATGCTTCAGTCCTACTTTTTATTGAATAAGCACCCAATAAGGGAGATGGAGTGAGTTTTTTTATTTCTATTTTCTTTTGTCCCAATATTTTAAAAGGAAATAGGCATGAAGAATCAAAAAAAGAAAGAAAGATAGCTATATAGAAGGCAAGTTGACAATTTCTTAGAGAATTTCAAGGACGAAAAATAGTCATTCATAGGTATGAAAAATTTCATTTGTATTTGGTGATTGTTTGGGATATGAAATATTTTAGATGTTTGAAATTGAAAGATCTCTCACTTCCTTGTAATATTTGAAAAATGAATTCCTTACTTGATTTCCTTCGATAGTTTACATGTATCTTGCATTGGCATGTGACAAAGATGAGTATAAAATCTTCGGAGGCATTCTTTTACATTCTAGTGGCTATGACCATATTGTAGGAATGATTAAAACATGCAATGTATATTTATACCACATTCTTATATAGTGAACATATTTATATATGTGTAGTTACTTTTAAACATGTTAAACTAGTGAATCTTCAAAATATTATAATATATATCTAGTTTGATAGTGGTTCTAATTTTATGAATTGAATTTTGTAAGTAATTTTATTATAGGAGATGTTTTCAAGTCATAGTAGATGTTTGAAACATAGAAGGTGTTAGTTATTATTTATTTTGTTAAAAAGAGGAGATGAGGAGATTAGAAAGGGAAAATAAAAATTGACAGAATGTTCTGATTAAGTAAAAACAAGTTTTACAAGAATCCGAAACCTAAATAGAGTATAAGAGTTAAATATTAAATTTTATAGGAAATGTGCCATAGCACCAAAGAACAAAATCCTGAATTACAAATTAAGCAACAGACACATTAGGAAAAAGACAAAAAAACCCCAACAAGGATAGAAAAAAGACAAGACAATCACAAAAGAGATAGCTACATGCACTTCATAAGATCTTTAGCCTAGATCATCATGAGTTGCATCTGTCCAACAGATTTCTTGAGGTCCTCTAGGTCCTTACCCTTCGTGTCATCTTTGGTGCCAAATTTTTTGGCATTAGACCATGTACACTTCCTGGCCCTGTAGTTTATTTCATCTCCTTAGCCTCTTTAACGCCTTTCTCCTGCACCATCTTATCATCCAAAATCTTAGCATGTTCAGTATAGGCCCTAAGACTAACAAGGCATTGCTCACCAATTTTTCTTACTGAGTCCTCGAGATTATCTACTCTATTATTCAGCATGCAAAGCTTTTCCTCAAGATTCCCAACCATAACTCAATCCTCATTCTCTTTAAGTATTTTTTCCATTTCACAAACCTTGTCCACCATAGCAGTAAAAGCCTTCACTCTTCCAATCACATCTTTCATTTCATCCAGGCAGACAATAATAGGTTTTTCCCTGAAACCGGTCTTCTTAATGATGTTAACCTCATTGCCTATCACCCGTACATCCTTTTTGATATTGTTCACATCATCCATCAGTTTACTAAGAGTGCAAGTAAAATCCACCAAGAAGCTCTTGTATTTGGGTAAATCTCTTTTCCCACTAGTAACTTTTTCAATGTTCTCATCAATGTTCTCATTCACCTTGGTACCTGCAGGATCTTTGTTAATACTGTCCACAATCTCATCCATAACTTGGTAAGCATAATGCAGATTATCCTTCTCCTTTTCTTTAGAAATATGGCCTTCACCCAGATTTCCAATATCAATTTCCTGCCTACCCTCTTCAATTATCTCCTCCCCAATGTTATCCCCAACACTCTTTTCCTATTCTTGGTTATCTTCAATGATATATTGATTATCTATCTTGTTGATTTATCAAAATAGGAATATATATCTTAAGTTTTTTTAAACACATGTTAAGTTCAAACTAGTTCAATGTTATATATTTTTAAATTTGTTTTCATTAAGGATAAAAAAGAGTTTGATGGGACAAAGGCACTACACTATGGAAGTTAAACTCCCATGTAGAGCTAATTCATCATCTATCAAAGGGTGCCTCTATTTATCAAACTCATAATGTCAAATTGAAGAAATAGATGATTTTCTCATCCATCTACTTGACCTCACAATAAGAAGAATAGCATTGTGCCTATTGATAGTATTGTCAATAGGTTTCATAGCATAAATGATGGGCTAATTTAGAAAAGAATGAAAATCTTCAAAAAAATCTATAAGGTCTACGGGATTTATTCCACTATTTTTGTTTCTAATATTTTGTTGTTGTCCTATATTTGTCTCAATTTTTGTTTTTTTATTCTAATTCTATTTTGAAAGGGTTTTAGGTCCCTTCATTTAAAATCCATTTTCCTTTACTCAAAAACATAATTTGAGTGCACACAAGACCCTAAATACAAAGAGCTTCCATCAACTAAACATCACTAAAATGGTAGTCGCCATAAAGATAAAAATAAGTAACACTATAAAATTAAACCCTAAAAGAGAAAAAAAAATAGATTAAAAAACTAAACACACTGGAAGAGTTTCTTAATGCTGTCATTGGCCCTAGCCTCTGATTGAGAAGTATTGCAGACAATTTTCTTTAGGTATTGAAGGTCTTGAGCAAAGTGAACTAAAACTCTTATGACTTCCCCCCTTGTTTAGGTACAAGGGCCCCTATTTTCTTCTATATTCACTTGAGTCTTATTTTCTACAATGTCCAAATGTATTTAATCACTATTGGTTAAAGGTGAAATTTTTCATACTTGTTAATTGCATCCTGAATGTTCTTAACAATATACTTTACAAATTAATGGATAGAAGTGACCAATGTGAAAATGTTTTAATTTATGCTCTTAAGTTTGTTTTCAAGATCAACAATTTATATTTAAAGTCATTTTCAATTTTCCATTCATCTCATTCCTTTTATAAGTTATCCATAGTATCATGATTATAGTCCTAACTCTCAACTGGGGGAGAAGGGGAAGAAGTAAGTTTTGATTTTGAAGGGTCGGAGTAGGATTTCTAGTTTAGAACTATGAGAAAGATCAAAACTTTATGAAAAATAAGATTTATGGGGGTTTTTCCACCATCTATGACACTAGAAAAAACAGAAGAAAGAAGGAAAAAATGGAAATGTATTTAAACCATATATCAAACTTTTTTAAGAAGAAAAAAGTAGTTTCCATAAATAATAGTGAAGTTTACATCCAATCAAACCTTAATAATATAAGGCACTGAGTGGGGGGTGAATCAATACAACAACATATCTATATAAACTTTTACTTAACTTGAAGATTACCCAACATGAAATCTAGTAAATATCATATAGAAACATACCACACAAAAAATCCACACATTCATCAACAAAATAACACCAATATTTTGTGTGGAAACACTTGTTAGAGAAAAAACCATGGTGGGAGTTAGCACCCACTAGTAATCAACGGTCTTCTGAAATGCACCGAATAAAGACCTAGCCCTGTTAGGAGCTTAGAATGATGTCCAACTAGGAGAAGATCCTATTAGGAGCCCTACACTATTAGGAGTAACCTTGTTAAAGGATTTCAAACCTTAGTTAAAAAGTCATCATGTTAGAGCATTTACCAATCAAACCTACTAAAGTCTACCTAGTTAAGTGATTTTAAAGTAGAACCTATTAGGATTCAAAAAGTATAATGATCTAGGTGTATAAATTCTCCTTTTCTTGTTCAGATACAATTAAGCTCAAAATTTCTATCTCCCGCAGATGATCTTCAATCATTACTCAATTACAACTATACATCCATGATCTACACTTGCATAAATCACTGATTTACATATATATACAATAAATTTTCATTAGGCCCTTAGCTGACTTACAAAACATATTATAATTGTATTAAAATCATTCCTGCTTGATCCCTGAAACCTAAAACATATTAACAATTATGAATTACAATTTCAAGTCCATGTTAGTCTCCAAAATCCATACGAATTCATAAGCAA
The DNA here is from genome assembly GCA_027943335.1 of Chamaecyparis obtusa. NCBI lineage: Eukaryota > Viridiplantae > Streptophyta > Pinopsida > Cupressales > Cupressaceae > Chamaecyparis > Chamaecyparis obtusa. Next base: position 234,024 of record BSBK01011568.1, on the reverse strand, counting down.
TCACAAAAACATATGAAATTGTTATAGAGAATGTTAGATCTCAATAATACAATTTTAAAATAAATAAAAATATAAACATTAATTTAATTGCCGCTTGATTTCATCACCTTTACAAACCAGTTGACTATTCTAGCTAATATCACTAGTATATCCTCCAAATATTCAACTATAATTCAAATCGGCTTCTGCAATCATAGAAATAGGATAATATGACTCTTTGGATTCTGCATTTCCAATTGCACCTCCAGATCATTTCATATCATCACTACACACTGCATTCAACATGACTAACTATGTTATAAAAAAACACTTTGTATACTTAGAGGAATCCTTGTGTGATCATCTTCACCACCGGTATGCTAGATTCATTCATCCTAAAAGACTTTGTTTCCAATAATAAAAACACTAGACAACATGCATCCCATCAAAAAAATATTTCCAACACCATCATCAAATGCTAACATAAAAAATACTACATAATCACCTTCAGAATTTGTCACACAAGTCTTCTTGAATGAGCACATAGCATATGCACTCTTTTTATTCTTCACCAATATTTCCCTCTTCACCATATTTAACAAAATTATTCACCACACTATTTGAATTCTTCCAACTCCTGAATAATTTATTACCATCCATAGGAATATAGATCACATAGGAAATGGACTCCTCTATAGCTTCTCCAATAAATATTGAATCCCCCTTCTTTATAATCCCCCAGATAGTAGATTCCTTCTTGATGTCATCATAGTTATATAAGTTAATTCATATCTCCCCCCATTCTGTAATTATTTTTTTCTATTAAAGGTAGTTCAAAAAAGAGTACATCAGTTAAATACATCAAGAAATTATTCAACATATCAAACAATAACTCTCTATGTCTCAAGCATCTGAAATAGCACTAATACATCAACAATGTGTGTGTGTGTGTGTGTGTGTGTGTGTGTGTGTGTGTGTGTGTGTGTGTGTGTGTGTGTGTGTGTGTGTGTGTGTGTGTGTGTGTGTGTGTGTGTGTGTGTGTGTGTGTGTGTGTGCGTGTGTGTGTCTATATATATATATATAGACACACACACACACACACACACACACACACACATCAAGAAATTATTCAACATATCAAACAACAACTCTCTATGTCTCAAGCATCTGAAATAGCGCTAATGCATCAACAATATATGTGTCTATGTGTGTCTATGTGTGTTTGTGTGTGTGTGTATTTGATTATATAGTAGAGTAAATTAAAAGGGAAATAAAGTTTAGATCGGGTCATCAGGTATTCCATGACACTAAAACATTGAAACATTAACATCATCCTCCCATCTTGGTGCATTTGGTACTTTAGGGGTTTTTTTTCTTAGCACCGGTCTCTTTCTTGGTTAATCCTTTGTCTTTTATAAACTGATTCAATAGATCAGCTTCCTTTTGGTCCAACATATCTTTGTAAGTATTGAAGTAATGGGAAGATTTAATGTTAGAATTGTAAATGATGAGAGATCCTTCTCACACAAGTATGATGAACCTACTCTTGGCCATCTCCAAAAAAGTTGAGACCTACATCATGATGAAGTAATGTATGATCTTAAAGATAAACCAAGTAAGACTCCTCTTATTGTCCTAAAAATTTTTGTCATTCCTCTATTTCCATAAGAACCACAATACTTCAATAGAGAAGACAACCTAAAACCTATTCAAATTTTTATCAAGGGAGTCAACATATCTAGCCAACACTTCAATCCAAGAAAGACTCAGATGAGAATTACAACATAAAGGAGAACCAAACTACAAAATTGACACTCAAAAACATATGCTCAATAGCTTCAGCAATATTGTATGTTGGACAAGACAAAGGAAGGCCACTCACTGAGGATAAAACATAGCCAACAAAAAATTTTATAAGAAAAATGAGCCATCAAAAATAGGATTTTTTTGGTTCAACAAGTTGATACTACATTAAATTGAGAATAAAATGCCACTTAGTGTTTATCTAGTGTAAAACCTAGAACTAATTTATCCATCCAAGGATCTTAGAATCTACTCTAATCATATCATATATATGTCTAGTAGAAACATCAATAAATGAAGATCCATCCTGCCATTTAAGTTTCTTAAAAAAGGAATAAATATGTAATATCTTACTCAGGAAGAAGCTCCTAGTATCTTTCACAATCAAAGTATATATTTTATTATATGAAGGAGGAACCCCAAACTTATCTCAAATTTCCTCACATGACCCAAGATAGTTGTCAATCATAATATCCTTAATAAAAGAGACACTTAGGGAAGCCCAATATTTAGTAGAGAAATATTTATTTCAAGTTTATTATTTAATTGGATATCCCAACACATAGATCTATCCGCTACTGAAAAAATGGAAGGGCCCTCAAAAATACCTTTGGAGCATAGTAATCCTCTCACTTGAGTGCATTCCTTCCAAAGTGAAGAAAATATAGAAGAACCAAATATTTTAATATCAATGTCACCCATGATCATATAGATAAGAGACAACTCCTTCCATTTCTTACCTTTTCTTAGATTAAACCTCACAATATTATTTCTAATCATAACTTTCAAAGTCTCATTACCTTGTAAAACTTTGAAGATCCACTTAGAAGAAAGATGCTCTATATGAGATTTTAGATCTTGAAACCACAAACCACCCATCCTCCTAGGTATACAACATCAATATTGATTAACAAAATACCTTTTCCTAGCCCCCATACCATTAGACCAAATAAAATCCCTCATCATCCTATGCAATTTATTAACTTTATGATTTTCAAATGACCAAGTGGAAGATTATTATATTACATGAGAATCCAGTACCTTTTGAACCACTCACACTCTGCCAACTACTGAAAGAAGATGATTTTTCCATTCGTGATATTTCTTCTCCATCTTAGAATGAATGCCTTTGCACATATCCTTGGTTGATGGTGAGACCACAAAGGGGATCCTGAGATATCTAACAATAGTAGAAGGTCCAACCTAGACCTACCCTTGAGAAGGAATCCAATTTGGGATAAACTCTAACCATCCTAATATTGTGCACTTATGAGGACCCACCTTTTCCCCTAAGGCCAAACATAATCTACAATCTCTTTATTACATCATCAAAATTTTCATCTTATATATACAAGAAGAGGGTTGTATAATTAGAGAGTTGGAGTAGAGCTAGATGATCCCTACCAAGGTCCCCTTCATTGTACCAACAATCATGATTGTCTGGGTGGTCTTCTATCTTATGATCTATGAATATTAATGGTGATGGAGTGGGAATTTTTTGTTAATCCATTCATTTCCTGCAATGAGACTTTTCTCTTAATTTTGTCATAGAGAACCACTTGAACTTTACTAAAAATTAATTATATATTATTCTTTGAACATGTACAAAAATTATAGTGTTATTATCATAATATAATTATGTTTTTGAAATAAGCAGTAGAAAGAGGGTGTTGGCATGAGGTACAATAGACAACTAACTAAGAAGAATTAGTAGCAAATGAATTCAACCTAGAAAGTAGCAGCATAGCACATAAACCATCTACCTCTATCAAAAACCAAAATGCAAAAACTAAATGAGCACAATCGCTTAGTTTGAAAAACCCATGAGAAATTATTAAGATTATCCAGCATAAAAAGTAACTTATGTCATGCAGGGCTAATAAAAATAATTAAAGTTTTAAACTTAATACTATAACCAAAAAAACTAGCACAAAAATTGGGCTTGAATTTATTATCATCACCGTTCGGAGCACCACCCTAGTCCACCAATAGAGTCATTTTCCATCCCATAAGCACTTGGAAAGCAACAAGTCATCCCACTCTTGATTCAGGAATTTGAAGAGCTCATGATTTCCTTCCACAAACTCCTTCCCATCTGAGGCCTTCTCATTGAATAGACAAAGAGTGGTAGTTGAAGTATGCATAACATTGAGGAAAAACTTGCTAACATCAGCTAGTCTCTTGTTGGTGTTATCCAGGTCCCAACTAAGTTTTTCCACCGTATTCTCCAGGGAGGTAATCTTCTATTTGATTCTTCCCAACTATCCGGCTCCCGTGGTGTCTTTTACAACATTGGGTTCTTGGTCTACCTTAATCTCCTTAGCTGTTGTGGTTTGAATGTCCTTTTTACCCTCCTCCTGGTCAAAGCCATTATCAGACTCATCCCTTCAGGGAGATCCCACCGAGGCATCCTCTTGCTTCATCAGCTCTTTTATAGCTTATTTTCCTTGAACTTTAGCTATACAAGAAGAAAGGAGAGCAGAGTTGGATTGGAGGTCGGTATCCATCGGGCATTCCAGATTAATGATGATCTTTTTATCTTCTTGGGGGGAGGCTGAGAGGAATATTCAAGGGTAAGGTCATGCTTGGAGCTAGACCATGAGTTAGGAGTAGGTTGGGTCTCTGAGGATTTATGGTTGGTAGCAGGGGTGGAGAAACCCTTAGAACCTGAGGGCGTGGTGAAGCCTTGATTGAGGGAGACTGAGGGAGACAGAGGCTGCTAGGAAGTATGGGTAACTTTCACAATGGTAGGAGGGAAGAGGGCACGGTGTAAGTTATACAATCTAAGGATTAAACCCTGGTGAAGGTAAACAAGTTTTTTTCCAATGAGATATCCTCATTAACATCATTAACGTTAGACTCCAGAGAGTGTAATGAGTAAAATGGGAAAGAAATCAACATTTTATACCTAAAATAGTTTAAGAAGGGAAGATGGTAGTTATAGAAAGTAGTGCAACGACCCTCCAGAGTGAAGTACTTGATGATCAATTTGCACATTTTTGGCTAGAATTCTGGAAGGTCAGAAATGTTGTAGCCCCCATTCTTAGACACTCGGCTCTCCTCGATCTTAAAAAACTGAATAAAGTCAAATTTGGTCTAGGCTTTAGAGGTTTTTTCCCATTTTCCTCCTAAAGTGGGCATTCCAGTAGCTTTTTCGATGACCTCCTCATTGATCTCAAATGTGATCCCATTGATGGTGACCCTCCTTTCATTCTAGGTCTTCACAAATTGTCGAGAGATCATTTCATCGTGGCTCGTAAGGTTCTCCATGAAGTGAATAATCTCTCCCTCTTTGCATAAGTACATGACCATGGGGTCAAAGGAGAGCTCTTCCTCAATTTTATTAGGTTCAATCCTACACCTGTCTCCACCCATCTTCTCCTAGACTAGCAAAGCAATCCACATCCAAAAATTATTCAAGACAGAGCTGCGCCTAGAACTATAATTGTTGTTATCCACAAAACCACTAAAGTTGAAACCAGGGTGGTCACCCACAAAACCACTACAACTACAACTAGAGCACAACCTTTTGGAAAGGAAGTTGCAAAAAATGGTGAGGTGATAGTCGTAGCTTAGTCTTAAGTTATTTTCATCTTGGGTGCCATAATTAGGGTAATAATTTCCCTTTAGCTCATATTTCACTGCCAGAGATGCTATTGGGGTCAACACATGGGAAGCGTGTTGTAAAACATAGAGGGCATCAATGAAATCTACTCAAAATCTATTGTGATCCTCCATAAATCATACTTGCCTTATAATCCATTCCAAATAATAATAGTTCGTAAATGGTAACATTGTACCGGTATGCCACATCAAGCCCCTGTTAGGAATAAAGAGCCCTCTGATAAAAGCCATGTGGAAATTAAGAGAAAAACTAGCGCTAGTTGTAGAATTGTAATAGCACCAAGGCCCACCCATTGGTGCCTAAACTAAGAGCCATTTTTAAAAAATCATGGAATCCAATGTCAACATCACTCATTTCTCACCTAAGAAGGTCTTGAGTAGTCTTGGGCAATTGACTATTAGCCCTCCAACACTGTAACCTGTCGAGCTCTAGACCAGCAATAGTCACGGCATCTACCATAGAGTTACCTTCCATGTAAGTGTGCCTGATGTTGGCCATGTGAGTACATTCCATTAAACCATGTATGTCAGATAAAATACAGTCAAATTTCCATCCAGCCTTGGAGTTTCATTGAACATCTTCAATGATAACTTTGGAGTCCCCTTCAATATCAATTTTGGTACATCCCAGTGTGATGGAAAAATTTAGAGCCCAAAGGAGGGCCATACCCTCAGCCTAGTTAACAATATGATTCTAAAGGGGACTATCATAAGCAACCACCAATCTCCCCCTGTAATCACGAATGATACCTCCACCTGCCTGAAGCCCCCCGCGGATGGAACCATCAAAATTGAATTTGAGCCATGAAGCTTGGGGTGGTGACCAAACATATAATTATATTTTATATGGTGGGATTCATTAGTTTGTGAAAAAAATGATAACTTTTCTTGCAATAATGTCCCAACTTGTGAAATACAGTAAACATTTGGATTCTTACATTGTAGAATCATTATGAAATATAAGTTACTCACATTAAATTCTTTATGCATAAATTATTTAGGTTAGAAGGAAATTCAATTTTGATAGTTATGAAGGTATGACATCTTATATCCATATCTTTTATTGTAAGCATATATGGCTATCTAAGTAAATATTATGCTCTACTCAATTATAGTATCATAGTATATAGAAGGGAGATGGTCACTTTATTGTATGTAGTATCTTATTTCCTTATAATGAGCATAGATAAAGGGGATATGATTATCTTTTATTGTGTAATTTCATATTTTATGAGAATGGACATAAATTAACTAGAACTTATTATCTTTTATTATGTAGGATCTTCTTTTCTTATAATAATTAAATATATAAAAGCGAGATGGTTACCTTTTATTATTTAGTATCTTGTTTTCTTGGAATGGTGATAAATTATAAAAGGGCGGTAGTTATATTTTATTGTGTATTATCTTATTTTCTTAGAATGATCAAATTATCTATTATACTTTGAACATATGTGCAAAGATTATTATTATTATTATTATTGTTATTGTTATTGTTATTGTTATTGTTATTGTTATTGTTATTGTTATTGTTATTGTTATTGTTATTGTTATTGTTATTGTTATTGTTATTGTTATTGTTATTTTTATTGTTATTGTTATTGTTATTGTTATTGTTATTGTTATTGTTATTGTTATTGTTATTTTATTGTTATTGTTATTGTTATTGTTATTGTTATTGTTATTGTTATTGTTATTATGGGATTCATTAGATCACCAAAAAATATGATATGTTTGGTTGCAATAATGCCATAAATTTGGTATAATGCAGTGAAGATTAGTGTTTTTACACTATAGAATCATTATTTAATATAATTTACTTGTATTATATTTTCCATGCATTAATTATTTAGGTTAGAAGGAAATCAAGTTTTGACAGTTATGAATTTATGGCAGATTAGAGCTATATCTTTTATTGTGACCATGTATGGTTATCTAAGAAAATATTAGGCTCTACTAGAATCATCGTAGGTACAAGGGAGGAGATGGTCACCTTATTGTATGCAATATCTTATGTTCTTAGAGTGTGAATAAATAAAAGGGAGATTATTATCTTTTATTGTCTAGTATATTGTTTCCCTAAATTGATATAAATAAAAGGGATACGATTAATATTTCAACTGAGTATGAGAATATATCAAAGGGAGATTGTTATCTTTTTATTATGTAGAATCTTGTTTTTTATAGAACAATTGAATGAATAAAAGGGAGATGGTTATCCACATAGTATTTTTTTACAAATGAAAGATAAATAAAATATTATTTAATTAGAATCTATTGGAAAATGGATTACTAGGTTCTCTTGTTATAGTTGACAAATAGATTATGTACATGATCCAATTCAATATTTTGCATGTATCACTACATAGAGATACAAAAAAGATGAGATGAAATCTTTGTGGGCATTCATTTTCCTTCTAGTGATTCTGACCATATGTCAAGAATGAAGAAAATAGGTATGTATATTTATATCAAATGTCTATATAGTGCACATATTTACATATGTGTAGTTAATTTTAAAATGATGTTCAAGTGTAATTTTTGAACTAGTGTATGTTCTAGAGTATTTAATATATAACTAGATTGGTAGTGGTTCAATTTTTTTAGATTGAATTTTCAAGTGTAATTTTTTTGCGAGAGATTTTTTGCATTCATAATAGAAGTTAGAAACATATGAGGTGTTAGTTATTAATTATTGTGTTGCATGAAACATATGGCGAAGTTTAAAAAGTGAAAAACAAGTGATGGAATTTTATTTCTTGTAGGTGCAATGATATATTTATGATCTATCATGTTGATCTATCTAAATTTAAATACATATATTTAATTTGTTTTAAACAAATCTTAAGTTGAAATTCAATCAATGTAATTATTTTTTAAATTTTATTTTTGATTCGGTATCAAATAGAATTTGAAGGGTTACATAGAGGTGGTATACTTTTGAATTTAAATTCCTAGGTAGAGCTAACCCATAGTATATCAAAGGGTGCCTCTCATGAATGGACTGACAATGTCAAATCAAAGAAGAAGATGAATGATTCTATGGTGGCCTCTAGTTCTCTTCGTCTTTTAGCCACAAGACTTTAAAGTAATGAAAATGGTGTTATAGCTATTGATAGTGTTGTCAATAGGTTTCATAGAATAAATGATGAGGTCATACAAAAGAATCAAAATCTTCTAAAAATTCTATAAGGTCTTTGGGATTTGTTATGCTATTTTTTGCTAATGTTTTTTTGTTTTCCTATCTTTGGTTCAGGGTTGATTTCATTTTTCTAGATCATTTTTTTGTGAAAGGGTTTCGAGTCCCTTGAAAACCTATTTTAATTCAATAAAAAAAACATAATTTGAAAGGACCCAAAACCCTATATACAAAGAGTCACCATTAGCTTAGCATCACTAAATTGAAAATCATCCTAAAGAAAAAAATACAACTAGTTGAAAACAAACTTAAATGATAAAAGAAAACAAAAAAAATAGATTTAAAAACTAAACACACTAGAGAAATGTATCCATGGTCTTATTGGCCTCAACTTCAAATTGAGTTCAATATCCTGGACAATTTTCTTGAGGTCTTGATAAAATTTAAATACAACCTTTAATATAATCCCTCATTTACTGGTAGGTTATATATTTCTCAACAATAATAAAAATCAAGCCTTTGTCAAAACTAGGATTTTTGGTATTTTTCCCATAATCTCTTATACTGATAGACATAGAACAAATGAGGAAAAAAGGGAAAGATATTTGGACAATATTTCAAAAGTGATTAAGAAGAATAAAGTCATGTCCACAAACTATAGTGTATTGACCATCCAAAGAAAAATGTACTAGATAATAACCTTTAGAATTTTCCTCCCAAAGCTTCTTGATTGAACTCATAGCATACCAACTCTTTTTTCTTCTTTACCAATGTTTCTCCTTCACCATATTTGACAAAATTATCCACTACACTATCTGGATCCTTCGAACTCCTAAATAATTTCTTACCATCCATAAGAAGATCATTAAAATTGGAAATAATCTCCTCTATAACTTCCCACTTTATTTCATACATATTTAAAATCTCATCTTCTAAATTTTTCAGCCAATTTCTTTGTAATATTGGAATCGAAACCACAACAGTTCTCCAAATATGTGGTGACTCCCCCTTATTTAGAATCATGTAGATAGTAGGGCCTTCTTGAACTCATTATATTTAGTGAATATAAGCCAATTTATATTTCCTCCCATCTTGTAACCTTCAACAATATCTTGTCCTCTATTTTGCACATATAGTTTCTAAAAACCTCTTAAGGAAGAACATTAAACCCCAAGGCAACTCACCAAGATGGAGGAGCTCTTTGCAAAATACAAAGATGTAACTTGGAGGGCTGGTCTAAGGTTCAAAATAATAATAGAACCAAAAGTAGAGACCCCTCACTGGTTTCTCCTACAGCAACTAGGAGAAGAAACAAAGCTGATGTTGGGGCTAAACTAAAATCCCCTAGCAGAAAGAAAGCAAGTCAGATTAGGTAAGAAGAAGCTAGTAAGAATATTGTGGATGGGACTCAAAAAAATATCCAAGTAACCTACACCCTAAGTAAGTTATGTTAGTCACTTCAAGGAACCCCTATGGGATCTCTATCTCACTTAAGCAGGAAGTCACTAGTATCATAGTTTTCTACAAAGAAGTTATGGCTATGGATGTCTTTCATAAGAATAAAAAAGGTAGTTTTTTCCAGCCTGGTTGGTCCAATCTCCATGGAGAGGCCAATGGGACCCTTGGTAAGCTCACCATGGCCCTTGAAACAGTTGTCAATCTTCTCTGGCTGAAAGATGACACTTTTATAAAAAATGCCAACACTATTCAACTTGTCACAGACCACTTTCATCATGTTTCAAGGTTCACCACCTAGGTTGCTAACTAGATCATCATTCTAGCTACCAACAAGGAAGCTAACATGAGTTGGATCCATGCCGAAGATCTCTCCAGTGATGCAGAGGATTCTCTCGATTTGGACAGACTCCAAAGTACCGAAGTTATGATTAAAGATAATAATGATAGCAAAGGTGCCTTTTTGAGGAGTAATTTCACTAATGACAAGTTGTGGAGGGACGGTAAGATTAATTACTATGTGTCCTCTTCACATGATTTATGGGTCTCCCTTCCCAAGAACTACAATTATCTCTAAAGGCATATCTCTAGAAAGACAAGAATTAAGGCAGCTAGAAAGATGGAGAGCATTAAGGTTTCATTGAGCCAGAGAGTAACCATAGCCCAGACTATAGCCATGGTAGGGGAAAGATGTAGAAGGGAGCTGAAGAACAATAGAAAGAAGTGGAAGAATTGAACTAAAGTATGGAATGCCCTTCACAAAGGGGAAATCACCACCTTCATTCAAAGACTCCATGGTTACAGAAAGGAGATCACTAAAATTTTCATAAAAATCAGGAACAAAGGGATGGTGGAGATAGAGGGAAAGTCCTTCACTATCACGAAGGAGGTGATCTCAATGGTTAATGGCATCCCCATTGTTGAAAAAAAATTCTACAAAGATAGTAAAATTTCTGACAATGTTGTCAATAAGTTTGTTAGAAACAACCAGGAGAAGAAGGCAATCACCAAGACAGGAACTTACTACCAGCCTATGAGTTTGAAGATGAAGTGGCAGTATGTTCTCAAGGCACTCATTTTTACATCACTCTAGATACCAAGTTTGATAGAATTCACACCTACCATTTTGTCTTGCTGAATCACTTTAGGCATGGAAAAAAGATTTCCATTCTGGTTTATCTCTACTCCTCTATAAATGATAATATTAATGGCTTTAGAGAGAAAAACATAGCTAACCCTGCCTTGCATGAAGGTTTATTACTTTTTCTTTATGATTACTTCAAAGCCCAAATTATGGGTAAGGAAATTGCAGACAAGAAAGCTATCAGTGAAGATTCAAGTTTGGACTACATCCCTTCGGGCAACTCTGAGGACAATCTCTCTGTGGAAAGTGAGGAAGAAGAGAAGCATAATTTGAAAAAGGGATCCACATCCAAGAAAAGACCTCTGAGTGCTATCAAAATTGAAAAAACCCCCAAAAAAGTAGGATAGAAAGGAGATAAACTTGGATGACAAGTACAATGAAAATGAGGAAAACATGGATACCGATGATGAGGAGGGAAACCAAAAAATGGAAGCCATAAAAAATACCAGATCGGGTCAAAGGGGAAAACCTCAACACCTTGAGGGATTTCTCGGGTCACCCCTTTGTTGATCTCATGACCAGTGGTGATAACTCCCTTCCTCCTTAGACCTCACCTAGCACCAAAAATGAGACTCAAGACCCTATTTTCGAGGACCTCAAAGATGAACAGGGTAATCCTTCCACTTAGTCTCCTATTGTGAGGCCTCACCCTAGACCCGCCATGGCTTTTCCATTATCGTTATGGTAGCCCTAATAATTGGCTTAATGTTTTGATTAGCTTAGTTGATTTTACTCTTTTAGACAAAGATTTGATTATCATAGATGAGAATACATTACATTTTATGATTCTTTCTATATGCACAATGTTGACCTTATGATACATTATGACTGACATTATGATAATTGAATTGGATAAATATTGAGGTGTGCAATTAGAGAATGTATGTTGTTATGAGTTGTTAGGAAAATGAAAATCAAGATACGAATTAGGTTGAGATGTGTATTTCATTTTGGGTTAAATGTTAGGTGATGAATTATTGATGACCATTTTTATGATATAAATATAAATTCTAAATTATGGTTATTTTGATTGATGGGTATTGTGATGATGTGACAGATTTTATATGCTTACGTAAGTAACTAGGAAATGGAGATTTGATTCGATTATGATACGAGGAGATTTCTGTTGTGAATTGAAAGTTAATTACTTAGGTGAAGTTTATTAGTGTCATGATGACATTTAATTGCAACTGAATTATATGTGCAATGAATATGCTACAAGCTTAATTTAGTGATGAATTGTATATTTCATGATGAGTTGTATGTATGTTTTAGATGAATGATTATGCCATGTGAAATTGTGACTTAATTATGATTAATTTCTTGAGAATTATTTGATTATGAAAATTATGGAATTTACATGTATATTTCCTTGGACTACTAATATTGGATTTGAGTGTGCAGGGAAATAGGCCATGGTAAATTTGGGGAACCATCACAGAGACTAATGTGAAAATCCATTTGAGCCAAGGTTGCTTCTAGTGAGAATCCAAAAACCTCGTTGTAATGTTTTTAATTTGTAAAAGTATGCTGCATGAATGTAATTGATTTATATGTTAATTGTAATTGTGATTTATGTGAAAATGCCCAAGTGGATATGCCACATGGCTTGTGATGTGTATTTTTAGTTTGTGTCACTTGACACATGTGTGTGTATGTTAGCTTGTGGTGACTAATCAGGAAAGTACTATCCAGGAAAGTACTTGCGGCAGAATTGGGCTGTAAGGGATTACGGATTGTAATCAGGTTGTAATCACTGGATAATAATAATATTGGACTCGCTGTTGGTGGACGTAGCCCAGGGATTGGGTGAACCACGTTAAATCTGTGTGTCTTGTGTTCTATTCTGTGTGGTTTATTATTTTCTGATATTAGTTATATTTGCACATAATTGTTATTTCTGCCTTGTTAATCCTAACAGTGTACTTGTGGCCATGACATGTCCACTTGGGGATTGGTTGAACACCAACCTAGGATGGTACCCTTGAGGATCCCCATGAGAAATATCTTGGTTAGGGAGCTTGAGGTAGTGTCTTATCTTTGAATTTCTAATTTGAATTTATCATGCACTTTTGGAGGGTTAAAAAGGTGCCTAGGGGAGTGTTTAGGCCATTTTTAGTTACCCCACTTGATATACCATAGGGTAAGGGTCATTTTTTACCATAGGATAACCCTTGGTTGACCAAATGACCCATCCAAAAGTTGGTTTACCAAGATGGACGAAAATCATTTTTTGGGACCAAGTTTTGGAAAGATCACCACCCACTAAAAAGGTAGTCCTTATCCCACCTTTTTAGCTTACCTTTGTAAGAGACCAAATTTGGAAACCATGTAAGGGACTTAGGGAAGACCACCCAATAGTAATGCAATCTTATCCATAGGAGTTTGTGTGGAGGCCTTTTTAGAGGGGACTCTTCTTTTGGAAGAGTTTGACACCCACTCTCTAGATTTGGAAACTTAGCTATTTTGGAGAGGACATTGGAAAGTGGAAAAGCTCTTCATCAACTTTCTTCCATAGCTTGGATCAAGGTTGGTGGTATTCTTCATTTTTCTTATTCTTATTTTCATGTTGAGAGAAAAAGTTCTCATGTATGTTATTGTTTGAATGCAAAAATTTGGTTATTGTGTTCTTGTTATGTTTGTGTTTGAGATCTTGCTATTTTGTGTGATAGTGGATGTTATGTGAATTCTAAGTTTGTTGTAATTTTATTTCCTTTGTGTTGTGAAAGTGAATTTTTCATGGAGTTCTTAAGTTCCTTGATTTTTTGTGTATTATGGAAATGTTCTCAAGGCCATACTCACCCTTGGGAGGGAAGAGTAGCCTTGGGGGTGAAGGGATTGTTGGGAAATTCAAGGGTGTAGAGTCTCTCCTTGGATAGGAGAGGGATGAAACATGGATGTATGGGCTCCATGTAGCCATCTCTATTATATGCTTTGTATATTGGGGGTCATAAGGAGTTTGTTGAGATTGTGTTTGTGGTGAAAGATTCATAATTAGGAAGCCAAGTGATGGCTTATCTCTTATCATGAGATGTGCTTTCTCCCCTTGAAATGGTTCCACCTTCACCCCTCTTTTTTTTTGAGTCATTTGAGACTCTTTGTGTTTAGCCTTCGAAGGGAGATTTCATTGTGAGTTATGTTTATGTTGTTGTTATTGTGAGTTTTCTTGATTGTCTCCTTGTCTTTATGATGGTTCCCCTAGCTCAAGGGTGGCTTCATAGAAGCCTTGGTTGGGAGGTGAGCACTCCTTGGCCTATGTATTTTTATTACCGAATTTGGAGCCATTGAAGACTTCATGGTTGGAGTTGAAATCTTGAAGAGTTTGTGAATGTATTCAAAAATATTGATATGGATCACTTTTTTATTATGATTATTGTATTGTATGGGATTCTTGAGGATCCCTTGAGTTCAAGTATTTTGTAATGGAGTTATCACTCCAAGCCTTGTATTTGTATTAAGTGTGTCGTATCAAAATTATGAAGAAATGTTTAGTTTTCCCTTTTGATAGATTTATGTTCTCATGATTAATAAGGATTGATGCTCAAGTTGATGCATATTGTTGTTATTGTAATGGTATTTCAAAGTATGAAATAGTAAAAGTGTATTTCATTTTCAAAAATTTCTCCTTGAAGTAGTCATTGTGAAAATGATATAGTTTTTGTGAAATGTATTCAATGTTAAGAAAACAGACATTTGTGGAATTCTTGCTTGATAATGTATAGGTGAGTTACAAATCTTGTTGAAGCATTCTCCTTAACAAATCTAAGCATTAGTATGCAAAAAAAAATCAATAAATAGCTAATCAAGTTAAATAGGTGAAAGGAGAAAGAAGTTTAAATTTTCTATAGTTCAGTTGTTTTGGAATAGCAATGGTGATTCTTATTGATTAAGTATTCAAATCAATTTTATTTAGTGTTGTCTATTCTTGTTGGGAATTTAATCAAATGGAATAACCCATCTTTAATGTATTGAACTTCAAAAATAAAAACTATGTAGGAAGAGGTAGCAAATCAAACAAACAAGTGAAAGAAAACAAGAAAAAAGTTGAAAAAAAAAGAGACCTACAGGTCTTTGAAAAATGTATGGGAAAATTTCCCATACATTTTCCTTTACACACTCAATTAAATAATATTATCCTACAAAGATAATAATTTAATAATTGGCATAGGAAGGAAAAGAA
This sequence comes from Chamaecyparis obtusa, assembly GCA_027943335.1. NCBI lineage: Eukaryota > Viridiplantae > Streptophyta > Pinopsida > Cupressales > Cupressaceae > Chamaecyparis > Chamaecyparis obtusa. The sequence goes on along the minus strand of BSBK01011568.1, from coordinate 218,700 downwards.
AAGCCTACCCTACCCCTTCTAGAAGTCTAGTCCTTCTGGGGGACCCACTTGGGTCTCCACCCCAAAAAGGGCTCAAAAAAATACTCTTCAAAAGAAAAAAATTATATATAAATAAAATGCAAAAAGTACTTGTAAAAATATACATTATTATTAAACAAAAAAATATATTTTTTTGATTCCGATGTTGGTGAGTGTTTTAAAAAAAAATTATTAATAGAGATTTTTTAAAAAAAGAAAAAAGAAATAAACAAAAAAAAATTCATTTAATATATTTGGGTAGGGGGAGGGGGGGCGTGGCACCCACACCCCCTCCTTCCACGTGGGTGGGCCTGCGGGGTTGCCTAGGCAAGTACCCGCCTGCCGAAGCAGGACGGGCCTTGCCTTGCGCAAGGTACCGCCCTACTTAAGCAGGACAACCGCCCTGCGCGCGGGTACCGCGCAATTGGCGCGGGCCCCGCGGCACTGTCCTTAGGGACTTAATAAATTACTTTTTTTTATTTGCATTTTTTTAATTTAATAATTATTTTGTAATCTACATTAATTAATAATTTATATATATATATATATATATAAATTAATGATTAATTATTATATTGATTATTATTTAATTTATATATATATATATATATATATTAATTAATAATTAATTATTATATATATATATATTAATTATTATTTAATTAAATATATTTCTTTAATGATTTTATTTTTTTAAATATAAATTAATTTTTTTAATGATTTTTATAATAAATATAAATTAATATATAATCTGTGAATCAAATTATATGTTAATTAATATTCTGGTAATTAATATACATTTTTTTTTTGTATTAGTTTAATTAGTTTTACCATTATTAATTGTTAATATTAATCGATGGTAAATTGATTGCTATAAAATTATTGATTCTTCTTAATATGTTGATAAATTTTTTAGAGTGTTAATTATAAGTGTTAAAATAGGCAGTAATGTGAATTTTTCTAGTATTTAACTTGTGCAATTAACTTAGATGGACAATTAAAGTTATTGTACCTAGTATACTTAATTGAGTAGAATTCCTTGCTTATGAAATTGTAAGGCCATGCGTAAGTGGACATTAGAGCTTAATTTTTTAACCCACCTATTACATGAATAATTAATTTGAATGAAACTTGAACTTATTAGTCAACTCAGGGTATTAGGTGAGACACTTGTAGTCCTAGGGGTGAGCGTTGACGAGGACCCCTCGTCACGCTACCCCTCAACTGAAGGTCAACCAACATCATCCCAGGATTGACCATACACCATTAGATAAATGCTAAACTTAAACTTATAAACCCTTTTAGAAAAAAAAAATTTGGTGTGTTTTTTAGTGGAAAATTGTGGGCATGACACCTATAATGCTTGAGACCTCTGAAGATAATTCCAGAGGGGAGTATCACACTTTCAAAAAGGGAAAAAGGTCTGGAGGAGCTTCAACATCAACACAATGAAAATGGGGATTATAAGGGAGGTTGTTTTACCCAAAATAATGGAGGACACTGAAGGAAATGTCTACAAGGAGGAACTGATTGATCTCGCTCTAGTGGTAAAGCCAGGGAAATGGATTTTGACTTCCTCAACAACACTAAGAATAGAATGTTGGATCAGTACAGGTCCTTCAAATGTCTCTTCCATGAAATTGAAGACCTCAAAGAAAAAATTCAGACCATTGATGACAAGGATCACCAGTCCATAGAGCGAAAGAAAAGCCTAGAGGCTAGGGTTCAGGACTTGGAATAAAAAATGATCATCCTAGAGGAAACCCTTAAGGGTATTGCCGAGAAAAACTTTAACATTCTCAAAGCATCCAATGACCACATAAAGCTTCTAATCAACAAAATGGAAGTACAAATGGATAGCAGGGTTGATAAGAGGGCTTCAGAGGAAGGGAAGAAGAAGCCAAATGAGGGACTAGGTAAAAGAACCAGAGCCAGAACAAAGAAAAACAAGGAGAAGGAAGGCTCCCACAATTCCAAAGACATCCAAAATGTTAAAGAGGTAGCAGAGTTGATGGAGGCTCTCAAATGCAATGTTGTTGTCATGCTCAGGAGCCTAGCTTAACTTGTTCCCCAGTGCCTATCTTTTTGTTTTGTTTTGTCTTTCCTTTTTTGTGGTTGTTTCATGTCTGGCCTTTCTGTGGCCTGTCCCTTGGATTGAAAAATCTTTAGCTTTGAACTGATCTCATTTATTTCTTTTTAATTACTTTGTTGTGGGTTTTAGGCACCCTATAAAACCTATTTTACTTAATCAAAAAACATTAAAGTGGACCAAAATAAGCCATCCAGAAAAAACCATAAAATATGTGGGAAAGTTATCCATATATTTTTATACTTATTACACTTCATTATGTGACTTTCCATCAAACATTCCAAGCATGTTGCTTCTCCATATTCATCATTTCCAAGAAACTTTTGGGAGAGATTAATGCATATGCTAGCTAAGTAATTTGTTACTTTGACAACCAATATTAGCAATAAGCTCAGTATTTTTATTATCTCCGCAATATATGTGAGTGATCTTGCATTCAAAAAATGAATTACTCAAATCCTTTGATTCCTACATCCAATACTTAAAATAGACAATAAATAGGATTGGATTCCATTTAGATATTGTATTATATTATTGGAATTCCCTTCAATCCACACCTTATTCAAATTCATTTGTTTAGCCAATCTTAGACATGGTAGGAAACAACTACTTCAATAGTATGATCAGTCTCCCTATGCGAGGAGAGCATTGTCTATAGCTGAATGTGGACCTCTAATCTAGCCATATACACAACATAGTCATTTCTCGATCATCAAAATTATGAAGGTGAGTATGAATCACTCAATTTGCAATGTCTATTGATTTGACCTATTGCCTCCTAATTAACTGGAGTGTTTGAATTATTCTTAGAATGAGAGCCAACAACCAAAAGACCAAGCTAATATGGAGGATTTTTGAAAGCTTGAAAGATAAAAAGAAAAAAGAGAAGTTAATATATAATGAAGATGCAATTAAATCTAAGAATGAAAAGAAATTAATCTAAGATGAGAATTCATATTTTAAGCTAAGAACATTAAAGAAATATGAGAGTGCAGATTTGATCTAAAAGAGCTTGAAAGAAATCTAAAAATTAAGCCATGAGCATGGTAAACAAACTAATTAATATGACAATGCAATATTATACTCAAATCAAATTAAACTAATGTGCAATAAAAGCTTTGAAAATGTGAATGATTGAGACTAAAATTTGCTATAGTTTATGTGCTCTCCAATTGCCCCCTTTTTTTGAATGAAGGAGAAGGTTCATAATATAGACAAGCCTGGAGAAGGAATGAAGAGTTTCTTAAAATGAAATAGTTGACTCTTCATTCCCAATTGAGACAAATATTGAGGAATTACCTAGTTAAAAGAATGAATTATTGCCACATAGGGGTAACCGTTCAAATATTTTGAATTATTAAATCCAAATAAGATAATCCATTCAAATAACCAAGTAATATTAATTCCTTTTATGTGTATTAGCCAAATGGGGTGGATTTAATTTAATTTAAAGCACTTAGGACTTTAGAATTAAATCAATTTATCATAGGGATTATTTAGCTAATAAAGTCAAATGCTTAGGAATTAATTATGGTGTAAGATTAATGCAATTTAGGGTTTTTTGCAATTGACATCAAGTCAAATAAAGTTAGGTAGGAGAGAGAAAATTGCCTAGTAAAATAGGACTTTAATGATGTAAAATTGAAGAAATGCACCAAAATTGATTGAAATTATAAGGTGCCAATTTTGGGGTATTACATTTGCCCCTCTTTGAATTGATGTGCAAGCAGTGCATTGATTCAAAGAATAGTCTAATGTGACAGATGGGGTTTCAGGATTATCCTTAGAACAGAGCTTAACCCTCAAAAGTCAAGGTTAGGATGCCAAGACACTGAAATAGATCAAATTGTAGAACCACCTCTAGAATGAGGCATGATTCTCCAAAGTCTAAGTTAGATTGCAAAGACAACAGTCTAATGACAACTTGAGAGGAGACTGGAATCGGGGTTAGATTGCCCCAATGCCCATTGATCAAATGATGATAGATGCAGATTTAGGACTATTCTCCAAAATCAGGGTTAGATTGCCCCAATACGAAGCTTAGCCCTCTGAGACCTGGGTTAGATTGCCTGAATAATGCTCCAAGATAGATTTCGAGAGCCATCTCCAAAAAAAAGCTTGACTTTGAGGAATTAGGGTCAGATTGCCCCAATACCTAATGAGATTTCAAGAACCATCTCCAGAACAAAGCTTGATTCCTAAGGATCTGAGTTAGATTGCTCAGATACCTAAAAGATAGATGATAAGATGGAAAGATGTGAGGCACAAAGATGCCCCTAGAGATGAGATGCCCCAAGTGGTGAAGACTTTGATTTAGATCAGAGTAATATGAGATTGGTTCGACAAGATTCAAATAATGCGATCATCTTGATCCCGCGGGAGAGAAATCAAAAGATGACATATCAGAAGGATGACTGACAACAAGAGGTTGTAGAGTAGAAGCAATCAAACTAGATTCGAGAAGCTGCAGAAGCAAATTGGAGTGATTAGGAGATCCTATTGACCAAGTTTGACCAGATTTGACTAGAGTTGACTAGAGTTGACTTTGGATGAAAACATTGAAGATCTCAAGAAAATGATGAGGAGATGAGAATCTGGTAGGAAAATGATGCCAGAAGGCTGACTGCACAAGCGTCTGATCCCAAAGGGTCCCAGAATTTAAAACACAATTTTGAGCCATCTAGAGATGTCAGATTTTGATTTTGATCCCAAAAATGGATTCAGAGTAGTCGATTTAGCCAAGGGTGCAATTTTTGCGCAAAACAAAGCACTTTGAAAATTAGGTCAAAAAGCTATATAAGGCCTGGAGGTGTCATTTTCAAATCATTATTCACTTTCTCTTCTAGCAATTTTGAGAGCTCTGAGAGAGAATGGAGGGTGTTCCAGTGCATATGCATCGATTCAAGCACTCTCGATGCCATAGCCAACCACCGAAGTATGACCCACCTGTGAGTAGTCGATAAACCTCCTTGCATTTCAATTTTTAATGCTTTCTAGGTCAATTTAGGCTAGATTTAGCAACTTATAGGGCTAGTTCTTCAACTCTCATGTGAGGAAATAGTTTCCTCACACCGGCCTCAGTCACTCCTCATGTGAGGAAATGGTTTCCTTGCATGGGCTAGGGCTTCCTCGTCTGGGGTCTCATGAAAGCTTGCGTGAAGAGAAAGCTGATACCGTGAAAAATTAATCCTTCTCGCGCAAGAGGAGGTCTTGTCTCACATGAGGGAACAGTTGTCTCATGTGAGGGAATAGTTTCCTCGCGTAGGATGCTGCTGTAGTGCTTTGAGACTTCTTCCAATTTTACATAAAATTAGCCAATTAAAACATTTCAGAGTCGTGTCTAGAATAGATGTGTAGCCTTATTCATTGTTTTTTCATTCAAACCATTATGTTGAGATATTGATCCAATGTCAACACTTGGTTTGCAGGTTGACTTCCAGATGTCACTTTCCAGTCGCACCATCTTGTTATTACTACACTAGTCCAAAGGTTGACCAAAGCTGAGAGTGCCCATATTGAGGGACTAGGATTGTCATACTTGCATGATATACCTGACATTCAGGTAAATCATAGTGTTCTAGGTATAGTGGTCGAGCGTTTCTATTCGGAGATGAACACATTCCACTTGCTGATGGGGGAGATGATAGTGACTCCTGAGGATATATACAAGATATTGTAGATACCCTTCCATGGTGCTCGAGTCGAGTACAATATACAGCCGAGAGCAGGCACACTAGCGTTGAGAGCCATATTCAGAGATGATTTACTGATGGGTCGAGCCATCACATGGGATGAGCTGGTCAGTAGGTATAGTAGTGCACATAGATTAGCAATTGTCTTAGCCATTTTCCTAAGCTACTACTTGGTTCCAGATAGGGGATAGCATGGATTGGAGTGTGGTTGGGGTCGCATGCTATAGAGGATGTTGGATAGGCCAGCTACTAGATTCGGATGGGGTGAGTGTATGCTTGGATAGATGTATCACGAGATGCATGAGGTCATGTATTGGAGCACCAAGACCATGGCAGCTGGTGTTCTTGTTCTACAAATCTGGGCCTGGGAGCATCTCCATGTTTGCAGGCTGATATATCATGATATACAACAAGCTCTTGAGCCTTATATCTACAGATACATTAGTCCTATGACTTAGCCAGTGCTGGGCAAGACCGAGTAGTGGTAGGGATAGCTTGATGATATCACGGTGGTTGTATGGAGACCTTGGGTTGTTACAGAGCCGTGGGATGATGCTTAGAGGGAGCTAGCACACATGTTCATCTCGTGTCCACTGATTGGATGCACTATATCTTTCATTGAGTGATTTTTGCTCACACATGTGATGAGACAATTTGGGAGGCCATAGGACATGTCCTAGGAGTATGCATCATATTCACTCTTCATCGGTGAGATGAAGAAGGGTTGGCAGCCTAGACTAGACTAGGGGAAGTGTACTATCAAGGCACAAGTGCCTCCAGCTAGGTGGGATTACATGGTGGATTTCACCAATGCAAGGATGATGCCTGCATACAGAGATCATTTCTTAGCACATCCCTTTCCTAGGTTTACAGATCCTACTGGGATGGGATAGCCCACGCAATAGCAGCTTGTACAATAGCAGCCTATAGAGCAGCAACCGCAGGGATAGTAGAAGTAGCAGTAGGTACCTATCTAGCAGTAGGTACCATTATAGTGGCCTAGGCAAAGAGTATTGAGGCCTAGGATAGGGAAGACAGACAAACCCTTGAGGACTATGGGGTCAGATGCAGCTGCTGGGGCAATGGGACCCAGTAGAGGTCCACTAGCAAGAGGATAGGAGATTCCACACAACAGCCACCTCCTGATAAGAAGGTACAGGGTGATGATACTAATATGCTAGATCAGGCCACACAGGGGCCACCTCAGATTGTATAGGTACAAGAGGCTCTCCGGAAGAGCTGAGAGAGAGTTCAATAGGAGCAACGAGAGAGAGATCACTTCCATACATGGGTCATCATCCAAGAGATTCAGGTGACTAAGAGGGATCAGGAGATCAAAGAGCTCAGGGAGGAGCTAGTGATGGCATGACTAGAGGCCAGATATGAGTCTTCTCAGGTAGCCTATTAATATGTAGCCTATGTCGGAGTTGTTCTAGAGCTATCAGAGTAGGTGCCTCCATTTTCTGAGTACAATGGAGCACCATAGGCACCTCCACCACAGGCACCTCCATAGGCACCACAACAGGCACCTCCGTAGTGACCTATACCTCTTTCTTAGAGATCGATTCCACCGCCATAGGCACCAACATAGGGACCAACACCACCACCTCCTCCAGGTGGTGATGGGAAGAGTTAGCTCATTTTGATACACATATTGTAACCCATTTTTGATACTATGCTCACGTAGCACCATTGTTTTGTACATGACATTGATCTGTATGAGATATATATATGAGATTACCTTTTGAAATCATTGTACTTTTTGATATATTACTTTAATGTTGATGTTCCCTATATGCTTTAGATGTATGGATTAGATATGAATGAGATGTACATGCTTCTTTTATGATATGAATATGAATATGCAATGTGGAATGCAATGATAGATGATAGATAAATGAATGCAATGTATGATTTTATTTATGCTTATAAAGGATGCACATGCAAATGAACATGTAAATGGAAATGTATGCATATGGATTTCATGGATGCAGATGAAAATGCAATGTATGTGATACTAATCATCTCATACAGGATTGAGCAATATATGACAGGTACTAATCAAAAGGATGTTTCAAAGATCAAGAGAAAGGACCAGACACTTGTGCAACCAAGAAGAACCTAGGAAAAAAGATGAGAACCTTCGATGAATAGATGTAGAAGAAGGCAATCAAGAGAGCACCAAAACATTGTCTCAATGCAAGCCTAGAATGAAAATGCAAGCCTAAGATAAATGCAACCCTAGGACTTGGTTGTTGGACTCATCGTATTATCATTATAGAGTTCCTTTAGGCACATGATGATCACAAGATGCCATACAATCCTCACTAACATTGCAATCATGAGAATATGAATATGACATAAGTCTTGATTTGTCAGAATGAGGTGTAAGCATTAAGGCACAAGAAGCCAGAATGACTTGAACACCTATTCCTTTTGATTTAGCAAGTTAACATAAGCATCAAAGCATAGCTGGTAGAATGACCAGAATGTTTCTTGCATACAAACACACCAAACACATGAGAGTTCCTTCTTTCACCAAAGAATGCTCGCAGTGACCCTTACGTTCACTTAGCAGGATGAGCGTTATCAATTTTACTTCTAGCAGAAAGGAGTCACTCAAAACAAACAATAAGAAGAACCAACCTCACCAAATTTTCCATATAAAATGGGTCGAGATACACATGGCCATCCAATGCATGATGAAGGCTCTTACAGATGGACACCCCTCTTATGTGAATTCCTTGGATCATTGGAACTAAACCAACAAATAGAAAGAAAAGAAAAAGATCATGCCCCCAATCTTCGTGTTTCTCAGTCAAGAAAGACATCTTAGATTCGTTCGAGGGGAAATGATAAAGAAAAAAAACAAGCACTGAAGGAAAAGCTCAACACGCTTCAAAGAGTCACAAATTCAATTTTAGTTTCAGTTTCAATTTGTGATCAAGCGGATTGAAGTCGAATTGGGAAAAAATACAGCGCAAAAAGTCATCTCGAAGAGAAAATCAGAGAGCTAAACAAAGTATCGGCAGACAGATGTAGCAAGAAATGTTGGTGACTGATACAAGAGAGATCCTCAAGGAGAGAGAGATCTTAGAGATACTAGCAAAACATCAGTAGACAGACACAGTGAGAACCACTGGTGACTGATGTACAAGGGATCCTCAAAAGGGAGACCCAAGCGATAGCTAGGTATTGGTAGGCAGGCATAGTGGGAACCACTGGCGACCGATACATGAGAGACCCTCAAGGAGAGAAATCTCAAAATAGTTGGGCATTAGTAGGTAGACGCAGTGGGAACCACTAGTGACTGATGCAAGAAAGTGTCTCCGATAGCAATAGGACAATGCCCCCTAGACCAAGAAGGTGCCCCCAAGTGTGACTAGTTCCAATCCATGTAGAGTCAAGAAAAATCTCAAAGACAACTGAAAGCAAGTGCATGAGCTAGCAAACTAAAGTAGGAAATGAGGAAAGCAAGAAGCAACTATGCAAAGCCAAATGATGATGAGATGAGATATAGCTTTAGGAAACAAGAGGCGCCTGTTTACTAGGTTTTCACCACCTTGGCAGAGATTCTATTTTTGCTACCATGATGCCTGTTTACCAGGTTTTCATCAATGGAACATTTTTCTTCTTTTTCAATTTTTTTGTACTTTTCTCTTTTTTTTAAATTTTTTTTGTATTTTTTAATATTTCATTTTTCGTATTTTGAATTGTTTTCTATTTTTTTTTCTATTTTTTCAAATTTTCTATTTAATTTTTTGAGTATTATCAAGGTGCCTGTTTACCAGGTTTTCACCAGGATAATAGATACATCAAAGCACCTATTTACTAGGTTTTCACTAAGATGATCATTGTTTTAGGACATTTTGAATTTTTAGGATTTTTGACAATATACCATTTTTAGAATTTTTTTCAAGATCAATAAGTATGTACATGAGCACACAGAGAATGCCTCAACTGTAAAATTTCTTCAAGTGAAGAGCATTGATAGGCTCTTTGAGCTTTTCTCCTTCAGTGGTGGAGAGTCAGTAAGTGCCAGACCAGATGCTGCAGTAATAACATATGGACCAAGCCAGTTTGGCTCAAATTTCCCTTTATGGGCCGACTGTTGCTGATTTTTGGGGTTCTCTCTTAGGATGAGATCACCCACTTGGAATTCTCTATCTGACTTTCTTATTGTAGGATTTGGACATCCTCTTTTGGTATGATCGAATGCCACCCTCTGACATTCATCCAGTAACTCAACCTCTTAAAGCTAGGATATTCTATTTTCTTCATCAGTGATGAGGCCCCTCAGAGAGATTCACAGTGTAGGAATATCGACCTCAATAGGAAATACTACATCTACTCCATAAACCAAGGCAAAGGGCATGGGCCCCGTTGGTGTTTAGATACTTGTTCTATAGTCCCACAAAGTTAGATTAATCTAGAGGTGCCAATCTCTACCAGATTTATGAACTATTTTGTGCAAGATTTTGAGAATTTTCTTATTAGAAGCTTTTGCTTGTCCATTACCCTGAGGATAATAGATAGATAATCAATGCTGAATGATCCTAAATTTGGTGCATAACTCTCTCAGGTCCTTGGTTTTGAATTGTCCCCATTTGTTAGTGATAATGCATGAGGGTACACCATATCTATAGATGATATAGTTTAGTTTAAACATAGCCACAGACTTGCCATCATCTATAGCCAGAGGCACTACCTCAACCCACTTAGTAAAATAGTTTGTAGCAGTGATGATAAACTTATGTTCTATTGAAGAAGAAGGATGTATCTGACCCACCAAATCAAAGGCCCACTACTGGAATGGCCAGAAACTGAAGAAAGGAATAATCTCTTTAGCAGGAGCATGGATCAGATTTTCATGAAATTGGCACTATTTACAAGCCTTGGCATATTGAATAGCTTCTTTCTCCATATCTGGCCAGTAGCAACCAGCTCTAATAAGTTTCTAAGCTAACATCAGACCACTTGAATGAGACCCATAGATACCTTAATGTACCTCAACTAATGCACGTTTGGACTCATTGATTTCTAGACGCCTAAGGAGGGTACCGTCTAGACCCTGTCTATACAAGTCATTTTCTATGATGACATGCCATGAAGCATTATGAATTAGGTGATTCTTTTTCATTCTGGGTATAGGTGTCTAGAATGACTTGGTCATAGAGGTAGGAATAGATATGGTGGTAGCAGGATGAATCATGTCCAATGACTGAAGAGATCATCCTAGATTTAGGAATGTCATAGGCTGGGTAGTGTAATGCCTCCACCAGGAATTCATGTCTGAAGTCATTTTCTGGCATTTTTAACATTGATGCAAGAATGGCCATAGCATCAGCTACTTTATTGTCTGCCCTTGGAATTTTCTAGAAATAAATGTGTGCAAAATACTATTTGAGATCATCCACCATTCATTTGAAAGGCACTAGCTTGTCATCTTTTGTTTGGTAGACACCATTAACTTGGTTGATGATTAATTGAGAGTCTCCAAAGACCTTGAGTTTATCCACATGCCATTCAATGGCTATCTTCATACCATTAATGAGAGCTTCATATTCAATGATGTTGTTTGTGCACGGAAACAATATTTTATAAGCTTTTGGCAATGAGTATCTTTGAGCTGTTATGAAAAGAATGCTTGCACCTGATCCTTGCTAAGTGAATGATCCATCAAAGAACATGCTCCAAGCCTGATGTGTGAGAAGCATGATGGATTTATCTAGAAATTCAATATTCAAAGGATGGTGATCTTTTAGAGGAGCTTCCACCAACTGATAAAAAATTGCTTGTCCCTTAATAGCTTTTCTTTCCACATACTCAATGTCAAATTCACTAAGTATCATCACCCATTTTGCTAGTTTACCCGTGAGGGAAGCCTTGCTCAATAAGTACTTTAGTGGATCATTTTTTGCAATAAGTCTTGTAGTGTGAGTGATCATATAATGTCACAACTTTTGTGAAGCAAAAACTACTGCTAGACAAGCTTTCTCAATGACAAAATAATTCATTTCATATGAAACCAATGTTATTTTAATATAGTAAATGGCTCTCTCTTTGTTGTTCTGATCTTCTTGAGCTAGGAGAGCACCCAAAGATGTGTTTGTGGCTGAGATGTATAGTATGAGTAGCTTCCCATGAATAGGAGGGCTCAATATAGGTGAATTAGCAAGATATGGTTTGATTTGAGTGAGTCCCCTATCACATTCTTCATTCCATTCATAAGTCACTCCCTTATGCAAAGTTTAAGTAAACGGTTGTGATTTGTCAGCCAACTGTGAAATGAAGTGCTGAATAGATTGTAACCTTCCTTGCAGTCCTTTCATTTGATTGATGTTTTTAGGTGGAGGCATATCCATAGTAGCTTGAACCTTTTCCGAATCAACTTCTATGCCTTTAGCTGAAATGATGTAACCCAAGAGTTTCCCAGAAGTGACGCCGAATGCACATTTTTGGGGATTAAGTCTGAGACTAAATTGTTCCATGCGGTCAAGGATGGGACCCAAATCTATTAGATGAGTTTTCCACTGCATGATTTTGGCTAAAGTGTCATCCACATAATCTTCCATTATTTTATGCATCATATCATGGAAATGGTAGTGACAGCTCTCTAATATGTTTCTCCAGCATTCTTGAGCCCAAAGGGCATGACATTCCAGCAAAAAGTGCCCCAGGCACATGTGAAAGTAGTATTTTTTTGATCTTTTGGCACAATTTTTATTTGATTATAGCCAGAAAATCCATCCATCAAGGAATACATCTCATATCCTGTTGTCATATCCACTATCATGTTAATATTAGGAAATGGGAAGTCATCTTTTGGACATGCCTTATTTAGATCCCTAAAGTTTGTGCACACACGAATGGATTTATCATGTTTGGTGACTGGAACAATATTTGAAATCCACTCTACATAATCAATAGTCATTATGAAACCAACCTTACGAAGCTTTTCTAGCTCTTCTTTGACTAAAAGTGCCACGTGTGGATGCATCTTTCATAGCTTCTGTTTGACAGGCTTAATACCTGGTGTAATGGACAGATGGTCCATGATTAGATTGGGGTCTAATCCAAGCATATCAGAGTAAGTCCATGCAAAGTTTATTTTTTGTCTTTGAAAGAAGCAAGTGAACTCTTCCTTTTCTTTTGCAGATAATGACTGTGCTAGATGAATAATTTGTGGAGCAGCCTTTGTACCCAAATTTACTGGTTGTGTCAGCTCAATCAATACTGATGATCTCTCTTGAAAGTGGCTTGGGAGTGTATTAAGTATCTCATCCTTGGGAACCTCAGAGAAGTTTTCACCATCAGATACATCTTTATTTTTACTATTTTTGGCTCTGATATTGCCACAATGTGGTTGTCACCATCAGAGCATCTATTTTTTCTTCTTTTAATTTTCTAACTAAGATACTTGATATCTGTCTCTGTCATGCTGACACTACTTTCACTAGTGGAGGACATTACAAGTTCAATAGAATGGAAGTAACAGGCTAGAGCGTAATCATTTTGGAATGTTAGGACTTCATTGGATGAGGAGGGGGAGTTCCATTTTATCAGCTTGGGATTTTTGAGTGAGAGAGAAGTAGTGACTGGGTCAATTGCATTCACAGTATAACCATCAAAAGCATGGATGAGAAAGTCAAGGCCTAGAGTGATCTCATCCAAAGGAGCATTCGAATCCCTATGAGAACTCACATATAAAGTAGAGGACAAGTTAACACCGATGGTGTCTAATTCATGTGACCTAATGCTAGACCCTTCACCTACCTCGAGAAGTCTTTCATAGGTATGCACCATGTCTATATCTTTATCATAAGTAGCATTAGACAAAGAGTCAAACTTGTACTCATGTGAATTAGTACATGATGTGGGAATTCCATTAGCACTAGATGTATCATCATCTTCACCCCTTGTAGCATTAATGGCTTGTTAAAGTCGATATTTCTCAAACTGTTCTTGGAAATGTGTGGGTATGTACTGTTCACCTTGAGAATCGGACTCAACCATTTTCATTTCTTTCCATTGGTCATACGTGAGTCGATGTACCAAAGCGGTCTCATCAGAATCCCTATCAGTTTCTATCATGTGGACAGGTATAAAAGGTTCATCTGGTTCTACAAAGAGTGCATCTAATTCCAAAGGAATAGGATATGAGAACATGTCTTCATCAGAGCTGGCCTCTGGATTCTCCTCTAGAGTAGTATCTTCAAATTTTGGTTCAGATTTATGTTCAGGTACAAATTTGTTTATCCGTAAGTGAAAGGGGATCTTTTTGAAGCTTAAGCCAGTAGTATCCTTTGTGCGGCAACCTGTACCTTCAATGGTTTTCAGAAAACCATTGTCATTTAGTCCTATAGTACCACTCCCCTTATAGATGAAATGCTTCATGATCTTGAAGGCCTCAATATATGGTTCTTTCTCTAAGTCTGGAGGTGGAGTAGTCATGTTAGATATTTCTTTTCCTTTATAGATCCAAGCTGTGATAGCTCTTTCTTCATTGTCATCTTCTAAAGGTGTAGAGGCCCGTACAAAGGTGCCATCATAGACTATTTGAGGAGAGTCATCATAAGTTTTGTTACTCTCATAAGGTCTCCCATAAGAGCATGGAGAAGGAGGGAGAGTAGCAAGTGATAGCATAGGTTCAATTTGATATTCTCCCATGCTTGTATCCTTAAGTTTCAAAGTTTGTTCCATTTCTTTGAGCTTAGCATCATAGAACTCAGTGGACTCTCTATTAGCTAGAACAATTAAGCTATCTATAGATTGCACAAGGGTGTTGCAAGAATAATTGGTATTAGAAGGAATAGTGACTTATGCTCCATGAAATGGAAACTTAATGCATTGATGGTACGTAGATGAAATAGCCTGCATCTCATGAATCCATGGCCTACCCAACAAGATGTTGTAGGAAAGAGGAATGTCAAGAACTTATAAAGTAACATCTCTCTCAATAGGTCCTATGTGGATAGGTAGCACAACTAAGCCTTGGGATTTGCATTCCTCCTCATCATAAGCTTTGTTGGTAATCTTTTTGTGGAACTCTATACAATTCTCATCATAACCTAGCTAGGTAAGCAACTTAGCAAAATAGATATTGAGACTAGCACCATTATCTATGAGCACTCAGAGAACACATTTAGGACCCATCATGACCTCTATATGGAAGGGAGAGTTATGTGGATGGCTCAGAGAGTGATCATCTTCTTCAGAGAAGGACAAATAATGAGGCAAAGTCAAATGATCCACCATAGATTGGAACCGGTCAAGATTGAGATCTTTGGGAACATTTTCCTTAGTGAGGGCTTTATCCTGAATCTTCCTATGAGCAAATGAGATCTTCAACAGCTCAAAAATGGTGATCTGAGCATTGGTCTGTTGGAATTGATCTAAGATGCTATAACTAGCTAAGCTAGATGTAGGGACAAATTTCATGTTCTTGTTGGCAGGGCCAATAATAGTCTTATCCATAGTTTGTTTTAGAGCAGATACAGGAGGATCAGAACCTTTCAAAACAACCCTTCCATGTGATTGAGTAAAAACATTGGCACAATCTTGAGGTTGTTCAGATTCAGATGAATGAGACACGAAACTACGTAATATGAAAGGAGTCTTAGGTTTGGGAGCATCACCACTTCCCTTAATAGTAATCATGTCACAATACTCAACCTCAACAGGTTTGATCATACCAATATGTTGCCCCACTTCTTATCCTATTTCCATGATGTCAAAGTGGTAGTCTTGATGTTACAAGTCAGGTCTAGTCATGTAATGTCTAGGTCTAGATTTCCTCTAGGATAGGAAATCTTTGCCCAATTTCCCTTCAAATTGATTTCATGTTTAAGCCGGGTGGGTTGTTTTCAAGGTCTCATTATTTGGGTAGGTTGTAGATCCCAACCCGACAAAGACTTGATGCTCAAAATGATGTTCTTTCTTAGGCAGACTGATGATTTCAAAGTCATGATCTCCAAATGTTTATAAGAAGTCAGGAAAAAGGATGCAGTGACAGAGCTAGTTTTGATTATCTAGAGAATGATTACAGAGGAAAGATTTTTAATAAAATGACATACTCTGCAAAAAGATGTTGAACTCCTTGAAAAAGATAGGAGAAAATGTTGATATAGTGAGGTGAAAATGGATTGAAGGTAGTGACTGTGCATTTGAATTTCCATTTTAGGCTTGGGTCTTAGTTCTTGTTTGAGCATTGGATATATCTTTTTCAATCTTTCTCATGTTAATGTTGTCTCGATTAGTCCCTTGGTGATCAGAGTAACTGAAAATAGTGAATGTAAAAGGATTTAATTTTGTTTTAAGTTCAGGTGTGTCTCTCATATACAATAGAGCCGAACAATGTATTTTCCACAGTTGGTTAAAGTTAGTGATTTTTCATGTTATGAGTACGTGGAGAGGTTCTCTGAAATGTAAGGATTCTATTGGTAAAGATAGAACCCAATTTGGTATTGTAACCTCAAAGTTATCACAAGGCGGAAGAAAATTGTGGTTGTCACATAATCGCATAAACCAAATATGAGTTATGCGATCATGCGACAACATAAGTCACCGAAGATGCTTGGCGGTAAAGTGGGATCCTTCCATGTGTCCAAGGCAGAGGCCGCACTTCATCAAAGTGCATCTGATGGTCCTCACATAATCACGACCTTGCCAAATGCTTTTGCAAACTTGCGAGATCCTTCCACATGTCCAAGGCATGAAGTGCTACCGGTTAGGTGGGAAAGAGGAACTTAAGTTGAGAATTTAAGCACATGCAGATTAGTGGGCCCTGTTTCTCAGCGGGACCTGAGTTGTGACATTGTATCGATGGTTTAAATCAACCAAGGTTTCAATCCAATGATGGTCAGAATTGTGCAATAGAAAGATGCTCGAAAGATAGCAAACGCGAAGTAGCAACAAGGTGCCACCTGTCTCAGCGAACCCACGGGCACCAATCATAGAGTGGTCGCATGATCGCATGGAATAAAATAATGCCTTGCGATCATGCGATAATGGCAACTCGGGTTGGTGAATATGCTTTGCTGGGACCCACATACGCCAATAGCGCAAATGCGATAACATAAGCTAAGTAGGGAAAGATCCTACATCTGATGGAGGGCATATGTTTGCAAAGAATCTTGGAGGTCTATGCAAAGAAGTGATGGCCGTTGATCTTTCAATGGTGGGCTCGGTAAGTTTCTTGCAGTCACTAGGTCAGAGAAGGAATAAAGTACATACAGCGGTTAGTGAAGATGACCACACGGTTTTGCGACTAATAAATAGTTCAGAGACAACATAAGCTGGGCAAGTTCATTTTGAGTGGTCACATGATTGCAAGAGTTTAAAACATGCTATGCGATCATGCGAGATTAAGACACGTGGTGGTGGGTCCAGAAAGAGTTCACTTGCGATACCAAATCAACGGTTACCACTTTGTCACTAAGTCATGGAAGAGTCTTTGAGGCAAAGTGGGATCCTTCCACGTGTCTAGGTGGGACCAAAGATGCTTGTAGAGTTTACCAATCATAAAGCGGTTGCATGATCGCAAGAAATAAACAAGTATCATGCGATCATGCGACAAGGTATGAGGTGTAGCCGGTGGTAGGTGCCAAAGGTGTACAGAAGCAGGGAAGATTAAAACAAAAATGCCTAGTTGGCATTCATGTCCATTAACAACAAAATCACATACATTATATAATAATTTGAGATTTAGTGATATGAGGTTGAATATCAGTCACGGCAAAGGGAAACATAATAGTATAGAATATGTTGTGCACAGTATTTTATTGGATATTGTCACGGTGACAAGTCACGATTCATTACAAATTCAAATTGCAACCAGTGCCATCTATCTTTTATGAGTCTGATTTCTAATGAAATGAAGACAAAGAAGAGGTTTGGTACAGTCCAATGGTTGAACATTTATAAATAGGGAATATGTCACTTTGATCAGGGGAGTTGGGTTATGTCAGATTCATTTCAATAACACAAAGAGTGAATGTTGGCAATGATAATTCCTTCATGAGTACTAGCATGCAGTTGTCTAGTGTCATTCCCATTTTATGATTCCTTAATTTTGATGTTTTATTGTAAATCATATTGGATTGATGAAGTCTTTTCATTTCACCTTCTTGAAGGCAAATCAGATGAAGAGTCAAAGTCATTTTGGTTCCTTCTTATTGTAATTTTGAGAGCATCTGTCCTGAGTCCTTTCAAATTCTAGAAGTTGAAACAATTGGCATTCTCATGAAGGTCGTATGATGTAATCTCTATAAATACTGCTGAAAAAGTGAATGCATGGTCGGCAAACTTGTCAATGAAGCAGTGTGATTCTATTTACAAAGCTGAATTCCTATTTGTTGTTCCATTTTCATAGTTTATTTGCATGATGAATGGAAAGAACAATTATAAGTGAAACTGCTTTTTCTTATTGAATGCCATTTCATGTTAGAAATTGTGGTGTGATCAATTCCAGTTGGTCTTTCATTTGTAATTCTTCCTCTATTCACTCTTTATTTCAGTTGCATCTTTGAATGGAAAGTACACTTATATTCTAAGACTGTAATTTCTTCTTGAATTCTATTTCATGCTAAGTGGTTGTAGTATTGGTGATTCCATTTACCTTTCATTGTATAGGTCTGCTTCTATTCATCAAGTAGAATCTGCATTTCATAAAAGGGTAGAATAGAATTAGTTTAAGTGTTTAAATCATGTGATGATCTATAATCAGCATTCTACTGAGGGTTGTAGATTATCTCCATCTTATCCTTGCCTAAATTACTTGTGCCTACAAGTAGTTTGGTTACAATTTCATTGCTCAGAGTATCTGATGATTAATAAAAACATATTCATTGCATATCATACACAATCAGGGAGCTGTACCCGTCAATTCAGAGGGCAGTGATAGAAGACTTACACTAACCCATTTGTTTGTCGACATCATTTTGTTCTCTCACCTTGGGTGTATAGAGAGTCAAAGATTGAAAATCTTAAGAGAGGACAAACTATTAACCAACAGTTTTTGGCGACTCCATTGTGGAGGACTTTAGAAAGAAGAAAAAATTAAAAAAATTTCTCAGAATTTTAGGCATCCTGGATTCCAAGTTTTCCAGGAGTGTGAAACAGAAGGGAAAGGTTGATCTAGTCTATAAAGAACTCAAAGCGGTCAATTTCCCTATCCTTGAAGATATTTTCAGGAGAGGAAGAGCAAAGGCAAGGGAAACTGAAAATAATAAGCTTGCTGATTTTTAGTTATCTATAGTAGTTCCTTTGAGACTGAAGAGAAGTAAGTCTTCCTCTCCTCCTATTGGTAGAATTCCTATCTCTACCACTTGCAATTCATTGTTATTGCATGGTATTGCACTTCCCCTCTCATTTTCAATCCAAGTGGTTGCATAGAATATAGGAGTAGTAAACATGGTTGTTCCTTGGGGAAATGCTATTGGACCATTGAATCTTGTAGCAAATCATGATTTACCAAAAGCCTCTAGGAAGAATTTCCCAAGATTCAATGGTGATGGTTCAGTATCTGTAGAACAACATCTAAGTGCCTTTCATAAAGCATGTAGCATGGTCAATCCTTAGCATGAAGATGTTGTAGTCAAGATGTTTGTAGACACTCTTGTCGGTGATGCTACAGATTGGTTCCAGGACTTACCCACAAGCTGCATTACCGGTTGGAATGCCATGAAACAGAGATTTGAAGGAAGGTACAAGAGTGTTGAAGATGCACAAAGTTTTTTATTGCAACTAACACAAATAAAGAAAGAACCATCTATCTCCATGAGAGATTTTAATGCCAAGTTTAATAAACTCATTAAAAAGATACTAGCTACCAGTGCGCCAACTGTATATAACTAGAAAACATTCTACATTAGCTCTATGCCTCCTGAACTTGGTTATTAGTTAAGAAGAGCTAACATGGCTGATTTACAGGTTGCACAAACACTTGTAGTAGAAATGGAAGATGATATGATAGCTTTCGAGAGATGGAAAAAGGAGTTTCATGCTGGTTCTACAAACAGTACAGCCAGCACATCAAATGGCACAGAGGCTATGTTATAGAAGTTATCAAATGAGTTAATTGTGTTAAAGAAATAGGTCACTAGGCCAACCCATTCATTTTATCAGCCTTACCAAGAAGGATCAAGATATCAAGGTGGAAATAAAAATCTACAGATCCCTACTACTCAACAAAGATTAGCTATTGAAGCTCCTCCAAAAAAACATAATTCATGTGCCTTTCATCTTAGAGCAGATCATGATGGTAACACTTGTGATGATATGATCAGACACATACAGATGGAAGAAGAAAAAGAGCAAGGAATTGAATATTTAGAAAGTGAAGATTTTCATACTCCTCATGGTGACTCCGTAAATTTATATTGTGAGTATGAATCAGATTCAGAAAATGGAGGCGATTGTTTTGCTACTTTGGAAGGATCTCAGCTAACCATGATGACTAGAGGTCAGAAGATTAAAAATCAAGTCTCTAACACTGTTCCTGCTAATAATTTGGCTTCTTCTTACAAGGTGGATAAGAATACTGATACAGCGTCAAGTACTTCACAAAAGGAGCAGAGAGATAAGTTTTATAATTCCTTTGATATTGTATGTTTTTGTGAAGAAACTAGAATTCAAATATCTCCTGTTGATTATTTAAAATCAAATCCTGATCAACTTCAAAGATTGGTAGAACATTGTAAACATAAAGAAGGCATCCATGTCAATACCAACATTAGTGATAAAAACCAGGCCAGTACTAATAGAGAGGATTCAATTGATGAAGATTTTTCAATTCCTAGATTATTTCAAGAGGAAGAATCTACTGTTCATACTACCTATTCAAATCAAAGACCAGAGCCTTTTTATGTGTCCCTTTTTATCAATGGTAACAAATTAAGTAATTGCATCATAGATTCAGGAGCTTCAGATAATGTAATGTCTGTGTTAGTTGCTAAAGCTTTAGGATTGCCTTTAACCAAAGCATTTGGTAGGTGCTACTCTATGGATGCTAAGCAGGTGCCTTTGATTGGTCAAATCAAAGATGCTCAGGTCGCCCTGGCAGCTCACCCTTCTAAAAGACTGAAACTCACAATCCTTGTAGCTGATATTCCTGAAAGCTATGGGATGCTCCTCAGTAGAATTTTTTGCAAAGACATGGGAGGCGAGATTAAATTGGATTGGTCTTCTACAATCATTCAAGTAGGGGATAAAAGGGTGAAATTGGAACCAGAAAGAAAAGCAAAATTCACTGTTCTAAAATCAGATGATCCCAGATCACAGATTCTTTATCATGAGACACAATTTTGAAATTACATGTTATACTATGATAGCTCTGATGTCCATAATGAATTAAATCAGGTAGAAAATAATCAACTATGGACATTAGAATTTGATGGAAGCTATGCTAGAGCTGGTTTAGGTGCTGGAATAGTTTTGATAGCCCCTAATGGAGAAATTACTTGCCTGGCTTATAAATTGGATTTTAAAAATACTAATAACACAGCAGAGTATGAGGCACTTCTTCTTGGTATAGAGGCAGCTAAACAAAAGGGAGTTAAATTGCTCAAAGTCTAAGGTGATGCTGAATTGGTTGTGAGGCAAGTAAGAAATCAATATGCTGTTAAGAATAATAGATTAAAAAGTTACAGGAATAAAGTGTGGGATGAAATAGAAAGCTTGAATGCTTTCTCAATAGTCTCAGTGCCTAGAGAACAAAATTCTAGAGCTGATTCATTGGCAACATCTGCATCATTACTTATGCCTCATCCTAATTTTAAAGATCAAATTTTCAGAATGGAGGTAATGTTCAGACCTAAGGTGCCTGATAATGAAGAATCTTGGCAGGTATTTGAGGATGATAAGCATATTCAGTAGTTCATAGAAGGAACAAGTCCCTTTGCTGACTTGTGTTTTGAAAATGATCAAAAGGAGGAGCAGCTATCAAATGAAGAAGAAGAATTAAAATCAGGTATTATTCAGTTTAAAGAAAATAGAATTCCATCTCATGTTGTTTCCTTAGAGAAATTTTTTGATAAACATGATGCTTACATTAAAAAGGAGAGAAATAAAAAGGGAAAAACATGTGGAGAATTTGATGGGATTAATATAGGGACTAAGGACAGTCCTAAAATGATCAATGTTGGAAAATGCTGCACTTTTGAGGAAAGAACAAAAGTCAGAGAATTGCTGATTGAGTTCCATGATGTTTTTTCTTGGAGTTATGAGGATTTAAAGAATTTTATGGATGGAAAATTCAGGCATACTATTCCTCTTAAGTTTGGAGCAGTGCCTGTCAAACAAAAATAGAGAAATTATAATCCTTTGGTTAAAGGGGCAATTTTCAAAGAAATAGATAAGATGATGAAAGCTAAGATCATTTATCCTATCCATCATTCTACCTGGGTGGAAAACATTGTTCCTGTAAGGAAAAAGAATGGAGAGATAAGGATTTGTGTGGATTTTAGGAATCTGAATCAAGCTTCTCTCAAAGACAATTTTGCTTTGCCTAACATGGATCATTTGTTGCAAACTATGACAGGATCAGAGATGATGTCTATGTTAGATGGATTCTCAAGATATAATCAAATACAAGTGGATGAAGCAGACCAATATAAAATAGCCTTCACAACACCATGGGGCACGTTTGCATATAATAGGATGCCATTTGGATTAATTAATGCAGTTGCAACCTTTCAAAGAGCTATGGATTTATCTTCTGGTGATTTGAAAAATAAAATTATTGTGATATATCTTGATGACTTGACTGTCTTTTCTAAGAAGAGGAAAGATCATCTTGGAGATCTAGCAAAGGTCCTGCAGAGATGTAGAGATCAAGGCATCTCATTAAATCTAAAGAAATCAGTATTCTGTGTCACTGAAGGTAAGCTTCTTGGACACATTGTTTCTCAAGGAGTTAAAATTGATCCAGATAGAGTTAGAGCTATTCAGAAATTAAGCTTACCATTGAGTAAGATAGGAGTTAAATCTTTCTTTGGGCAAGTGAACTTCTTGAGAAGATTTGTTCCAGATTTTTTTGAGATTTTAAAAGATATAGTTGATATGATGAAAGGCAATAAAACTTTCAAATGGACTGATGTTGGAAAGAAGGCTTTTGAAAATATAAAAGGTACTATTGCAAATGCTCTAGTTCTTGTTCATCCGGATTATACTAAAGAATTTATCATATACTATTATGCATCATTTCATACTATGTCAGCAATATTAATGCAAGAAACTCAAGAAGGTATACGAGCCCCAATTGCCTTCATGAGTATGCCTCTAAAAAATCATGAGTTGAAGTATTCTCAAGTTGAAAAACATGCTTATGCAGTGGTGAGAGCATTAAAGAATTTTAGGTTTTATATTATGCATTCACATTCAGTCATTCATGTGCCTGATGTTGCTGTAAAGAGTGTATTAACACAGCAAGATGTGGGTTGTAACAATAGAGGAGCCTGGATTGCTAAATTCCAGGAGTATGACATAGACATTAGACCAAAAAAACTAATAAGAGGGAATGCTCTTTGCAAGGCCATAGCAGAGAATCAGCAAGTTGAAGAAGATGATCACAAAGTGCTGATGATAAGTTAAGAAGATCCTTGATTTTCAAATATTGGATATTTTCTGACTTATGGTGAATGTCCAGATGGATTAACTACTAAAAAAAAGAGGAATTTGAAAAATAAAGCTTTGAGGTATGTTATTCATGATGATGTTTTGTATAAGAAAGCAATTGATGGTACTTTTCTGAGATGCGTTGATAAGGAACAGCAGGAAAAGTTATTGAAATCTTTTCATGATGAAGCATGTGGAGGTCACTTCTCATCTACCGTGACTGCTTTCAAAATTCTAAGATAGTGCTATTATTGGCCCAACATGTTCAAAGATTCATTTAAGTGGGTTGCAAATTGTGAAAAGTGTAAGATGTTTGCAGGCAAACCACAGTTGGCTGCATTACCTTTGAAGCCGGTGGTGATAGAAGCTCCTTTTCAACAGTGGGGTTTGGACTTTGTAGAACCTATCAATCCTCCTTCAAGTCAAGGACATTCATACATCTTGACCACCACTGATTACTTCAGCAAATGGATTGAAGCTAAACCAATGAAGAAGACTACTTCAGAAGTAGTATGTGAATTCATTAAAGAACAAATACTGGTAAGATTTGGAGTTCCCACAAAATTGATATTGGATAATGCTTCTTACTTTTCATCCTTAGAAATGGTTTCCTTTTGTTATGATCATGGGATTCAAATAGGACACTCTTCTGATTATTTTCCTCAAGGTAACGGGCAGGCCAAGTCAAGTAATAAAAATCTGATCAATATTTTGAAGAAGTTAGTTGCTGATAATCAGAGAGATTGGCACAAAAAGATATATGATGCTCTTTGGGTAGATAGAACCACTCCTAAAAGAGCCATTGGTATTTCTCCTTTTGAGTTGGTGTATGGAGTAGAGGCCAACTTACCATTGCCATTAGAACTTGCTGCTTGTAAACTGAAAACTGCAATTGAGGATGATGTTTTCAAGGATGGATTGGAAAAAAGGATCCTGTATTTGACAAAGTTGTAGGAAGAAAGGAAAGATATGGTTGATAGGATCATTGAACATCAGAACTGAGTCAAGAAGCTATTTGACAAAAGGGAAAGGCCAAGAAAATTCATGGAAGGTGATATGGTGCTACTGTGGGATAAGAGACATGAACCTAAAGGAATGCATTCTAAATTTCAGTCCTTGTGCAAAGGTCCATTTCAGATTGTGCAAGTGAATCAAAACAATTCTTTCAGATTGGCATATTCTTCCGGAGAGTCTCTACCATGTTCCTATAATGGGCAGGACTTGAAGCTATATCAGATGCATAATTGAAGAGTAGGTAACCCCTGCGTAGTAGCTAGTTAGGTAGGTTTTCTTTTTGTATCGTAGTTTAGTGGTTGTCTTTCATATTGTTGTTGCTTTCCTTAAGTTTAGTTTTCTTATTGTCAAGTTGTCAGTTATTTTGCGGAACAAGAGATTGCTAGAGTTATTTTAAGCATTGTAATGCTTAAATCCCCAGTCGGAGCCAGCTGTTGCCCCACTTCATATCCTATTTCCATGATGTCAAAGTGGTAGTCTTGATGTTACAAGTCAGGTCTGGTCATGTAATGTCTAGGTCTAGATTTCCTCTAGGATAGGAAATCTTTGCCGAGTTTCCCTTCAAATTGCTTTCATGTTCAAGCTGGGTGGGTTGTTTTCAAGGTCTCATTATTTGGGTAGGTTGTAGATCCCAACCCGACAAAGACTTGATCCTCAAAATGATGTTCTTTCTTAGGCAGAGTGATGATTTTAAAGTCTTGATCTCCAGATGTTTCTAAGAAGTCAGGAAAAAGGATGCAGTGACAGAGCTAGTTTTGATTATCTAGAGAATGATTACAGAGGAAAGCTTTTTAATAAAATGACATACTCTGCAAAAAGATGTTGAACTCCTTGCAAAAGATAGGAGAAAATGTTGATACAATGAGGTGAAAATGGATTGAAGGCAGTGACTGTGCATTTGAATTTCCATTTCAGGCTCAGGTCTTAGTTCTTGTTTGAGCATTGGATATATCTTTTTTGATATTTCTCATGTTAATGTTGTCTCGATCAGTCCCTTGGTGATCAGAGTAACTGAAAATAGTGAATGTAAAAGGATTTAATTTTCTTTTAAGTTCAGGCGTGTCTCTCATATACAATAGAAATGAACAATGTATTTTCCATAGTTGGTCAAAGTTAGTGATTTTTCATGTTATGAGTACATGGAGAGGTTCTCTAAACTGTAAGGATTCCATTAGTAAAGATATAACCTGATTTGGTATTGTAACCTCAAAGTTATCACAAGGTGGAAGAAAATTGTGGCTGTCACATGATCGCATAAACCAAATATGAGTTATGCGATCATGCAACAACATAAGTCACTGAAGATGCTTGGTGGTAAAGTGGGATCCTTCCACATGTCCAAGGCAGAGGCCGCACTTCATCAAAGCACATCCAACGGTCCTCACATAATCGTGATCCTTACCAAATGCTTTTGTGAACTTGCGAGATCCTTCCACGTGTCCAAGGCATGAAGCGCAACCAGTTAGGTGGGAAAGAGGCACTTAAGGTGAGAATTTAAGCACATGTAGATTAGTGGGCCCTATTTCTCAATGGGCCCTCAGTTGTGACATTGTATCGACAGTTTAAATCAACCAAGGTTTCAATCCAATGATGGTCAGAATTGCGCAATAGAAAGATGCTCGAAAGATAGCAAACATGAAGTAGCAACAAGGTGCCACCTATCTCAGTGGACCCACGTACACCAATCATAGAGCGGTCGCATGATCGCATGGAATAAAATAATGCCTTCTGATCATACGACAATGGGAACTCAGGCCGGTGAATATGCTCTGTTGGGACCCGCATATGCCAACAGTGCAAATGTGATAACATAAGTTGAGTAGGGAAAGATCCTATATCCGATGAAGGGCGTATGGTGGGCCTGGTAAGTTTCTTACAGTCGCTAGGTCAGAGAAGGAATAAAGTACATTCGGCAGTTAGTGAAGATGACCACGCGGTTTTGCGACTAATAAATAGTTAAGAGACAACGTAAGCTGGGCAAGTTCATTTTCAGCAGTCGCATGATTGCAAGAGTTTAAAACATGCTATGCGATCATGTGAGATGAAGACACGTGGTGGTGGATTCAGAAAGAGTTCTCTTGTGATACCAAATCAATGGTTACTACTTTATCGCTAAGTCATGGAAGATTCTTTGAGGCAAAGTGGGATCCTTCCACATGTCCAAGTGGGACCGAAGATGCTTGTAGAGTTTACCAATCATAAAGCGGTCGCATGATCGCAAGAAATAAACAAGTATCATCCGATCATGCGACAAGGTATGAGGTGCAGCCGGTGGTAGGTGTTGAAGGTGTACGGAAGTAGGGAAGATTAAAACAAGAATGCCTAGTTGGCATCCATGTCCATTGACAACCAAATCACATCAGTTATATAATAATTTGAGATTTAGTGATACAGGGTTGAATATCAGTCACAACAAAGGGAAACATAATAGTACAAAATATGTTGTGCATAGTATTTTATTGGATATTGTCATGGTGATAAGTCACGATTCATTAAAAATTCAAATTGCAACCAGTGCCATTTATCTTTTATGAGTCTGATTTCTAATGAAATGAAGACAAAGAAGAGGTTTGGTATAGTGCAATGGTTGAACATTTATAAATAGGGAATATGTCACTCTAATCAGGGGAGTTGGGTTATGTCAGATTCATTTCAATAACACAAAGAGTGAATGTTGGCAGTGATAATTCCTTCATGAGTACTAGCATGCAGCTATCTAATGTCATTTCCATTTTATGATTCATTAATTTTGATGTTTAATTGTAAATCATATTGGATTGATGAAGTCTTTTCATTTCACCTTCTTGAAGGAAAATCAGATGAAGAGTCAAAGTCATTTTGGTTCCTTCTTGTTGTAATTTTGAGAGCATTTGTCCTGAGTCCTTTCAAATTCTAGAAGTTGAAATGCTTGGCATTCTCATGAAGGTCGTGTGATGTAATCTCTATAAATACTACTGAAAAAGTGAATGCATGGTCAGAAAACTTGTCAATGAAGTAGTGTGATTCTATTTACAAAGTTGAATTCCCATTTGTTGTTCCATTTTCATAGTTTATTTGCATGATGAATGGAAAGAACAGTTATAAGTGAAACTACTTTTTCTTATTGAATGCCATTTCATGTTAGAAATTATGGTGTGATCAATTCCAATTGGTCTTTCATTTGTAATTCTTCCTTTGTTCACTCTTTATTTTAGTTGCATCTTTGAATGGAAAGTACACTTATATTCTAAGACTATAATTTCTTCTTGAATTCTATTTCATGCTAAGTGGTTGTAGTATTAGTGATTCCATTTACCTTTCATTGTATAGGTCTACTTCTATTCATCAAGTAGAATCTACATTTCATAAAAGGGTAGAATAGAATTATTTTAAGTGTTTAAATCATGTGATGATCTATAATTAGAATTCTACTAAGGGTTGTAGATTATCTCCATCTTATCTTTTCGTGAATTACTTGTACCTACAAGTAGTTTGGTTACAATTTCATTGCTCAAAGTATATGATGATTAATAAAAACATATTCATTGCATATCATACACAATCAAGGAGCTGTACCTATCAATTCAGAGGGCAGTGATAGAAGACTTACACTAACCCATTTGTTGGTGGACATCCTTTTGTTCTCTCACCTTGGGTGTATAGAGAGTCAAAGATTGAAAATCTTAAGAGAGGACAAACCTTTAACCAACACAATGTTATTGTCATTTTTAGTGTATGTGTAATTGACTTTAGCATTGGTATTCTTAGTGTTTGAAGATTCACCCTTCTTGTGAGGAGGGAAGGAATCCTTAAATACTTGATGGTCTGAATTCTTGTTACAGCCATCCACAAAAATCTCACCGCTATCAATCAAATCTTGGACCTTATGTTTTAGCTAAAGACAAGTAGAAGTCTTGTGACCCTTATTCTGGTGATAGTCACAGTATGCATTGTCATTCCACCAATGAGGCCGTGGTTGTGGGTCATAGAGACACTTTTCCAAAGGAGTAAGAATATGATTCTGCACAAGAGTTTTATAGACCACATCAAGTGGTTCTCCCAAGGAAGTGAATTCACACTTGGCTCGAGATGCCCAAGGTTTGTTCCTAGAAAACCTTAAAGATTGTTGATTTTCTGTCGAAGGCTTTTAAGTAGCTTTGATTGCTTGTATGCTAGAAGAGAGATTAAAAATAGACTTAGTAGGCTTCGGGGTCACATTTTTTACCACTCCATCATTCAAAATGTCTCTATTCTTGTTAACAAACTTCCCCTTATCTTTGTTTGAGTTTGAAGATCCTTGTTTTTTGTCTTTGTTCAAAGTCAATTCCCCTTTCTTAATCATAAAGGCCTCTATTCGCACTACTTGTTTAATCATGCTATCAAAGGTTAGGGGACCTTCTAATTGCACTTGGTATCTAAAGTCTGGGACAAGATATTCCAAGAAAATGTTGAGTCTCTCAGACTCTAGTAGCTTGTGAGGACACATTGTACATAATTATCTCCACCTTTGGAGAAAAGTCAAAAAAGATTCTCCTTCTCACTGCTTCAAATTGCAAAGATCCCGGATGTTGACTAGATGCTGAATATTATGCGAGTAATGTTGGAGAAACAGATTAGCCATTTCATCAAAAGTATTAATGCCAGTGGGAAATCGAGAAAACCACTCCATAGCTAGTCCACCCAAGCTACAAGGAAATAGGTGCATAAGATAGGTTTGATCATGTATGAATTCCATGGATAAGGTGCCAAAATCTCTCAGGTGATCTTGGGGATTGGTAGCACCCAAGTATTTTTCATATTTAGGCAGCTCTACACCTCTGGGGAAAGGTTGCATGTGAAGACTCCTATCAAAGGGGAAAGGAAATATGCTTTCCATTGTGAATTGTTGTGCGGGTTTGTCCTTATTCTTTGCAAGTTGGATAATCTGATCTTTCATGTCTCGGACCATCTTTTGCAACTTAGCGGTCTCAGTTTCTTCTTCCTTGGCCATAAGCATTTCAACTTGAAAATTCGAGGGTAATTTAGTACCTTGCTTGGCCAACTCAAGAAAGTATTTTTTTTCTCCTCTAGAAGGAGGATCTCCATCATCTTAATAAGACCCTTGTTTGCCTTCATAGCATCTATGTCATTTTGAGTTATTGTGTCATCACCATCATTGCCAAGGATCTCATAAATGCTCAGGACATGATCTTGAATTTGATCAAAAGGGGCAGGTTGATAGTGATACGCTGGTTGACCGCCTTGAGCTTTGTTTTGAGCTTGGTGATAATTCTAGTCATTTTGGGTTTGATCATAGCATTTCTCATTTTGAGGTTGAGCATGATGTTGGTCATTGGAAGATTGACCATGATGTTGGTTATTTTGAGATTGATCAAAATTTTGGATGTATTTGCCTAGTTGGAAGTCGAATGGCTCCCCCATCTTGTCGTAAGACTATGTAGCAAATGAAGACTCATAAAAATGATATGACTAATGCTGAAAGGGTGCAACTAAGGTAACTCTTGGTGCTCTAATAGGATCAAGAGGATCAATAGGTTCAAATGAGTTGATATCATCAATAGGATCGATAGGTTCAATGATAGGACCAGTCCGAGGAAGTGGTCTTCCAAAGCTATGAAACAATGAGTTGTTTTGAAAGGATTTGTCTTGCTCTTGAAATGAGAAACCAGGTTGCACTTGAAACAATGGATTAAAACACTCTTGGAATAGTGGAGGTGATTGAGATGGGCTATCTTTCAAAGCACTCAATGAAGAACTTGACGATCCCTCACAATGTTCAGATTACATGATAGGTTCGGGACAACTTGTTTCCTAATTATGAGGTTTACTTCTACCTTGAACAGTATTACAAATGGGATAAATGTTGCCACTTTGAGTCATGACAGTCATAGATGAAGATGAAATGAGAGAAGACTCAAGATAATGCTAAAATTCTATCTCTAGGAACAACAAAAAGGAGATAAAGGCCAGAACAGCCAAGATGTGAGATGCACTTGGTATGAATCATCAAGAGTATGGCTAGAATAGCCAAGATAAGACTATCATGATGTGAGGTACAAAAGCACAAAGAGATAAGATAAACAAAGGAGAGAAAAAATGAGTCAAAAAAATAATCGGTTTTCAGCTCGAGACACTCAGTTTCTGATAGTGAACGACAAGAAAACAAACAAACAGACCTCAAACAAAAACTAGATCAGGTAAAACTTTCACCAATCAATGGGAAATAAGTCTCTATTTTGAAAACCAAGGTACATGTTCATGTGAGAAAGTACCAGGCCACGCGAGAAAATATTAGGCTTTGTGCGAGAGAATGAAATCTCCCATGAGGAAGTGCTCAGTTTTTGAAACTTCATGCAGGAAAATACCAGTGTTCGACAGTTCAACGTAGATTTTGAGATAAAAGATAGATTTTGGGACACAACACAAATGGTTCTCAGATGGAAAATCCAATTTCCAAATAGTTTAAAGGATAGTGTAATCAACAATATCAATTTGAAGGTTTCAAGCATTTGTTTACAAGCATGAAAGTTTGATCAAGAAATGGTGACACAAGAAGTAGTCGCAAACAGACCTACCAAGGACAAAGAAACTTGGCAGTATCATGGGAGTATTTGTTTAATCATAATGGACAATTTTAAGACTTGATAATAAACACATAGTTATCCCTACAAAAAAATGGTGAGAAGACAAAACCTTTTCCTCACTGCTTATGCGCATGCATTCACCTCACACAGCCATGTCACCCCCTAGAGGGTGCCCATGTTTTTGGTGTTTCTAAGGACTCAATATTATATGTTCCAAGGTTACCCTTGAAGCATGGGCTAGTGTCATATACCACCTTCAAGGGTCTAGGTGCATGCCTATGGTGAGAATCTACGGGAGAGATTCTTCCCCCTCCCTACGCAAAGATTATGCCTCCTTTCGGAGGTGATCGGAGTAGGAAACTAAATGAGGAAATTTTTTAGTGGCCTCTTGTTCACAATAACCTTTAATGCCCCCGATATAGGGCTAGGGCCTCTTAGCCACACCAACACCTGAAAGTCATACACCCCCACAAGCAGGGCTAGGAGTGGCACCACTCAGTACAATAGCCGAAGCCTTCTCAAGCTGATAGTCAAAATAAAGAGAAGGAAGTTAACATGGTTTTGGAGTCTTTAGACTCAACAAAAAATTATTTATTATAGTGAGGCGGAATCACTGGCAATAGGTGCATACTCACTTGGGTCATTCCCAGAGGTTCAACTTTCGGCAGGCCCTCTAAAAGTGCCACAACTTGGCTTGGATTCGAGGGTTTGATTTTTTATTTCTCTCAAAGAGAGAAGAGCATACTTCTCTACCTCTTCACCTTACCCAAACATATCAAGCATATTCATCACTGAGCTAGCTTCACTCCACCAAATCCACAAGCTTTTTGGTTTCTGGTTCTCTCAAAGAGAGAAGAGCATAATCCCCTGGCGAGTAGAAGTGCTAAAGATTCACTACCTTGCTTTGCTTTCCTAGGTATCCATCATTCTAGCAACCTCTAGGTCTCAGTTTTATCCATGGACATCACTTCCACATAATGAAGAGCCTATTCCCCTATTTTGCTATCAAGACCCTTTAGAAATTTTAACAAAGCCCTAATTATACTATGTGAATGAAAGAAAGAAAACAAACACAACATTTTAAATGATATTCGGCAATCGTCCTACAAGAAAACTATTAGCAAGTTTTATGATCTTCGACAAAGTGACCTGTAGACCATTATTATGCTATGATAGAAACAGAGATATGAAATCAACAGTAGAAAGCAAATGTCAAGAAAAAAATAATAGTGAATTATAGAATCTGGAAATTTAACTAACTGAAAGTGAAACTTCGTGTGAGGAAGTGTAGCACTGAGCGTGAGAAAGTACTAGGGCCTATGCGAGAAAGTACCATTTCATGTGAGAGAGTGCTATAAAAATCAAAACTTCACATGGTACGCTCAGAAATCTTGCGTGAACTTCTGTACATACAGAAGTACGGACATACGATAGATTGCAGAATTCAAAAAAAAAAATTAAGATTGATGAGGCCAAAAATCATTTTTTCTGCCCCACGGTGGGCACCAAAATCTTTATAGCTAAATGTGGACCTCTAATCTAGCCATATACACAACATAGTCATTTCTCGATCATCGAAAAATCGAAGGTGAGTATGAATCACTCAATTCGCAATGTTTATCGATTCGACCTGTTGCCTCCTAATTAACTGGGGTGTTTCAATCACTCTCAGAATGAGAGCAAACAACCAAAAGACCAAGCTAATATGGAGGATTTTTGAAAGCTTGAAACATAAACAAAATGAGAAATTAAGCTATAATGAAGATGCAATTAAATCTAAGAATGAAAAGCAATTAATCTAAGATGAGAATGCAGATTTTAAGGTAAGAACATTAAAGAAATATGAGAGTGCAGATTTGATGTAAAAGAGCTTGAAAGAAATCTTAAAATTAAGCTAGGAGAATGGTAAACAAACTAATTAATATGAGAATGCAATATTATACTAAAATGAAATTAAACTAATGTGCAATAAAAGCTTTGAAAATGTGAATAATTGAGACTAAAATTTGCTATAGTTTATATGCTCTCCAATTGCCCCCTTTTTTTGAATGAAGGAGAAGGTTCATAATATAGACAAGCCTGGAGAAGGAATGAGGAGTTTCTTGAAATGAAATGGTTGACTTTTCATTCCCAATTGAGACAAATATTGAGGAATTACCTAGTTAAAAGAATGAATTATTGCCACATAGGGGCGACCATTTGAATATTTTGAATTATTAAATCCAAATAAGATAATCCATTCAAATAACCAAGTAATATTAATTCCTTTTATGTGTATTAGCCAAATGGGGTGGATTTAATTTAATTTAAAGCACTTAGGACTTTAGAATTAAGTCAATTTATCATAGGGATTATTTAGCTAATAAAATCAAATACTTAGGAATTAATTATGGTGTGAGATTAATACAATTTAGGGTTTTTTGCAATTGACATCAAGTCAAATAAAGTCAAGTAGGAGAGAGAAAATTGCCTAGTAAAATAGGACTTTAATGATGTAAAATTGAAGAAATGCACCAAAATTGATTGAAATTATAAGGTGCCAATTTTGGGGTATTACAAGCATCACCACTGCTAAGAACCCACTGTATTCATTTCTCAATATGCTCCCACACCCAATTGGCTCGAGTTTCCTTTCAAATTTATTTTAACTTTAAATCAAGAAAATTTGGTTCATAGAACTTTGACATTATACTTGATAATGTAATATCTTGTATCTTGATAATATTTTATGTATGTGTTTCTTACCTTGGGATGGTGTTTCCTCTGCAAGTTTAGTTATAGTACAAAGGGCATATTTCAAATATAATTTAAAATCATTCAAAATGGTTTTCATTTTATTGACTATAAACTTGACAACAAGAAATATTGGTATATCCACGAGTAGTAATTGCTATTTTATTATCTCCTCATCTATACCCACATTTATTTGGAATTTGTAAATGGAGACTAGATAGTGATGATCACTAGATAATATTACATATTATTGAAGAGAAAGATGAACCACTTGAGATGGTATGTGTAACATGTGTGCTCATTCTTGAAGAATTTACATAAATTATCTAGTGTCCTGGATCAAGTAAATTTAGAGTTTTTCCTAAAATTTTGAGAACAAACTTTATATAGTTGATCTTATATGTATACATAATTTCTGGAAAGGTTCAATCTATATGCACTTTTTGGATTTAATGATCTATTAGCTAAATTATTGAAATATTAATGATGAACCATACAATGGGTCTTTTTAAAAAAGTTTCATATTTCTCCCAATAAGAAGGCACTATAAAGGTAAGTTAACATGAATTATTTCTTATATCATCTCTAAGCTAGTTTGTTGGGAGGAAAAATGATGCAGGAGCATTCAAGGGGTAAGAGAAATCTTGGATTATTCAAAAAAGAAAGAAAATAAATGAAATGAAAATTTAAAAAGAGATAGAGAAAAAAAAAAGGGAAAGAAAAAAACAAGGAAAAGTAGAAATAAATAAATAAATTTATACATGAAGCTTACATAGGAATACTTGGCATAAGTTAGTTATCATAAAGGTACTTTTTCTAACTTATCATTTTATAAAGTGCATAGAATCATATTAAGTGACATTTTAGAAGATGCAAAAAAGTTCCTTATTTAAAAATTTTCTCTAGGCATTTATAAAATTATATCATGCATATAATTTATTTTTTCCAAGGTCGTTATACCTACTCTCTCTAAAATTTATATCACATTGGTTGTGTTTTTAATCTCTTGGGTAGTAAGTTCCTATATAAACAAAGTAATTTGAGAATTTTAATCTATTCGAGGAAAGGATCTCATTCAAAAGAAGTTGTAAGCATAGCATTTGGAAGCATTTGGAAGAAAGGATTTTCAAGTATTATGAATATATAATTTGTAGCTTACAATTTTATTCTCCTTTTGTCTTTATATTTGTTTTGGAAAAGTGGAAAGCCACTAATATATTTAGTAATATTAAAAACTGGTTCAAAAATTCAAGAGGGAAAGAACTGGAAAGAAAACCCTCTATCTTTTCTTAACTACAAAATTTAACATAAATCCAAACTATCTAACTAGAAACTCCAGAACCAAGAATATGCATATTACATTCAATTTGGATACTAGGATCCATCCTATTACTCTATCAGCCCGAAATCATCTATATAAGTAATAAATTTGTCAGTAATATATTCAAATTACAATCCAAAACGGGGCACCAAAAATGATGCAAGGCAGGTTGGATGATCCAAGAATGGATAGTCCAAGTCTACACCAGAAAAAATAACAACAACAACCACAATGGAATATAATAATACAATGGTTCAAATAGAATTTCATTGAACATCTGTGACTATAAGGCCTTCCGGGTTAGGGCCAAATACAATCAATTACAACAGTATTTCTACAATCTCCTAGCTAGTCCATCTATGAAGAACATTAGCAACTGGTGGAAACAATAAGGTAGATCTAAACTTGAGCTCACAAGCCACCAAGAAATCTCCTTGTCCCCAAGCATGTAAACCACCAGCTCTATTGTTACAACTATCTGACAATCAATCTGATCTTCAAGATCACACAGGATCCAACTGTTATCCTTGTCCTCCACTGGCTGACTCTAACTGACTTTCACTACCCCCTAAACAACTACCCAAACACTCCTTAAATACATTTCTCCAACCACAAGTTGGCAAGAAGAAACAATTAACTCGTAAGACAAGTCAGCCTCTACTACAAACAAATATTAAATGCAACAATAGTTGGCTCTCAAATAGCCTTACAAATAGTTAGTTCTCCATGTCAGCCTCTAGATCCACATAGGAGAATACAACACAAGCTACTAGCATTAAATACACTAAGTCATCCAATGAAAGTGCAAGTACTCCAGTCGGTAAGCTAGAACTCCCGAGCACTAGTAAAAAAACCGAGCACACTAGGCATCACTGAGAAAGTACATCAACCAAGAACCACAAGCATCATCGAGTACATGGTCCATCGAGCGCCAGAGGTTTTACCAAGTTCCTTCAATGACCGAGCCCCTTCAATGATGAAGATCCTTGGTTAAAGCTGCGACCAAGCAACACAAAACCACTTCAACACACCACCATGCAGATTTTCTAAATACCCTAGGATGCCCCTCCATCAAACACCCCAGGCTCGAAAAGATATTCTCAAAGGCTGGAAGAACATATTCTGGGATTTAGCACATAAACCCCAAACTGGTTCTTCACATACAAGTCCTTCAAGTCTCCACCTTTCATACTCTTCCACTTCTACTTCCTCTATCTTTTCAAGTCTTTCCTTGCCAATACACACATATGTTCTCCATATTGATCAATTCTTTCAGAATCCTTCAACTCATCTCGGCTACTAAAGCTCAATTTTCTCCTACCCAATGTTGTATCTAGAAAAGGCATCAGGGAAAACTTCATGTCATCCTTGTCAATAGTAAATACATTCTTGACATAATCATGCATAGCTCTACAATCATACTGCCAAGGTCTACAATATGTGACAACTACTCATATCCACAATACCACACAACACTTGATCCTTATACTGGCCAATCTGAAAATCAACAAGACATTTCTTCCTCACTTCTAGAGCATGAACATCTTGCAACCAACCAATCCTATAAGGGTAGGGATCTCTTACTCTCTTCAAACTAAGTTTGTGAACCATCTCATCAACTACAAGGTTATCAGTACTACCACTATCCATAATCACATTACAAAGTTTACCTCCTAACTTGCACCAAGTTTTAAACAAATTAGTCCTCTAATAAGGTTCCACCTTTGCACTGAGACATGTTCTTTGAACCAACAAGTTCTCTGATTTAGGTTCATTCAAAATGCTCTCATTCACCATAGAATTCCTACTATTACTGAGCTTCTTGTGTGAATATTCCAAAAATCAGTGTTCCTCTTCACCACAATTATAACAAGTACCCTTAAAGATCACCCTACCTATCTTCTTTTTCGGCTCCACAGGTTTTGATTCATCTTCAACAGTCGGTTTATCCTTCACCGAGTGATCAAGCTTCTCCTTCCCTCAGGAATTACCATGTTGTCTCCTGTTCAACTTATCTTCTGCTTGCAGAGCATACTGATAAGCATCCTCAACCAAATCAATCTTCAGCATACCAAGCTCATCGTGAATATTGAATCTCAAACCATTCACATACCAAGCTACCTTGTCTTTACCATGTTCTTTTTGTCCAGATCGAAGAGTCAACCTATAGAACTCCTTGGTATAGTCTTCCATAGTCAAATATTTTTACTTCAGATTTTGCAACTTCTTAAACAAGTCAAGTTCATAGTTAGCAGGTATGAACTTAGCTTTCAATTTAGTCACCATCAACCTCCACTGATTGATCTTCATTTCACCTTCATCTTCTCTATCTCTTTGCAATTATTTCCACCAAAGAGGAGCATGTCCTTTCAACTTAGTCTATGCTAATCTTACTCTAATAGGATCTTCAATTTCTTCAAGATCAAAAAAATATTCTAGCTCACCAATCCAATCAATCAAATCCTTAGGTCTCAAAGTACCAGAGAAAGTAGAAACTTCCATTCGGTAACTACTTCTTAACCGAGCTCTAGATCTATGCAACCGACCAGTTCTGTCTTTACCAGATCTATCCCTCCATTCATCTCAACTAGATCCACCAACTTCAAAGTCTTTAGCAACTTCCTCATAACTATCTTCAGTACAAAGTTTCATTAGCATCCTACCAATAGCCCTCATGATCTCAGCGATCATGTCATTCATCATCAATTCCATCTCAGATCTGAAATCTACTTTAACTTTCTCTATAATCTTCGATTCCACAGCATCACAGACATCTAAAATATACCTAGGGTCCAATCTTCTTAGAGGCATCCTTCAAGATCTTCGAAAACCCAAGGCACAAATCACCAACCCAAGGTCCAGGTGCAAACTACCTCAACTAGGCAATCAGTTTACACACTCAAGAACTTCAAGCTCTGATACCACCTGACGGAGGGAGGATTGGATGATCAAATAATGGATAGTCCATGTTTACACCAGCAACAATAACATCAACAACTATAGGGAATACAACAATATAATGCTTCAAATAGAATTTCATTCAACATGCCCGACTATAAGGCCTTCTGGGTTAGGGCTAAATACAATCACTTACAATAATATTTATGCAATCTCCTAGCTAGTCCAGCTCTAAATCACATCAAAAACTAGTGGAAACACTAAGGTAGATCTAAACTTGATCTCTCAAGCCACCAAGAAATCTCCTTGTCCCCAATCATGCAAACCACTAGCTCTACTATTACAACTATCAGACAATCAATCTGATGTTCAAGATCACACAGGATCCAACTTTTATGCTTGACATTCACTGACTGACTCTGACTGAATTTAAGTGCCCCCTAAACAACTACCCAAACACTCCTTAAATACATTTCTTCAACCACAAGTCGACTGGAAGAAACAATTAACTCCTAAGCCAAGTCGACTTCTATTACAAATAAATATTAAATACAACAACAGTCATCTCTCAAATAGCATTACAAATAATTAATTCTCCATGTCAGCCTCTAGATCCACATAGGAGAATATAACACAAGATACCAACATTAAATACACTAAGTCGGCCAACCAAACTCCAAGAACTCCAATAGGTAAGCCAGAACTACTGAGCACTAGTAAAACAACCGAGCACACTAGGCATCACCAAACAAGCACGTCGACCAAGCACCATAAGCATCACTGAGTACATGTTCCACCAAGCGCTAGAGGTTTTACCGAGTTCCTTCAATGACTGATCCCCTTCAATGACCAAGATCCTTGGTTAAAGCTATGACCGAGCAACACAAAACCACTTCAACACACCACTATGTAGATTTGTTGAATACCCTAGAATGCACTTGCATCAAAAAAAAATCCCTCAATACATTCATTATAAAAACCAAAATAAATGACCAAAAAATGCTCATAATAATACTTGATTATTTGGTCTCCAAATCATTCTTCATAAAGACAAATTCGGCTTATGGACATCGTCAGTCAACTAAAACTTCTCGTTCAATTACTCTGCAAAGTCTTGAAAAAGCTTGTGAAGATTGTTGTTCCCTGATAGCTCATACCATTGTGAACCAACTAAACCTTTTTTCTCAACATCTTTTTTCTCACACACATATTCAGATTCCAAGGTGAAAAGTAATGAAAAGAAGAGGTCAAGCCTTAAAATGTTGTGATGATATCTTAGTACTATGGTAGATGAAATACTATCAATCAAAATTGATACAACTACCCAAATTTCATAGCTACAACAGACCCAAAACTAAGAACAGTATTGTGTAAGAGATTGACATGATTACTATGACCCAACCTACTTGGCTATGATGTTGAATCCCTTGAACATAATCCACAATCTTAACAAAACTAAAGGATTGAATCACACAACTGCAAAAAATGAAGGGTACCTATTATCACTCACTTCTCCATTGGTTGAGGGCCTGATTAGCTCACTTCATACAAAGCATTGGGGTTATCATTTATGTTTAACTTCTGCAATGATAGACCCAATTAATTTTACACAATTACTTGAGGAAAAGGACTAACCAAAGACATAAATTAGAGAGCTCATGCTCATGTCCCATTATTTCTAAGATGGCATGAACCTGTGCATACACTATGCACCTTATGTCAGAATCTAATGCTAGTCCAACATTACAAATTGCTTGTTGAAGAGGGTGAACATTGTGATGCTTGAGGGATAATTTTATGTTGTCATAGATTAGTTTGACAAAATCTTTTCTTAATAGGAAATATCTTGGAAAGAGATTAGAAATATGTGCATGCCCTTTCCATAAATTATATTTTTGACTAGCAATCAATATCCTATTACCTCTAATATAGTATGGTTTGACCTTTCTGATAGCTATCTTTTCAATGTCTTTCCAAGATTGCAACAAATAAAAGACATCTGAAAGATTGATCAAAATTACCTAAGATGGGAATATTATGCTGGCACTCCGCAGGTATAGAACTTCACGACCCACAATTTTTTTAATGGCTCCATTATAGTGCTAGCAGTGGGTGTTGAAGACTTGACTCAACTAATCATTAGAAATATTCTCTTAGAATGGTGTCTCCCATTCCTCAAATGGAAGATGAAGCCTAAAATTTTGCGGTCTATAATCCATGAATGGAAATTGTAAGTTGGAAACCATCTCACCTAACTTTGAAGAAGATGAAGAGCTGGGCATTTTTTAGCTCTTCCAAACCAATTGAAGGTTTCCTGTGTTTGGAATTATAAGTTTGAAGAAATTTTTTCAATTTTAACATAATCTAGACACGTATTTGCTTCGCATAATAGAAAAAGTTGTTATGTTATTGTGTATGAGTTTATAAGGGTGGTGTGGACCTTTCATCAAGTAGTATCAAAGATAGAGATATTGAGTGTGTAGATAGATCACAAATTGTGAGGTAATCTACACCAGAACTAAATCAGATGACAAAGAATTTTTTTATCCATAAGGTATAGTCTTCCTTACCTCATCACTAATTACTCTCTACCAACTGTAAAATAATAATATCAATGAAAATAACAATACATTCTTCCTAATTTGTTTATATATAAATTTATATTTAAATTTATTTGTCATTTACATATAAGGTTTCCGAGTGCACTAACATATCGAAGAGAATACAATAATTTTCAACAAAACTGGATGCCTTAATCATTAGCTGTGATGTCAAAGTGTAGATGTAGGGCAATGAAACACTCATTCCACGTCTACATTTCAAAGAATAATATTTTTTAAATGTTTAAGAAAATATAAAGTGAAAATATGTGCCATCCAAGACGACACACAAGCATAGAAAATATCATTAGAACATCAAATCAAAATCCTCTGAAACTTATGAATCTTGAACACTGACTATTTCTGCATTGAAACTATCTGATTGATGAACTTATGCAATAACATAGAATTTTATAAGATACTATCTCTCTGACTTTGTTGTCCTACCCTTGTCTACAAGTCTTCTGGCTGACTTTTGAAAGTTAGCGGCATTGAGAGATGATAGATCAGACTATAAGGGTCCGTTTGGTGCATGAAATTAATTTATCCATAATAGGGCTATTCTAGAATAAGGATCTATTCTCAGATTAATTAATCTTGAAAACGAAAGCTGGAATAATCTACTATATGTTTAGATTCTATAATGTGGTATTGGAATAAGGATTATTTTTCATTTTTTAAATTAATTTGGACAGTATGTATTTTTAACTTATTAAAAAATTATAATTATATAAAAAAATTCTTACAAATTTTAATTTTTGAAGTTATCATTTTTGTTGCTGGTTTTTTAATTAAAATATATATGTATTTTTAACTTATATAATTTTAAATTAAAATATTTATTATTAACTTAAAAAAAATAAGATTATAAAAAAAATTATTAAAAAAATAAGATTATAATTTCTTAACGCACGAATCCGAAAAATTTATACATTTTGTTGTAATTTCGAATCCATGAAAAACTTATTCTAGAATAAAAAATGAACTCCAAATTTTTAAAGAAGGAATGCTTGGGATGGTTGGTCCAAACAGATGGCGCTTCCACTCTATAAATTGGATTGGATTGGTATTTCTTCACAACATAAAAGAAAATGGCCAAGGCAATAAAATTGTTTAGCGTTCTGGTAACCATGGCATTGGTAGCGTGTATGGCAGAAGCAGCAGCACAGAAGCAGAAGAGCCATTCCCACTACCAGTGCAATAATTAACAGCACACAAAACAATTTTATTGTCTCCGCAGGTCTTGTTCGATCGTCTGGGTGGTGAAGGAGTGGAACATCCCTGCGCAGGTCTTGTTCGATTGTCGAGGTGATATCAATACTTTGGTGAAGGAGTGAGACTTTGTTGTTAATCCCTTTATTTACTGCAACTGGACTTTGTTCTTAATTTTATCACAGAGAAACACTTGAAATTTACTTAAAATAAATTGTCTACTATGCTCTGGACATACACAAGGATGATAGTATTATTATCATAATATAATTATATTTTATATGGTGGGATTTATTAGTTTGTGAAAATATGAGGAAGGATATTCAATTTTGATAGTTATGAATGTAGTATTACTTATTGTGAGCATACATAGTTATTCAAAGTAAGCATAAGGCTCTATTCAATTAGTATCATGGTAATGGAAGAGAGATGGTCACTTTATTACATGTAGTATCTTATTTTCTGATAGAGAGCATAAATAAAAAAGAAATGAATATATTTTATTTTGTAGCATCATATTTTCTTAGAATGAGCTTAGATTAAAGATAGCTGGTTATCTTTTATTTTGTAGGATTTTGTATGATTGTCGGTGTGGTGAAGGAGGGGAACATCCCTCTGCAGCACAGGTAGAGCTGGATGATCGTGATTATCGGGGTGGTATGTTATGCTGCGATATCTATGGTGAAGGAGTGGGACTTTGCT
Organism: Chamaecyparis obtusa; assembly: GCA_027943335.1. NCBI lineage: Eukaryota > Viridiplantae > Streptophyta > Pinopsida > Cupressales > Cupressaceae > Chamaecyparis > Chamaecyparis obtusa. Next base: position 176,242 of record BSBK01011568.1, on the reverse strand, counting down.
CTTAATCCCTTTATTTACTGCAATGGAGTTTGCTCTTAATTTTATCACAGACAAACACTTGAACTTTACTCAAAATAAATTATCTACTATGCTTTCGACATACACAAGGACAATAGTATTATTATCATAATATAATTATATTTTATATGGTGGGATTCTTTAGTTTGTGAAGAATATGATGCTGAAGGATATTCAATTTTGATAGTTATGAATGTATGCCATCTTATATCTATATCATTTACTTTGGGCATATATAGTTATCCAAGTAAACATTAGACTCTACTCAATTATATTATCATGGTAATGCAAAAGAGATGGTCACTTAATTGCGTGTAGTATATTATTTCCTTATAGCGAGCATAGATAAAACGGATATGATTATCTTTTATTTTGTAGCATCATATTTTCTTAGAATGAGCATAGATTAAAGATAACTAAATATCTTTTATTTTGTAGGATCTTGTTTTCTTTGAAGAATTAAATATATAGCAAGGGGATGGTTATCTTAAACTATGTAGTATGTTGTTTTCTGAGAATGGTCATCAATAAAAGGGTGTTGGTTATCTTTTTTTGTGAATTATTTGGTTTTCTTATATTGAATAAATTATCTCTTATACTCTTGATAAATATTATATTATTATTATTATCAAAATTTAATTGTGTTTTATACTGTGGGATTCATTAGATTACAAAAAATATGATGTTTTTCGTTGCAATAATATCATAAAATAAGTGTAATGCAATGAAGATTTTTGTTGTTACACTATAGAATCTTTGTGTAATATAAGTTACTTATATCAAATTATACGTGTAGATTATTAAGATTAGAAGGAAATCAAATTTTGATAGTTATGAATGGATGGCACCTTATATCTATATCTTTTTTTGTGACCATGTATGGTTATCTAAGCCAACATTAGGCTCTACACAATTATAGAATCATTGTATGTACAACAAAGATGGCCATTTTATTGTATGTACTATGTTATTTTCTTAGAATGATATGGATAAAAGGGAGACAATTATCTTATATTGTCTAGTATCTTATTTTCTTAAATTTATTATAAATAAATGATAGATGGATATCATTAATTGTGTAGTATCATATTTTCTTAGTATGAGAATAGATAAAAGGGAGATTATTATATTTTATTATGTCGTATCTTATTTTCTTAGAATAATTACAAATATAAAAGGGATATGATTATCTTTATTGTGTAGTATCTTGATTTCTTAAAATGATCATAGATAAAAGAGAGCTTCTTACATTTTACTTGCATTATCATGTTTACTTACAATGATTAAATATAAAAAAGGGAGATGATTATCCTTTTATTATGTAGTAGCTTGTTTTCTTATACAAATCATAGATAAAAGGGTGTTGGTTATCTTATATTATGTATTTTTAAGTTTCTTAGAGCAGTAATAGATATATGGGAGTTGTTCATTTTAGGCTATATAGACTCAACCAAAGTTATGGTAACTAAATTCATGAGACTTTTATCCAAATGGATGATGAACTTTAGATTCTTGAGAAAATAAAGAAGTGAATATGACAAGTGGATTAGAGAAATTAATTGGTGATGAGTAAAGGCTTAAGAGACTTGTATTGTATTGGAGTGCCTCGATCATATAGAGGATTTGAATAAATAGCAACAGGAATAAGTTATGTTGGTTGCATAATAGATTAGCCAACATGAGAAAAACCTAACTACCAAATGCTAATACTAAATAATATATTATTCTAGCATTCCCCCTCTTAATATATTAGGTTTATAAATAAACCCTCTAAAGAGTTAAAACTTCACCTTGCCAAGAGGCTTACTTGCACATCAGTAACCTGTAAAGTAGAGGGACAAAAATAGAGCTGAATATTATGCTTTCTCGCCTATTCTCGAATGTGATGAAAATCAACCTCAATATGTTTGGTGCACTTGTAAAAAAAAGGATTCTTGACAAGCTTCAATACACCCTAATTGTCACAAAACACAACTGATGGTTGATCTTATGAGATACCTATATTTGCTAAAATACAACGTAACCATATTACCTCACGAACAACTTCTTGTGCAGCTCAATATTTATCTTTCATGGATGAAAGAGAAACAAAGTGCTACTTCTTACTCATCCATGAAATAGGGCCAGAACCAAGATGAAATATATATCCTGATGTTGATCTTCAATCATCTAAAAATCTAGAATAGTCTAAGTTAGTATATCCTTGCAAGAAAAATGTATCATTCTACTTATATTCTAGACCATACTGAAGAGTGCCTTGGACATACGAAAAAACATATTTGGCTACCACCCAATAACATTGTTTTGGTTCCTACATAAACCTGGATAAATTGCTGACAGAAAAACATAAATATGGTCCGGTATATGTCAGGTAAATGAGACCCCAACAAGTTGTATGTAAAGAGTCACATCTACATGAGGAGAATCTTGAAATTTAGAGAGTTGTAAACCTTCTTCCATTGGACTAGGCATAGCTTTATAATCAATCATCCCAAACTTGTCCAAGATTTTCTTGGCATACTTTATCTGAGAGATAAAAATATGATGCTTTCGTTGCCAAAACTCTAAGCCAATCTCAAAAATGTAGTAGCCCTAAATTAGTCATATAAAAAGATTTCATCAAATCATGGTTGATAGTATCAATGAGATCATTTGAGCTTCATGTAATGATAAGATCATCTACATAAAAAAAAATGTATGACAATCTCTATTCTAACCTTTTTGATATATAAATTAGGATCAATAGGGCTACGAATAAAACCATGATGCAAAAGGTTGCCATCTATTTTAATGTATCAAGGCTGAGGTGCTTGTTTAAGCCCATATAAGGACTCTATTAGGAGACATACCTTGAGAGGATTGTGTTTATCAATGAAACCTTTAGGTTGGATCATGTAGATTTCTTCTGTAAGATCACCATTCAAGAAATTACTCTTGACATCCATCTGGTAAAGCTTCCATCCTTTTTGTGCAACTAGAGCACACAAAATTATTATGGTTTCAAGATTTGCAGTGGGTTCAAAGGTTTCTTCATAATCTATTCCTTCCTATTGAGCATATCTCTTTACAAAAATACATGTCTTATACTTGTCGATATATCCATCTACCTTATATTTAATTTTGAAAACCCACTTGCAGCCTATGGGTTTCTTGTCGGTTGGTAGATCAACAAGCTTCCATGTATAATTTTTGACTAGAGACTCACACTCAACATCCATGGCATGCTTCCAATGGGGTTGAGTGAGAGAGTCACATATTGTATCAGGTTCAAACATGTCCTCAATTGAACACATTAAGGCTAAACTAACCTCATTTCATGTTCTAATTCCTGTAGAGATATTTGGAGGATTACTGAGGTTAGAGTCATGAAGTGTACTCTAAACCCATTTTGGATGTTGTTTCTGCTGACTAGAATCCTCCAAAATACCCAAATCCACATAGAAATCACCATGTAATTCTTCTTCCCCCTTGGTTGAAAAGAAGGCTCAAACTCATCATTAGAGTGTGAGAGAGTCTTGTGAGAGGACATAGGAATAGTGGTGTGCAATGAAGAATAAAAAGAAGATCCATCAAAGACCACATATCTTCTTATAATAATATTGTGTGTCTTAGGATCCATGAGATGACAACCCTTGGAATATGAACTCTACCCCAAGAAAATATAAGGGAGTGTCCTAGAATTAATCTTCTTTTGTTTCTAAGCTGGGACATGCATATATTTTGTACAACCAAACACTCGTAAATGTAAAGCTAATGGTTTGTGGCCACTTCATACCTCTTCAGGTGTTTTTTTATTGAGATCCTTAGTGGGAGCTCGATTAAGAAAGTATACTTTTGTTCGAACTACTTATGTCCAAAATTGATCCCGCAACTTTGTGGCAGAAAGTACAGACATCGAGCCATCTCCAAGATAGTTTGGTTGCACCACTCTATAATGCCATTTTGTTGAGGCATATAGGGAGAAGTCAAATTTTTCTTGATGCCATGAACCTTCAAGAACACAAGAAACTCAATAGAAGTGACTTCTCCATCATGATCTTAGCGGAAAATAAGTAGAGGCTTGGCAGATTCATGAATCACCTCATAATAGAAGGTACATAAATGAGAAAAAGCGTCACTCTTCTACTGGAGAAAATACACCCAAGTCTTCTGAGAGAAATTGTCTACAAATAACTAGAAATAGCGGCATCCCTGAAAAGAAGTAGGAAGAGGTGCACAAAGATCAGTATGAACAAGGGAAAGTGGTTCTGAAGCATGATAGGTACTGGACTGAAAGGAGTCGTGATGTTGTTTCCCTGCAAGATAGTCAAAAGATACAGGTAAAGAAGATATGGAAAGATAATGAAGACCTCGTACCATCATATGAGAGCTCAACTAAGAAAGTGATGTACCAGAGAGATGACCATATCTGTAATGCTAGAAGGAGGTGGATGCCATAGTAGAAGCACAAAGAGAAATACCTGAGGAGGAAGCTGTATCAAGTGCAAAAATATGAACCTTATTGAAACCACAGGCAAGGATGATTCCATCTTTTGAGATGAGGCAAGTTTTAACACCATCTTTGACCTAAAATTCTACCTTAATTCTATGATTTAAAAGTTAACTATCAGACAAAAGATTGCTAGTAAAGCTAGGAACATAGAGAACATTGGCGAGAGAAAAAAATTCCGTGTTAAGAGGAATGGTAACTGTTATCATATTTTTACTCATCTTTTGGAGACCTAATTACTAAGTGAGACTACAATACCCTAGTTTGGATTATTAGGTGGTCTTTCTTAATTTTGTGTTCATTTCATAGTAAGATACATGAAAAGGAAAATAAATATTTAAATCTAAAGTATTGCATGTATATGTGCCAATATCTTAATGTGTTGTACAAGGTAAAACTGAAAAGATCATTCATCTAAGCTCACACAGACCGTGAGCATATCCATTTTCAGAAATGCATAAATGAGTATAGACATACATGAAATGATGACATAAGTGCTAGGGTACCAGACATTGACTGGTAATGGAGCATTGATCCAATTTTGTCTTGTGTGCTCCTGTGATCCAGAACCTGCAAAGAAGAGAGAAAGGGGTGGGGTTAGATCCAATGGATCTAAGAAATGTATGGTACCATAATATTTACAAGAATGCATATATGCAGTACTCAGCCATACACCTCTAACAAGGGCTATGCTACAAGACATGTGCACTCAGGAAAAGATGTTGCAAGAATAAAAAGAGATACTATGTTTTCACTAACTTGTTTGTTCCATGTGAAGATACAAAAGAAGATGATTCACTATTGTTTACCTCATTCAGACAATCAAAGTACTATGAGGATGATATTCCTAAAATACCATCCTCGAAGTACAGTGATTGTTTGTACAACAAAAATCCAAAGGTGTTGGAATCCAGATGAATGATGTTGACCTGTGATGTAGGCTATGTTAGGAAAACCTCAAATTTCCTTGGCAGAGACCACATCACAAGACAAGAACACCCATGATCACCACAAGGAAGAAACTAGATGAAGCAGTATCAGGGGAATATTTAGAGATCACAAAAGAAAATCAAATGAAGCATGGTCAAGCACTGGCAGATTCAAAGGGGCATATATCATCAATATTTCAGAAAAGGATGGCATACCATCATGTGGAATAGTCAATCAATGGTGCATATATACGAAACATGATCAGTATCATTAAATGAACACTAAGCTACCATGAGCCTCTCCAAGGAATAGTGAATATCAAAAGGCATATCAACAACAGATCATATATTTAATGATGTCATTCATCAAGCAATGAAAGGTAAACGTCATCAATACACAATGGCACCAAGCTACCAGACAAGGAATCAAACCCAAAGCTCATAGACTGTTCATGAGTAGAGAAACACAGTAGTAAGTAAATGATGATATGACAAGTACTGACAGGGCACAAGCATAGCAATGAACATTACAATATAATCGAGATAGATCATGGGCTGCAACAAAAACCATACACAAGAATGAGCATCAACAAATGAGAATATGCCAGCTCGGGCCTTCAAATACAGAGAAATGAATACTAAATAGCCAAAGGTTGTGGTGAATACAATATGTAATGGCAATACCATGCTAATAAATCACAGGCCCAAGTAGCATAAATGGAAGTAAAATGTTGATGCCCTAGCTTGATCATGAGCTTTATAGCCATTCAAAATGATGAGCTTAAACATAATACAATATGGTGCTAGAATATAATGAATCAAATATTCAAGGCATTGATGCCCTTAGTTCACGTGCTATTAAAATGTGTTACAACAAGCACAAATTCCTTGGCTCATGGGCTCTAAACAGTGAGTGTACCATTAAATACCTCATGGCAAAGAAGCACATCAATGAACATATAGACATTGTGCCCTAGCTCATGAGCCATACATCAAAGTAAAAAGGTGAAACATAGGCATCAATGACAAGGATGTTGATGGGGAGGCTAGGATAGACTAGCTTAGCCTATGCCCTTATCCACTCTAGCATCTAAGTGTGTTACTAACAACACTGATGGTCTATAGGATTCCTTATCTCTCCTAGGATCCCCTAACCTACCTAACCAACCCACCAAGTTCAATTGTCACATCTATGCACATTAAAAGCTTTGCACTTCAAGCTCCCATCCCTTACATTGGCTCATAAGGGTCTATTAGTCTTCCACTTCTTTCCCAAGCTCCAACAGTGAATATTATGAGTTTCAAGATCTTTTTAGGGCTAATGACATCTTTCCATCACATAGGCAAGGTTTTGGGATCACCCGATTTAGGAGTTTCTTTGTATTTTAGGGCTACAAGGAGGAGGCCTAATTAGCCCTCCTTCTAGTTTCTTAGGGATTTTGAGGCCTTTTCTTCAAAGAACCACCACTCCTGGGTATGTGCAAGATCATGAGGGGCCAAAAAGTGGCGATGTTAGTTCAAAATTTTGACAATGTGGCTGACAACTTTTTTTTCACCCGAATTTGATAAAACGAAAAGGGTATCTTAAGGATATTATCATCTTTCTATCGATATAATTGCTGTCAAATTTTGAATTCAGTAAGTAATTATTAGTTATTTTCTAATTGAGCTACCTCTAAAGTGCTGATTTATATATTCATAGAAAAATTACTATAACTTTCAGATGGTATAACATTTTTGAAATCTGAAAAATGTGTCACATTCTATGTTTCACCTACTATAAGGAAAAATAAATAAAAATTGCATTTTGTAAAGTTTTGAATGAGTTAAGGTGGTCAGACAAGGGATTTTTTTTATTCCAAAAACATTGTAGCAAAAAATTCATAATTAATTCTTTTTTTAGAATAAAATTACAAAAAAATATGCGTCACATCCAAGCATGAGTCTACTACTTATATATAAAATCTTATAATAAAATATTGTCATTTGATTATGAATAAGGTGGTCAAACATACACCTACTTCTTATTTTTTCCTGAAATTTTTGTACTGCTGCATTGAAATCTATACTTTTCACCAGTCATACTAACTTTTTCTCAAAAAAATCCTAGTAGTTTAGAAACTACATTCAATTTTCTATAGATTCAATTCTTACAACTTTTTGATATCAGGTTCATAGCTAGTTGAAATTTTCACGTCAAGTTGACTAACCATGATTTGTTGATTTTTCATTGCCACTTAAGGGCATAGTTTGGCCCCTCATGATCTTGCACATACCCTCCTATCCTTAAGGACATTTGATCCCAATGACCCAATCTCAAATATTTTTGAGGTCTCAAGTCCTCAGCAGGTTGTATAGTGTCTTTGCAAATTTTGAGGGTTTCAAGGGTTTGGGAACTCTTCTTTGTTTCAAACATCACCAGTGCCTTTCTAGGGCTTTTTAGACCCTCTCTTCCACATTACCTCATGTTATAACAATTCTCTACACCTCCACAAAAGGAATAATCATGAAACTCATCCCTATTTTCTTGGGAGCACTTTGAATGCTAACCGCTCCTAGCTGGACTATGTCTGGTTCACCTAGGGCTTCCACAAACAAATGTTTGTCCTCATTCTCTAGGGCCCTACATTATTGTACAAGCCTATCAGGGTCTTTACTCTAAGATTCCATAGTTCCATGGTGTTCCCATGGTGGAAACCAAAGTTACAACCCCATTACTCCATGCCTCTCCAAATTGGCAAAGAACGGTCTAAAACAAAAGAAATAAAGAAATGCTACAACAGCACACTAAGAAATGAAGTTGATACACACAAAATGATATGCACACAAGGTTTCACACAAATTTGATTGTACTCACAGGTAATCAGTCCTTCAACAGTGACTGTTACTCTCAAAACACCAACAGTATGATCTTTCTGAGCTATACCTTACACAAAATGACTTCCAACCATACTTTAGGGTTTGTCAGGTCCTTTATAGTCCCTTTCCATTGGTGAGTGTTTGGTTAGGTCTTGCTTGATCACTTAGCAAAGTTTAAGTCTTCAAAAGAAAAGTTGTTAAGCAACTTTTGAGCAACTTTTATTGTTGCTTGAGCAATTTTTCTCTTACATCACAAAGACCTTCCTAGATCTTTCCAAGGCACTCTTGTGCTCTTAATTCTACCAAAAACACAACCTAAGACCTCCAAGCATCTAGCAAAGCACTAATTTCAAGTTGACCACAATCCTTGAATCAATGTGCAATACAAATTAGAAAGACCAGTAAACTTCTAGGACTTAGACAATGCCTAGACACAACAAAAAAAATGAGCCAAACTCCTTATTGACTCTTATTTTAATTACATGCTTCATTTAAGAAGTGCTTCACAACAAAATTTGGTTGTTGGGAGCCCTTAGAAGGGTGCTCCTACACCATACTCCCCCTCAGCACAACTAAGGCACTTTGGGGTCAAGAAGAGCCAAGTCAATTCCAAACTTCTTGAACTATCCTTCCTCAATCTAGGTGGCTTCAGATTTAGGATGATCTTTCCATTTGATCAGGTGCTCCATGTAAACTTGATGCCTTATGGTCTTCTTCACTCTAGATTCCAAAACCTTCTCTACTTTGGCTGGCTTCTTCTTGGGCATTGCATTGGTGTCTATATCTTGCAGTACCTTTGGTGGAGCTGTACCTTGTTGATTGATAACTCCCTTGAATCTAATCAAGTTTGCAACATTAAACACCATTGAGATGGCTAAGTTTGATGGCAAGTCCACTTTGTAGGCATTCTCTCCATATTTGGCTAGAATCTTGCATGGACCTACTCTCCTCATCTGTAGCTTGGTGGACATGCCTTTTTGCATCCTTGCTTTGTTAAGATGGACCATGACATATTCCCCAATCTAAAACTATACTTCTTTCCTCTTTTCATCCACTTTAGCCTTGAGTCTTTAAGTAGACTCCATAATGGTTTTCTTCACTTGCTCTTGAACCTCCTTGATAGTTTGAGTGAAATCTTCAGCTTGTCCACTCTTCAACTCCATAGACCCTAAGTCTCTCAACTCACACACTCCTCTAGGGTGTCTTCCATACACTATTTCAAAAGGACTCCTTCCAGTGGTCTTGTTTACACTATCATTATATGCATATTCAGCCTGAGATATCACAAGATCCCAAGTTTTCCCATACTCCTTTGTCAAACGCCTTAGCAAGTTGCCAAGCACCCTGTTGATGACCTCAGTTTGACCATCAGTTTGAGGATGGTATGCTGAACTGAAAGAGAGATTAGTTCCCAACCTTTTCCATAAGGTTTGCCAAAAATGACCCATGAACTTGCTATCCATATCTGACACAATGCTCAAAGGGAGTCCATGAATCCTAACTATCTCTTTGAAGAAGAGATGTGCTACATAACTTGCATCATGAGTAGTTTTACAAGGAATGAAATGACTCATTTTAGAAAACCTGTCTACTACAACATTGATGCTATCCATACCTGATTTGGTTTTAGGGAGTCCATACTTACACACTCCCAAGGCCTATTTGGAATTGGTAGAGGTTGATAGAGTCCTACATTTCTTGAACTTCCTTTAGCTCTTTGACATACTCCACATTGCTCTACATACCTCCTAACATCCCTTGCTAGCTTAGGCCAATAGTAGTATCTCTGTACTAACTCCAATGTCTTGTTTATGCCAAAATGTCCACTTAGGCTGCCATTATGCTTCTCCTAAATCAAATTTTCCCTCATGGATCCTCTAGGTACACAAAGCTGATTACCTTTAAACAACAATCCATTCTAGAGGGTGTAATCTACAAACTCACCATGGAAATGGTTCTCAAACTCTAGGCACACCTTGTAGGCTTATGAGAAGTCTTCATCCTCCTCATACAAGTCTTTAAAACATTCTATTCCAATGCTTTGTAGCTGTACCTCTTGGACAGTCAATAACTTCCGACTCAAGGCATCTGCTACCTTGTTGAGCTGCCCTTTCTTGTGCTTGATTGTGAAGGTAAAGGATTGGAGATACTCCATCCACTTCAAGTGCTTGTTACTAAGTTTCTCCTAAGTGTTTATGTAGCTTAAAGCTTGATTATCAGTAAAGAACAAATTCTTTTGGCAAAAGGTAATGCCTCCACTTCTTGAGAGATTGTACCAATGCATACAACTCCAAGTCATAAGCTGAATACTTCTTCTTTGCCTCATTGAGTTTCTCACTGAAGAATGCCATAGGCCTTCCTTCTTGACTCAATACACCTCCTACTACTGTACCACTTGCATCACATTCAATGGTGAACAATTTATCAAAATTTGGCAAGAGTAGAATTGGTTTGGTAGCTACCTCTTGCTTCAATGTTTGGAATGCTTTCTCAACTGCCTCAGTCCATTTGAACTTTTTTTTTAGTCCTCCTTTGATGGTGTCAAGTACTAGTGCACATATCCCACTAAACTTCCTCACAAACTTTCTATAAAATTGTGCCAAGCCATGAGAACTTCTAACTTCAGTCCTTGTTTTAGGGGCAGGCCAATTCAAGATTGCCTCCACCTTTCTTGGGTCCATTTTTAGATTACCCTTGGACACTACAAAGCCCAAATAAACCAAATCTTGCTTCATGAACTCACACTTTTCCAAGTTGATGGCTAATTTCTCTTCATGGAGTCTCTTCATAACCAACCTTAAGTGCTCAAGATGCTCTACTTTTGTTTTGTTGTAGATGAGTATATCATCTAGATACACCACTACAAATCTACCTGTGAAGTCCTTCAAGACCTCATTCATTAACCTCATGAAGGTGCTTGGGGCATTGGTAAGCCCAAATGGTATTACAAGCCATTCATACAAACCATCTATGGTCTTAAAAGAGGTCTTCCACTCATCACCTTCCTTAATTCCAATTTGGTGATAACCACTCTTCAAATCTAGCTTAGTAAAATACATATCACCTCCTAAGCAATCCATCAAATCTTCTATTCTTGGAATTGGGAACCTATACCTGATAGTGATATTGTTGATAGCCCTTGAGTCTATGAAAAGTCTCCATTTTCCTCCTTTCTTGGATGCTAAGACCACTGGGACTGCACATGGACTAATACTCTTCTTGATCAACCCTTGATCCAATAACTCTTGCACTTGTCTTGCTACTTCTTTGTTATGATCTGGGGTAATCTTGTATGCTACTTTGTTAGGCAGAGATGCACTAGGTACAAAGTCAATTTGATGACTTATAGCTCTTCTTGGAGGTAAAGTGGTAGGGGTTCCATCACTTACTATATCTCTGAATTCTTCCAGCATTTGCTGCACTTCCAATGGTGTTTCAGCTTTCAACTTCTTGTCTTCCTCCTTTGGCTTCACCATGATGGCATATCCTATGGTCTCCTCATCTTTAAATGCTTGTAGGAATTCTTTACCATTGCTAAGAAACACACTAGGTGTCTTAGAAGTTCCCTCTTCATTTTCTAGTAAGGACTAAATTTTGAAAGTTCTCCCATCCTTCTTGAAAGCAATAGAGTTTTCCTCTCCATCATAGATCACCTTTCTATCAAATTGCTAGGGTCTTCCCAATAGAAGATGGCATGCATCCATGGGAAAGACATCACAAAGCACTTTGTCTTTATAGCCTCCAATTGAAAACTCCACCCATTTCTACTCATTAACCAGCACACTTTGCTCCTGGTTCAACCAAGTCACCTTGTAGGGGTTTGCATGGGGAACGTTTGTAAGTTTTAGCTTCTTTGTTTCTTCCTCTACTATAATGTTATTAGTAGACCCCGAATCTACTATAACCTTGCATACTTTGCCTTGTATCTTGCATTTGACTCTAAAAAGAGCCCTCCTCTGCTTGGGTTCACCTTGATTAGGCTACCTTATAAGCACCCTCCTGAACATTAGGTTCTCACCCATTTCTGATTCTAACTTGCTAACTTCATTAGTGCATGAGCTGCTACTGTCTTCTTGGGTACAGGCTACCCTCTTCTCATTATTTGAGGCTGATGGTTTGTCAGGACACCTATAGGTAGGGTGTCCAAGCTATCCACATTGATAGCACTTCATGGTGGCAAAGTAGGAGCTACTGCTTCCTGCTCCTCTTCCTCTATTTCCTTGAGAACCTCTTCCTCTACCATAAGATCCTCTTGTACTAATTTTTGAACTTTGTTACAAAAGTCTTCTCTCACCTTGGTTTCTTGATTCACCACCTCTACTAGAACCTCCTCTTTGACCCCCTCTAGAGTCTCTACCTCTACCCCTATTCTTAGAGTTAGGTTCTTGCTTTCTTCTTTGTTTATCTTCAAGCTTTTGTGCCATATGCTAACATCCAAGTACTATGGTGGGAGTGAAAAAACTCATCTCCTCTGCTATGCTACATTTCAGATGACTTAGGTACCTTGCCACTTTGACACTTTCTCCTTCTTTGATCTTGGATCTCAAGCTCAACTTGTGGAACTCTTCAGTGTAGGTGGCTACATCCATCTCCTTCTGTCTGAGGTTCAATCTCTTCCTATGCTGTTGGATTTCATAATCAGCTAGTAGGTATGCTTCTCTAACTTTATTAGCCATTTCTTTCCAATTAGAGATTGGGTTCTTTCCCTCTTTCTCCCTTTCATCTTGCAAGTAGTTCCACCAGGTTAAAGCTTGTCCTCTCAACCTAGATTTGGCCACTTTGAACTTTTGTACCTCTGAGATCTCTTCACATTCAAAGTGATTCTCCATGCCTTCAATCCATTGCATCACAAGCTCTGTATCCATCCTACCTATCAATAATGGGACACCTTCAAGTGCCTTGCCTGTAATAGCCTTCAAAGCTTTAAGAAATTGTTCATCTTGAGTTGGAGGATCAGGTGTAGGTACTGTTGCCCAAAATTTCCCTATCATTCCCTTTTTGGCCGCATCCTATTTGTTCCAAGAAATGCTTAAGTGTCAAAACCCTCTGTGTTTTCTGCCTTTTAGTGTTGAAAGTCCAGTGTGTTTCCTACCTTTTGGCCCAAAAACCCAGTGTGTTTTCGACCTTCTCTCTGAAGGCTCAGGATGTTTTTTGATTTTTGATCCAAAAACCCTCTGTGTTTTTGACCTTCAAGTGCACAACTATGACCAGGTGGGTCCCAGTTCCTCATAGCCATGCAAGTGTAGTGGAGATCCAATGGTTGTCACATAATCTCATGGAATCTTTTGAGCCCATGAGATCATGCGACAACGGTCGGATTAGAATCTCAGTGGGTCCGTATTTTTTGAGTAAGGTGGCATATCTCCCAAGTGTGCTATCGTGACCAGGTGGGGCCCAGTTGATGGTTTTCAAAGAACCGCTAGTGGTCTATCACATGATTGCATAGCCCCTTTTTAGGCTATGTGAACATGCGAAAAACCATTAGCCACGTTGATAGAGCTTGTAGTTTGGTAGTGGGCCCTTGGCTGGTGATGTGCCCACTTCTCAATGGCTGGCTAGTGGTGACGTGTTTAGTCAACAGGGACTTCGGTAGCTGCTGGTGGGTCCTTGGGAGGTGATGTGTCCGCTTCTTAGTGGCTGGCTGGTGGTCAGCGAAGGTTGTTGCAGGCTAGGTAGCATGTGGCCCCGTAGATGCAAGATCTATAGTGGTCGCATGTTCGCATGGGATCTTTTGATCCCATGCGATCATGCGACCACCGTTGGATTCTAAGGGGCATTTCTTGTGGTGTGGTCGTGGGTCCAGCTGAGGTGTTTAGTTCCTATTGGTCCGTGTGGTTAGCAGTTTGGATATTTGGTGGGGCCATGTGTCTTGCGTGGCGATGGTGGATTCAAAGAGCTTGTCACATGATCGCATAAAATCTTTTGAGCTCATGCAATCATGTGACCAGTGTTATTTCAAAGTGGTGGCAGTTTCTAAAGAGCTTTTCGCATGATCGCATAAAAGCTTTTGAGCTCATGCGATCATGCGACCAGTGTTATTTCAAAGCGGTGGTAGTTTTTAAAGAGCTTGTCGCATGATCACATAAAAGCTTTTGAGCTCATGCGATCATGCGACCAGTGTTATTTCAAGGTAGTGTGAATTTTTTTTGTGGAGCTTTCTTCTAGTGGGACACTTGCGAATGTGGGTAGCTGAGAATTGATGATTTCAAAGGTGGTTGTAGTTGGGAGATTGTGTAGAGGATTTAGGCTACCATTTCTGGGTCCTTTCAAGGATCTGAGATTGGATTTTAGTCATTCATGGCTCGGTGGATTTGCATGGGGGTAGATGGATCAAGGTTGTTGATCTATAGGTAGGATCAGTACAGACATGGACATGCAAGGAGAAATATCTAATCAGTTGAGATATTTGCAGAATTGTATTTATAATCAGATTTGACTGCTAGGGTTGGTTATTAAATTGGAAAATCTATACCCTGGTTAACTTTTGACTCCTGCCTGCATGTAGTTGAGTTTGTATATAACATTTTTGGAGCCTGTAGTGCTCAAAATCCAACAATTGTAAAAAGGAAGGTTTTCTTTCTAGCAGAGCAATTTGTGGCAATTTTTTTGCCCTTTGGCTTTCTATAGTTGTAATTCCCATTGATAATACAAATATTGTAGAGGTAGTTTGTGACAACCCTTCATGTCCCTGTGCTTCCTTGTTTGGCTTGTCTCTTATTAGATTGAAGTTTATGCATGTTTTCAATGGAAATTGGGGTTCCTAGTCCCTCTCACTTTCTGTGATTTTTTGTGTTACTCGATCTGATCTGATTTAGGTGTTTTGTGGGTATACTATAGCCCCTAGCAGCCTTGTCTCATTCCTACACCTAGTTGTAGAAAAGGATGTTTATTTGCAGGTCATAGGTTGAGCCTTTTGTTCAGAACCTCCTATGAAATACTTATGCAAGCCTATCTAGTGAGCTATGACTTATTAGACCTGATTCCTCCATTAGCTTCATCCCTCTATACTGAGATCCAAACCCTAGTTTTGGTGCATCACCTAGTAGGTAGTTTTCTTTCCTATTATTTCCATTTCATGTACTCCTTCTAACCCTTTCCCCTCAAAGTTTACTTTCCTATCTAAGAAGCAAACTAAGGTGACTATACAAGAGGAACTAGCCTAGAACCTAGAGGTCTCATCTTGGTTAGCAAAGGTTCCATAACCTTGAGATGATTCCCTTGTTATACTAGATTATCAAGACCAAGAGAGCTTGAGATTAGAGCCACAAATTCAGTGTATAATAGGTACATCATCATCAATGTTCTTCTCTTTTTCTTTGGCATCCTACTCCTCCATTCTATCTTTCACCTTATCTGCTTTTGCTTGGACATCATCCAAGAGTTGCTCCATTTGTATCAATCTTTCCTACAGGAGTCTAATAACTTCCTCCTGATATTCCACCTTCTTAGAAAGCTCAGCATTGGTCACCATTTTCTATTTTTGAGATGATCCAATTGACTCTTCTGATGGTTGAAACATCGACCTTTCACTTCCCAAGCCTTAAGAGGCTCTGATACCAATCTGATGGGGAGACTAGGATAGACTAGCTCAGCCTATGCCCTTATCCACTCTAGGATCTAAGTGTGTTACTAACAACACTAATGGTCTATAGGATTCCTTATCTCTCCTAGGATCCCCTGACCTACCCAACCAACCCACCAAGTTCAATTGTCACATCTATACACATTAAAAGCTTTGCAATTCAAGCTCCCATCCCTTACATTGGCTCATAAGGGTCTATTAGTCTTCCACTTCTTTCCCAAGCTCCCACAGTGAATATTATGAGTTTCAAGATCTTTTTAGGGCTAATGACATCTTTCCATCACATAGGCAAGGTTTTGGGATCACCCGATTTAGGAGTTTCTTTGTATTTTAGGGCTACAAGGAGGAAGCCTAATTAGCCCTCATTTTGGTTTCTTAGGGATTTTGAGGCCTTTTCTTCAAAGAACCACCACTCCTATCCTTAAGGACATTTGATCCCAATGACCCAATCTCAAATATTTTTGAGGTCTCAAGTCCTCAACAAGTCGTACAGTGTCTTTGCAAATTTTGAGGGTCTCAAGGGTTTGGGAACTCTTCTCTGTTCCAAACTTCACCAGTGCCTTTCTAGGGCTTTTCAAACCCTCTCTTCCATAGTACCTCACCTTATAACACTACTCTACACTTCCACAAAAGGATTGATCATGAAACTCATCCCTATTTTCTTGGGAGCACTTTGAATGCTGACCGCTCCTAGTCGGACTATGTCTGGTTCACCTAGGGCTTCCACAAACAAATGTTTGTCCTCATTCTCCAGGGCCCTGCATTATTGTGCAAGCCTATCAAGTTCTGTACTCTGAGATTCCATAGTTCCATGGTGTTCCCATGGAGGAAACCAAAGTTACAACGCCATTACTCCATGCCTCTCCAAACTGGCAGAGAACAGTCTAAAACAAAAGAAATAAAGAAATGCTACAACAGAACACTAAGAAATGAAGCTGATACACACAAAATGAAGAACTAAACACACAAAATGATATGCACACAAGGTTTCACACAAATTTGATTGTATTCATAGGTAATCAGTCCTTCAATAGTGACTGTTACTCTCAAAACACCAACAGTCTGATCTTTCCAAGCCGTACCTTGCACAAAATGACTTCCAACTATACTTTAGGGTTTATCAAGTCCTTTATAGTCCCTTTCCATTAGTGAGTGTTTGGTTAGGGCTTTCTTGATCACTTATCAAAGTTTAAGTCTTCAAAAGAAAAGTTGCTAAGCAACTTTTGAGCAACTTTTATTGTTGCTTGAGCAATTTTTCTCTTACATCACAAAGACCTTCCTAGATCTTTCCAAGGCACTCTTGTGCTCTTAACTCTACCAAACACACAACCTAAGACCTCCAAGCATCTAGGAAAGCACTAATTTCAAGTTGACCACAATCCTTGAATCAATGTGCAATACAAATTAGAAAGACCAGTAAACTTCTAGGACTTAGACAATGCCTAGACACAACAAAAAAATGAGCCAAACTCCTTGTTGACTCTTATTTTAATTACATGGTTCATTTAAGAAGTTCTTCACAACAAAATTTGGTTGGTGGGAGCCCTTAGAAGGGTGCTCCTATACCAGATGTTATGCCCCTATAGTAAGCTCATAGGTCATTCATGAGTGAAGAAACACAACAGTAAGATAAAAGAAATGAGCATAAATAAACACATTAAAACAACAACCAAGCTTGTTCATGGGACATCAGATATTCATAAATAATTCTGGAAAATTGAATGATACTATCAAAACAATGCTATCAACAATAGATAGTAGAGATCAACAAATGGATAGGAAGAGATATGGCATAAGGGAATGGGTGCCATGAATAATGGAAATACACGGGTCACATGCTATCAAGATTCAAACATCAAGTATGCCCTCGAATGCGGAGGAAAAGTGAAATGAAAACCCAATAGATAGCATCAAAGTGATACCCTAACCCATGGATGGTTAAGGTTTTCAATATTCATACAAAGCTATTGAAATAGAAAGATGAAATGAAGATGACCACTTACCTCCTCACTATATAAATTCCATGATCCATCAATTAGAAACATTCCCGAAAGCCATGTCATCTTTCCAGAAGAGGTGGATTGGGAGCTCAAGTTGCATGCAGAATGATGAAGGCCGATTGAGGAAACATCTTCTAAGGTTTTTTTAGCATATGTTTAAGGGATAGGGGTGGAATTTAAAACCATTCCCTAAGCATGGTGAAGGTTTTATTTGGGGAAAATATTTTAAAGCCATTAAATTTGGAGTTAAATTTAATGCTAAGGTTGTGATTGAGGGGGTCCCCTAAGTTTTAAGGGATCTAAACATATGCTAGGGTATATTTATGATAAGTGGATTTTATTTTAAAAGATGTAGATGTTATTTAAATATGTTTTCCCCTTTTGGGTTGAGAAATATTTATTAACATTAGTAAATTAAAAAATTTAGTTCCACATAGAGCTAGAATCATGGCATAGGGGTAAAGTAGTTAATGTGAAATCATTGCTCTCATTATTGTAAGATATTGACAAATGGTGTTCTTATAAACCATTGTCAAAATATCAATTATAGAGCATGACTTAGAGGGGACATAGTAGTTTTAAGTGGCCATCTTTTTTAGGACATTCACTCTTTCCATTACCCCTATACATCTGGGAATCTAACATCCAGATTTTAAGAGACATCTTCATGGGCCTATATTTGGAATTTTTTCCATTTTTGAGTGGTTTGAATGCAAATTCCTAGGCCTTGTTTTTATATACCTCTCACTTAGGTGATTGGGGGGATTTCTTCATTCTCTTGTTCTTGGAGGTGAATGCTTGTAGCTCTGGAAAAGAAAGCTATATTTTGGCTCCTTTCAATTCAGTTCATAGCAATCGTCTTTCTTATTCCTACAGTTTGTGAGTTGTTTGGTGGATTTTATATCTTGTATTATGATGAAAGTTAGTCATTTACTTGATATTCTATCCATTTAGATTCCCATGAGCAATTTTATTTCCTGAAGTACTAATTTGTGTACATTTGAAAGTACTTTGGGGTTGTGGAATTCATTTTCCCTTCTCATTTATAGCTAGCACCTTGTTATTTCTAAGGAAAAAATTAGAATTAGGGAGAAGTTGTGATGCTTAGGTTATGTTCTTAATCACATTGTGAGTTTGTTTTCAGTTTGTGGATCTATCCAAATTTGGTGAATCACCTAGTTTAGTTTCAGTTTCATGCACTCTCTCTCCCTTTTCCTTCAAAGTTTAGTTAAGTTTTAGGTCATTCAAGGGGAAGTCAGCCCCTAATATAGAGGTCTACTTTCTGATAGATTACCCATAGCCTAAAAGTAGTCCCTTATTTCACGGGATTGCTAGGTTCTATACTTAGCCATTATTTGAGTGCAATCCCTAGTGATAATAGTAACTATACCAATTCCTTCTCCCACATACTCCTTGTCATTAGCAATATGAATGCAATCACTAGTAGGTGTGGGATTAAAAGTATCGAACAACCTTTTATCACTAGTCATATGTTTATTGACACCAAAATTGATTAGACAAACATCACGTGATGATAGAGTAGTTTGGGATACAAGAACCACATTTGGAGTTATATGAGGAGAAGGAGTATCCTCATCAGGAGACCGATCAGATGTCTCATCTTTTTGTGTAGCAACATTTCCATTCTGATACCTTCTACGAGAGTGTCCATAAGGTTGGTGAGAATGAATATGACTGGAAGAGCTCTCTTTACTTGAGGAACTTTAAGTAAGACCATTGTACCAGCACTGATCTATATCATGAGTATGAGTGTTACAAATATGGCACCATTGAGGAGAAGAATTTTATTGTGAGACTTGTGGTAGAGATGACTGTGGTGGCAGTTGAGGTAGAGGCCCCTTACGATCTTTGTGGCCATGTTTTCTGTGAGATACAAGAGCTTTTTTTTCAAATTCCTCATGTAAATATTGAAGGGCTTCTTCCTATTGAAGTAATTTTATCAATTCTTCAAATGATACTTGTTTTGTGATGTTCAAGGTAGTGACAAATATCCTAAACATAGGGGGAAGAGCACACAAATTAATAGGAATGAGGAGTTTATCTTCTATTGTCTCTCCAAGAACAAGGAGTTCTTCATGAAGAATAGATACACAACACAAGAAATCTACAATTTTTTCACCACTTTGCACATGAAGAGTATGTAATTAGATTGTAAATGAAGTACCTTGGCTTGATTCTTTGCCTCAAAGATTGTGGAAAGAGCCTCCCAAGATGATTTAGATGTATCAGCATCTAGGACATAGGGTTGAACCTCATTAGATATACTAAGAGTGATAAGCAATAATTCTTTTGAATCAGTTTTGTCAAATTTCTTCTGGTGATTGGTATTGGCTGGATGTTTAGTAATGCGAGTAACAATGTTCCACAACTCCTCCAACTAGATAATGGTGTGTATCTTGTTTTTGCATGCAACACAATTACTTCCTTTTAGAAGTTGAGTATCTAACAAGAGAATTTTTTATGTAGACATGATTAAAAATATGTAAAATAAATATTTTATTAATATTCTTGATTGAGGGACATGGACTTTATGAAAACTACGATAGTCCTTTAAGGAAAGAGAGAATGGATATGGGCACAATAAGAACATGTAGTGAGATGGGGATGCTTTTGCGGGCACTCTACCTCTTCTTCATCACCTCCATCATAACCATCCTTGAGTTGACCCTAAATATTTTGGCTTGACAACCAACATCAAACATAAACTAGTGGAGGAGCCCTTTCTGAATCAATTCATAAAACTCTATATTCCCAATGTTTTGAAGAGCATCAATCAAGGAAAAATAAAAACCTTTATTATCATTAGAATCATGTTGCATTCCTTGATTACTTGTGACACTAAAAGCATCATCAAAAGATCCTGACATTCAGCAAGAAGAATGATAACATAGAATCATGATCACCGAATGGGAAATGAGAGAAAGAAGCATGATCACAAAATGGGAAAAGACCACTACATTTACATAGGAGGACCCTAAGTACACTATGGAACAACTGCTGCTACCTGTATCACCACAGTTTGTTGAATAATGGTTGTAATTTGTTGAATAAATGTTGCATACTCCATGATCAAGCTAATAACTATTGCATACTCCATGGACAAGCTAATAATTATTGCACACTCCTTAGACATGCTTCAATTTGTGCAACAGTTCTAGTGCCTAGTTCTAGAGCCTAGTTCATTACCAAACTACATGGACCAGTATACGCCTAGACTATAATTTCACCAAACGATTACTCTGATACCAAATGAAGGCTTAAGAGACTTGTATTGTATTGTAGTTCCTCGATCATACAAAGGATTTGAATAAATTAAAACAGGAATAAGTTATGTTGGTTGCATAACAGATTAACCAACCTGATAAAAACCTAACTACCAAATGCTAATACTAACTAATATATTATTCTAACAATGAAATAATTAATAGTAGTGTATCATCTTAAAATGGAAGCACTTCCATGTTAAGAGCATTTAGCCCTCTGAGTAACTATTTTGGGGTCATATTGGATGCCTTGAATTGATCTTTCCTTTCATCTAGCTTTCTCCCTACTTTCCACTTCTTTTCAGCTTCATTCTAGGTGAAATTAGGGTTAGGATCCCAAGTATTCTCCTTAATTTCCCTCTTCCATGGCTCTATTTTCTAGTTAGGACTTAGAAATAGGTCCTCCTAGCCTTCATCATAGTCATCATAGGATTTTATGCCTATCAGTGGCATTATGTCCCATTTTGGTATCATTTCTAAGTCTCTCGGCATCCCCGAGACCTTCTGTCCTAATTCTGATTGGATCTGGGCGCAGGGTCAAATTCAAGGTTGATCTTGACTAGGTCAGGATTGAGCTCGAACCTGACTAGGTCAGTCCCAACCTTGATTTTTCCCCCCTCTTTCAAAATTCAATATTCCTTGATTTCTGGGTATCGGGTTTTCGAGATATTTGTTTTCCCACCTCCGGGTTGGCCATTTCGGGTTTCAGAATGGTAAATCCTCTAATTGCATTTAATCTAGGTATATTTTCTAAAGGATAGGACCTAATTGGGATTTAATTCTCCAAGGTGGCCCCTCTAGAGGATTGTGCCCTAGATCACGATAAAAGGAGGCCTTTCTCTCTCATTTTCTCATCCATGATTCACATCTCTCGATCAAGTTTTCTCCATCAAGTTTCCAAGAAATCTCATGATCAAGGCATCAAGTTTGCAATCTCCTCTCTCAATATCTCAAGGTGATCAAGCAAGCATCCATTCAAGGATTTAAGTCCTCTTCTCCATTCAAGTTCCCCATTGAAGATCAAGGATTCAAGCATTCAAGCCTTTGAAGGGATTTGGTTCAAGCATTCAAGATTCATCATTCAAACCCTAGATCTAGCCATCATGATGGTGTGATCTTCCTTCAAGATCCTTTTTTTCATCTTCAAGATCCATTCATTCTTTCCTCAAGGTGGATTCCAAGCATACAATCATGGATGTTTGATTTACATTTGTTAATGTTATGTACACTTGATTACATTTCAAATACAATTTGCATATCTATTGAATATCATAGCTTCATTGTTAGATGTACTTCTACTACTTGCTAGCATTCTCCATTTCAATTTCAATATTAAGGTTGATTCCAACTGGGGTTTGACCAAGGTAAACCTCCCAAAAAAACAACAAAACCATTTTTCTTGCAGGTACAGGTGCAGAATTTTGTATCTGAGAGCAGATTTGGATACCCTTTTCAATGAACTTCTGGGATCTACGAACAAAGTCAGAATCAACCTTGAAAATAAAAATGTACCCTTTGACCTTTTATGAGGGTCAAAGATGAACTCCCTTAGAATTGGAAAATATTTTTGGGTTTTGTAGATCTCACAGTTTCGGTTGAAGAGGGTGTGAATCAACAGTTTCTAAGATTGTTTGATAGGGTCTTCAACAGGTTCTTTTTTAGAGGTGAGTACCTTTATCTCTTCATTTCAACATTATTCATTTACATTTACTTTCCATATCAATACAATTCAAATGAAAGTGTAAAATATTGGTTTTGGGGTCTCTTTTATGTGCAAACCATTGTTCTAGGACCCCATCCATATTTTATCCTTTACATTTTGGTGAACCCGTGATAGACAACTCTTTATTTTTGGTGTTACATCATTTTTTTTCTTTCCTTAAGATTATATTTCTTTTATGCTCTTGCATTTACATTTCAAAAATTCAAAAAAATTGCAAAATTTCTTTAAAAATACAAAAACATTTACATTTTCATGCTTTTAGTATTCAACATGTATGATTCTTGTTTTGAGTACTTTGATGAGGCTTTTATTGTTCAAGATGATAGATACCTTAATGAGGTACATGGAAGGGAGGGTGAACATTGTTCGAATGAGATCTCTATTGATCCTATTCCTATTTCATCTTCCTCTACAATCTCTTCAATTGACCTTTACAAAGATGAGTTAGGGATTGATGTTAATTCTTCTCCTAATCTATGTCTTTTCTATGAGCCTATTTTATAATATAATTTACCTTCTTTCCCCTTTAGGGATCAAGCTTTAATGACTTATGACACTCCTACAATGTGCTTAATGGATAGGGATGATAATCCTCCTATTTGGGATGAACCTTTGGATTTGGATGTTGATTACTCTCTTCCTCATGAAACCATTATGTATAATCCTCTTATTTGGGATGAACCTTTGGATGTCGATGTTGATTACTCTCTTCCTCATGAAGCCATTGTGGATAATCCTCCTATTTGGGATGAACATTTGGATTTTGATGAAACCTTTGCGGATAATCCTCCTATTTGGGATGAACCTTTGAATTTGGATATTGATTACTCTCTTCCTCCTATTTGGGATGGACCTTTAGATTTGGATGTTGATTACTCTCTTCCTCATGAAGCCATTGTGGATAATCCTCCTATTTGGGATGAACCCTTGGATAAAGACATTGATTTATCCCCTCCTTGTCAAGCATTTTTTATACAAAAGGATGACATATTCTCTAAAACACACTCCCCTTATGCGAAAGAAGATGACATTATAAATCCTTCACCTCAATTTAGGATTTCTTCTTGTGATGAGGCATTAGCAGAGAAAGATATGAATTCCCTTAATACTCTTCCTCTTAGTGGTGATCTTATGGAAAATCAAGATCCTACCTCACAACATTCTTACCATAATATTACTTATATCTATTCAAACCCTTTTCCAACTATGGTTCCAAGTGTTCCTCCGGTTATGTCTTCCATTCATATCACTTCCTACACTTTTCCTAGTATTCCTAAACTTCCTAATCCTAATTGTATCCTTCCTAATGTAGTTCCTAATCTTCCTAATCCTAATCCTATCTTTCCTAATCCAATTCCTAATATTCATATTCCTAATTCTCCATCTGCTATTCCTAGTTCTTCCCACACTTATGTTGAGGTTCAAACTATGGTTCATGATGTAGATGTGAAAAGATTCTTCAAAATACCTTCTCCTTATTATCTGATCCATAAATATAAGAGAAAAGAAATTTCTCCTTTGAGATTTCTTCATAATTTTACCCCTCACTCTGATATAACATAGATCTTTTCTCCTCTAGACTGGGGGGCAAGAGGTATATTTCTTCTTGTCTTTAGATTACATTATGTTCCTTCTTTAAGCTTTCATTTATCTCGATGGTTTGTATTATGATAGCTTTTCATCCATTGCTCTCTTCTATTATTCATGATATCTTTTCTAGGACATATGTTTTGCAAAGGTATCCCTTGCCTTTCATCCCTAGGGGGCAAGGTTCTTCCTTCTCTCTCTTGTCTAGGGAACGACTTTCCTTAGCTTAGTGGTATTTTATATATTGCAATATTATTTCATCATATTGACAGATGTTTTGATTATGGATAACCTTCTTATATGAGAAATTTTTGTCCTAAGTCGACACTTCTTCTCTATGTTGCAAATTATGTTCTTTATAAACTATCACCCTTTCTTTGGTGCTAGATTTGTTTCCCTCATTCCAAAGATTCCTCTTCCTCTTGTTTATAGGGGGCTTGATGATTGAATCTTTGTTCCCACTATTGAAATTTGATATTTTATCTAAAGCACTCCTCTATGATGGGGGTCTTGTTGATAAGATCTCTTTCATTTGAGGACCCTTTTTCCATGAGCGGCATATCCTTTTCATGATTATCTATATTCTTGGATGAAGGGGTCAATATCCCTTGCTAATAATATGGTATACATTGTTGCTAAATAGGATATCTCCTTGCATTGTGAAGTAGGTATCCTCTTCCATCTTTGTTCCTACACTTGGGGAGCAAGGATGCCATCTCCTTCTTTTCTATCTTTTCAGGATTCACCTCTTTCCTTGGTTAAGACGTATCTATCTATTATGTGATATCCAATCATACATGGAAATTTTGGTTTAAATTAAGGATCTTTGTCCTTGATCACAACCTATTTTTGTTGTTTGACATTGGGTTTCCATGGTTGATATATCTCTCACCTTAGAAACTGAATAGTGTGCTATCCCTCATAAGGGTTACTTTCTTTTCACTTCTTGCATGATATCTCTTTGCATTCATCCCTTCCATGGCCTCATAGGAGTTGTGACCTTCTTGGCTTGGACTAGTGTTGTCTATGGATATTGTCTTGATGCTGAAGAAGGCTTTATCCTTGTTCTTTTCTTTCCTTAACATGTCAAAATAGTATTTTTTTTCCATATTAAGGAGCGGGGCATATATAGGGTCTCCCTTGTACTATAGTTTTTTATTTTTAAATGCTAAATCTTGGAAGGTAACACACATAAGTTGCTAAATCTTGAAAAGACATGTATTTATATGCTAAATCTTCTGATGGTAACACACATAAGCTACTAAATATTGAGGAGACACGCATTTTTCAAAATTTTCAATATGCTAAATACTCTAAAGGTAACACACATAAGCTACTAAATCCTGAAGGGACACACATTTCCAATTTCAAATATGCTAAAGGTAACACACATAAGTTGCTAAATCCTGAAAAGACACACATTCATATGCTAAATCTTCCAAGGGTAACACACATAAGTTGCTAAATCCTGAGGAGACACACATTTCATATTCATAGTGAAACAAGAAAGTGGATCTATGAGTATTCCAAAAGTTGTTAGAAGATGAATTATAATTGCAAGCACAGTTTATGGGTGAACCTGTTGGGCTCTCCCTCCAGGGTGATTGATGGTAAGGTGGGCATCTTACTAGGTGAGGTAATCACTCTTTTCCCTTTCTCTCTTTTCTTCTTTCATGCTAGTAGGATAGGATCATGAATCTATGTTATTTATAGTGTTTCTCTTGTCTTTCTTATGTAATCATTTATGCTTTTATGATAAATTTCCAAATATGATATTAGTATGAGAAATATTTCTTAGTGAGGTTTCTTATGCTAATTGATTTGGGTTTTTTAGTACTAACCCTTGTTCTTTTGACACCCTCATGCATGTATGTCAAGTTAGAACCCTTAGTTTGGGGGCTTGTTCCCTTAGCTAAGTGTTATTTTATCTCTTTGTGAATCCACTTAGATCTTCTTTTTCTTCTCCTTTACCAAGAGTTTGCATCGAGTCCATACTCTTGCTAAAGTGGGGACTTAATGTATCATCTTAAAATGGAAGCACTTCCATGTTAAGAGTTTTTATCCCTCTGAGTAACTAGTTTGGGTTCATATTAGATGCCTTGAATTGATCTTTACTTTGATCTAGATTTCTCCCCGCTTTCCACTTCTTTTCTGCTTCACTCTAGGTGAAATTAGGGTTAGGATCCTGAGGATTCTCCTTAATTTCCCTCTTCTATGGCTTTATTTTCTATGTAGGACTTATAAATAGGTCTTACTAGCCTTCATGATAGTCATCATAGGATTTTATGCCTATCCCTGGCATTCTATCCCATTCTGGTATCATTTCTAGGTCTTCGGGCATCCCCGAGACCTCATGTCCTGATTCTCACTAGATGTAGGCCCAGGGTCAAATTTGAGGTTGATCCTAACTAGGTCAGGATCAAGCTTGAACCTAACTAGGTTATTTCCAACCTTTATTTTTCCTCCCTCTTTCAAAATTCAATATTCCTTGATTTTTGGGTATCGAGTTTTCGGGATATTTGTTTTCCCGCCTCCGGGTTGGCCATTTTGGGTTTCAGAATGGTAAATCCTCTAATTTAATTTAGTCTAGGTATATTTTCTAAAGGATAGGACCTAATTGGTATTTAATTCTCCAAGGTGGCCCCTCTAGAGGATTGTGCCCTAGATCACTATAAAAGGAGGCCTTCCTCTCTCATTTTCTCTTCCATGATTCACACCTCTCGATCAAGTTTTCTCCATCAAGTTTCCAAGAAATCTCATGATCAAGGCATCAAGTTTGCAATCTCCTCTCTCAAGCTCTCAAGGTGATCAAGCAAGCATCCATTCAAGCATTCAAGTCCTCTTCTCCATTCAAGTTCTCCATTGAAGATCAAGGATTCAAGCATTCAAGCCTTTGAAGGGATTTGGTTCAAGCATTCAAGATTCATCATTCAAACCCTAGATCTAGCCATCATGATGGTGTGATCTTCCTTCAAGATTCTTTTTTCATCTTCAAGATCCATTCATTCTTTCCTCAAGGTGGATTCCAAGCATACAATCATGGAGGTTTGATCTACATTTGTTAATGTTATGTCCACTTGATTATATTTCAAATACAATTTGCATATCTATTGAATATCATAGCTTCATTGTTAGATCTACTTCTACTACTTTCTAGCATTCTTTATTTCAATTTCAATATTAAGGTTGATTCCAAACCAGGGTTTGACCAAGGCAAACCCCCTAAACAAACAAAAAAAACATTTTTCTTGCAGGTACAGGTGCGGAATTTTGGATTTTAGAGTAGATTTGGATACCCTTTTTGATGAACTTTCAGGATCTACGAACAAAGTCAAAATCGACCTTTAGAATAAAAATGTAGCCTTTGGCCTTTTATGAGGGTCAAAGACAAAATCCCTTAGAATTGGAATAGATTTCTGGGTTTTGTAGATCTCGCAGTTTCGGTTGAAGATCGCAGAAATCAATAGTTCCTGAGACTGTTTGATAGGGTTTTCAGTATGTTCTTTTTTGGAGGTGAGTACCTTTATCTCTTCATTTCAACTCTTCATTTCAACATTAATCATTTACATTTACTTTCCATATCAATACAATTCAAAGGTAAGTGTAAAATATTGGTTTTGGGTTGTCTTTTATGTTGAAACCATTGTTCTAGGACCCCATCCATATTTTATCCTTTACAAGTAGTTCTAATTATTCCTATGTTTACGGTTCTCACTAGAGATTTATTATAATAAAAAGATAAGGATAATAGTATTTGATTATATTCTATTAGAAAATATTGTGACCATTAATGTATCTATGAGTTTATGAAATAATTTATTATGTGTTAACCTCCCTTCACGATGTTTGTTTTGGTTGAGTAATCAATTACTCACAACTTAGAAATTTCCTAGCTATGGGAGTGGGAATATGTTTCTGTCCTAGTTTTCATTTGAAAAACACCCAAAAAATGAGATGGAGTGGCCTTTTTTATTTCTATTTTCTTTTGTCTGATTATTTTTAAAGGAAAGAAGCATGGGGAACCAAAAAAAAATCAAGATAGCTATCTAGAAGGCAAGTTGACAATTTCTAGGAGAATTTCAAAGAGGGAAAATATACAATCATAGGTATGAATGATTTTATTCATATTTTTTTATTTTTTGGGATATGAAATATTTTATATGTTTGAAATTGAAAGAGCTATCACTTCCTCAAAAATTTTGACAAATATATTGCTTACTTGGTTTCCTTCAATATTTTACATGTATCTTTGCATTGGCATATGATAAAAGATGAGGATGAAATCTTTGGAGGATTTCATTTTCTTTCTAGTGACTATGAACATATGAGAGGAATGATTAAAATAGGTAATGTATATTGATATCAAATTCTTATATAGTGAACTATTAGGAATAGTCCCAAGAGATAACTGAGAGGGGGGGTGAATCAGTTATCTACAAGTTTCAATTCTTTGTCCAATTAAGTATACTCAAAATTTAAGCATAAACATAATAAAAGAACATTTGAACACAACACCAATAATTTGGTTATGGGGAAACCCAAATAGGTAAAAACCCCAGTGAGAATTAACACCCACTAATAAACTGAACTAGTGTATAATGATCCTTATTAGAAGATCTTACAACCATGTTAGGAGTTGATCTTTACAATACTTTTAGTACAGTGACTTGGTCAAAGGTCAGACCCTATTAGGAGTCTTTTATGATTGACTCTATTAGGGGTGAGGACGTACTGTCCGAGAGCTCAATGCTCAAAGGGGTGAAGGCTGTAACCTTCTGAATAATAGATACACACTATATTTGGATCTTGGTGAAATACAAGGTAGACCTATTGTCTTGATTAGTTCCAATGAATAGAACACTCTATCTTCTCTATCACATAGACCTCTTCTTGATGGCACAATACTTCACACTCTCTGCTCTGCTCTAATCTTTCATCTCCATGCCATTCTGCTAGCGATCACAAATGACCGGCTATAAGTATCTTTCCTCTAAATGATATAATCAAGTTGGCCTGTTAGATTTACCTTGAAATCATATTAGAGAAATAATAACACTCTCTAATAACATCTCGGTCAGCTCTACTAAGAATGCAACACAAATTGGGACATGTCCAAATCAATAAGTGTAGACGCACACTACACACTGTCGGCTCTACCAAATTAACTGATACTTTCTCCTCAAGCTGAATTACATCATGTGATCTTAACCAAACATTATTAACTCTTCTCCAATCACTAATCCAAGCATGCATACCAAAATGATAGGCACAACTCCTATACCAATATAATCTCTGTCGGCTCTTCTAGATAAACACAGGAAACTATAACTAGTGAATAGTGATTGTATAACTTCACTTCTACTACACATCAGACTCTATGTCCATGAATGTAACAAAAATAACATGTCTTCATCACATATCCAAATGTACAAGGCTCCATGATAACTGTATGGACAATCACTCACAAAACAATGTATGTAACTCTGTCAGGAACATTGTTGACACAAGCTGCTACATAACTATCTGTACTAACAATTAACCTCTGTGTCCATGATATCATGTTGATAACATGTCCATGCTACATATACTCAAAGCTTAAGTTGCATAAGTCTTCCACACATGCTACTTACCATATGTATTCATCAATGACAAACATACAGTCAGCACTAGCTTGCTGTCAAATCTCCAACAATCTCCCCCTTTGGCATTGATGGAAACATATGGAATGAAAAACACCACCAATCCAAATGAACAATTCTTTTATAAAATTCTTCGTTTCCTCATCAAAACTCCCCCAAGGATCAATCCTTCATCTGCTGCAATATTCTTCAACATTCTCCATTTCCTACTGAACTACTTCCATGACTAAATACTACTCCCCCTTGCTGCTATATATTACTCCTCCTTAATTATGTATGTACTCCCCCTTTAATACTATTTTCATGACTATATACTACTCCCCCTTTGACATCAATGGAAAAGGGTGCCAAACATTTAAGCACTGATACTACTCCTAAAGTAGAGTAGTCAACCATCCACAAGTCACTAAGGACTGATGCTCGCTCCACTTTCTCTAATCAGAATCAAGGAAGGGAATTACTCCTAGCTTCTCCCTAAGATACTCAAAAGTATCCTTCAGTAAAGTCTTTATGAATATATCTTCTAGCTTTTCCTTTGTACTCACATAATCCAAGGAGTAGGTGTATGTCTGACCACCTTAATTATAATCAAATGATTATATTTTATTATAAGATTTTATATATAAGTAGTAGACTCATTCTTGGATGTGACCCATATTTTTTGTAATTTTATTCCAAAAAAATAATTAATTATGAATTTTCTGCTAGAACATTTTCAAAATAAAAAACCTCCCATGTCTGACCACCTTAACTCATTCAAAAATTTACAAATTTGAAAAAAAAAATTAAAAAAATTCTTATAGTAGGCGAAGCATAGAATGTGACGCATTTTTTAGATTTCAAAAATGTTATACCGTCTAAAAGTTATAGTCATTTTTCAATCAGTATATAAATCAGCACTTTAGAGGTAACTCAATTAGAAAATAACTAATAACTACTTACTAAATTCAAAATTTGAGAGCAATTATATCGATAGAAAGCTGATAATCTCCTTAAGATACCCTTTTCGTTTCATCAAATTCGGGTGAAAAAATAGTTGTCAGCGACATGGTCAAAGTCTGGAAATCAAAGAAATAGGGGAAAACACATTTTTGAGACATTTCAATAGTTGACCATGTAGGTTTGGTGCACAAAGCAATAGCGAGCCTAATCGGGTACTTGATATTTTTGTGTACCCGATATTTTTGGGTACCCGAAAAGGCGGGCAGAATTTTGATTTTTCACTTTTCCCTCCCTTTTCTCCCTCCCATTTCTCCATCCTTCATATGATTATATATATTAGATTATGTAAAAATTAAAAACTATATATTATATAAAAAACTATAAATTAGATTATATATTATATATTATATATTATATATTATATATTATATATTATATATATTATATATTATATATTATATGTTATATATTATATATTATATATTATATATTATATATTATATATTATATATTATATATTATATGTTATATGTTATATATTATATATTATATATTATATATTATATATATTATATATTATATATATTATATATTATATATTATATATTATATATTATACATTTTACAATAAATATTATTTAATATATATTAATATTAAATGTTACATTATATATCATATATTATATATTATTTTATATGTATAATATATTAATATGTATTTTACAACTATGTACGAAAGGTTGGAAGATTGCAGAAAAATCATGGATGGCCATTGAAAGAAGCAAAGGAAATCAATCAGCCATTTAAAAAATTCATGGGCAGCCATTGAGGAAGAGAGAGAGTGAGAAGCTTGTGGGGGCTAAGAGAGGAAGAGAGAGTGAGAAGGTGAGAAGGAGAGAGAGAGAGAGAGAGAGAGAGAGAGAGAGAGAGAGAGAGAGAGAGATGGGGAGAGAGTAGTAGAGAGAGAGAAGGGGAAGGGGAGAGAGGAGAGATAGAGAGAGAGGGAAGGGGATAGAGAGAGAGAGAGAGAGAGAGAGAGAGAGAGAGAGAAGGGGAAGGATAACCAATTCATTACAATATTAATTAGTAAGGAGCAAGGAAAAATTAAATAATATCACAACAGGCATTAGAAATCCAAATTCTAATTAGGAGTTTTAGGCAAAGTGAGTAAGGTCCTGGATAGGGACATTACATATCCACATATTGTTCAGTAGATACCTCCAAGAACCCACATACATAGGAGTAGGTTTGAAGTAAGACTAAGATTGTTTATAGGTTCAAAAATATTACCGTATTGTACTTTTTATTAACATCCAATGATTGGATGTGAAATTCACAAATTTGATTATATTACTACTGGTTCTATTTTGAATTCTAGAAAAAATGGATATTTGACATATGTTGATGAATTTCAGTCAACGCCATTTTAAAATAACACATCAATTTATTTTTACACATTGAGAATATCATCAATAGGAATTGAACTGAAATTGACATAGGTCATAGGAAATAAATGCCCCAGCTATTTTCTATCTTCTTCATTTTGGACAATAACATTTGTACTTCCTCTTCACAAATATTTCTTCCCTCATCTTCCTGCCTATTGATACTGACAAAGTGAATCTATGCATTTATCCCATGTAATGGGAGAAAAATGGTTTCCTAATTGATATGTGTCTAAATAATACATGCAAGAACCTTTTCTTTAATATTTCTCACTAACACTTTACAAAAGAAAATGTTTACAAAAATTGGCATGTACTTGCATGAGGACATTATATATTATGAAAATCCTCCATAGAAGCAACTGGCAAGCTTCTCAAAAAGTAGTAACTGATAGAAAGTGGGATAATGCAGATGCTTTAATAAACCACTATCTTATTTACTCAAGCAACATCTGGTTCATCTGCTCAATTGGGGCATGTTTGGGAACATACAGTTTCCATTTAAACTCAAGTCTTTGGAAGAGGTTATATTTATCAGTGGAGGAGATACACCAATTGGATCTACAATAACTTTATGATCACTAGAATTTCCATTTCTCTTCAATTAGGAAACTCTTAAAAAAATTGCATCTACCCTTTTACCAATTTGGGAAATCAATGGGTCTATTTGTGGACCTCCAAGGAGTTGGTCACCTAAATGAGAACCTTGAGATGAATCAGGAACTTCTCTATGAAAGAGATCAGTACCTTGAGAAGCTCTCCACTTGTCAGCTGAATTAAAACCATGGACCATAGATGGCTACCCTTTTTTGTAAAATGAGAAGTGAGACTCCCTTGCCAAAGGTGGCAATGAACTTACATTTGAGGGATAATTCCCAACATGAGTACACCTTATCATGTGTTAGGACCCCTAAAAAATCCTTATGACCCCTTTCAACACATTGGAAACCTCAAGTGTGTCCTAAGGGATCCTACGACCCCTTCGGACACACTTGAGAATTCAAATGTGTCAAAAGGGTTCATGGGGACTTCCTAGGGGTCCTAGTACACTTTATCAGCATTAGGACCCATAGGAAGTCCCCATGACCCCTATGGACATTTTGGAATTCTCAAGTGTGTGCCAAGGGGTCCTATAACCCCTTTGGACACACTTGAGCATTCAAATATGTAGAAAGGGGTCATGGGGACTTCCTACAGATACTAGTACACCTTATCATGCATTAGGACCCCTAGAAAGTCCCCATGACCCCATTCGACACATTGGAACTCTCAAGTATGTCTTAAGGGGTCCTACAACCAATTTGGACACACTTGAGCATTCAAATGTGTCAAAAGGGGTCATGAAGACTTCCTACAAGTCCATGTATGCCTTATCATGTGTTAGGACCCCTAGAAAGTCCCCATGACCCCTTTCGACACATTGGACCCCTCAAATGTGTCCTAAGGGGTCCTAAGACCCCTTTGGACACACTTGAGCATTCAAATGTTTCAAAAGGGGTCATGGGAACTTCCTAGGGGTCCTATTATGCCTTATCACCTGTTAGGACACCTAGGAAGTCCCCATGACCCCTTTGGACACATTGAAATTGTCAAGTGTGTCTTAAGGGATCTTACAACCCCCTTAGGACACACTTGAGCATTCAAATGTGTCAAAAGGGGTCATGAGGACTTCCTAGGGATTCTAGTACACCTTATCACGTGTTAGGACCCCTAGGAAGTCCCCATGACACCTATGGACACATTGGAATGCTCAAGTGTGTCCCAAGTGGTCCTATGACCCCTTCAAACACACTTGAGCATTCAAATGTGTCAAAATGGATCATGGGGACTTCCTAGGGGTCCTAGTACACCTTATCATGCATTAGGACCCCTAGGAAGTCACCATGACCCCTTTTAACACATTGGAACCCTCAAATGTGTCATAAGGGGTCCTACGACCCCTTTGAACACACTTGAGCATTCAAATGTGTCAAAAGGGGTCATGAAGACTTCCTAGGGGTCCTAGTACACCTTATCACACATTAGGACCCCTGAAAAGTCCCCATGACCCCTTTCGACATAGTGGAACCCTCAAGTGTGTCATAAGGGGTCCTACGACCCCTTTAGAAACAATTGAGCATGCAAATATGTCAAAAAGGGTCATGGGGACTTTCTACGGGTCCTAGTATGCCTTATCATATGTTAAGACCTGTAGGAAGTCCCCATGACCCCTTTGGACACATTGGACTACTCAAGTGTGTCCTAAGGGGTCCTATGACACCTTCGGACAAACTTGAGCATTCAAATTTGTCAAAAGGGGTCATGAGGACTTCCTTGGGGTCCTAGTATGCCTTATCATGCGTTAGGACCCCTAGGAAGTCCCCATGATCCCTATGGACACATTGGAATGCTCAAGTGTGTCCCAAGGGGTCCTACAACCCCTTCAGACATACTTGAGCATTCAAATTTGTCAAAAGGGGTCATGGGGACTTCCTAGGGGTCCTAGTATGCCTTATCATGTGTTAGGACCCCTAGGAAGTCCCCATGACCCCTTTTGACAGATTGGAATTCTCAAGTGTGTCCTAAGGGGTTGTACGACCCCTTTGAGCACACTTGACATTCAAATGTGTCAAAAGAGGTCATGAGGACTTTCTAGGGGTCCTAGAACGCCTTATCATGCATTAGGACCCCTAGAAAGTTTGCATGACCCCTATGGACACATTGGAATGCTCAAGTGTGCCCCAAGGGGTCCTATGACCCCTTCGGATAGACTTGAGCATTGAAATGTGTCAAAAGGGGTCATCGGGACTTCTTAGGTGTCCTAGTATGCCTTATCCCATGTTAGAACCTTTAGGAAGTCCGCATGACCCCGTTCGACACATTGCAACCCTCAAGTGTGTCTTAAAGGGTCCTACAACTCCTCTACACACAATTGAGCATTCAAATGTGTCAAAAGGGGCCATGGGGACTTCCTTGGGGTCCTAGTATGCCTTATCACTCATTAGGACCCCTAAAAAGTCCCTATGACCCCTTTAAACACATTGGAACCCTCAAGTATTTCCTAAGGGGTCTTACAACCCTTTCAGACACACTTGAGCATTCAAATGTGTCAAAAGGGGTCATGGGGACTTCCTAGGGGTCCTAGTATGCCTTATTAATGTTAGGACCACTAGTAAGTCCCCATGACCACTATGAACACATTAGAATGCTCAAGTGGTTCCCAAGGTGTCCTACGACCCCTTCAGACACACTTGAGAATTAAATTATGTCAAAAGGGGTCACAGGGACTTCCTAGGGGTCCTAGTATGCCTTATCACACATTAGGACTCCAAGGAAGTCCCCATGACCCCTTTCAACACATTAGAACCCTCAACTATGTCTGAAGTGGTCCTATGACCCCTTTGGACACACTTGAGCATTCAAATGTGTCAAAAGGGGTCATGGGGACTTCCTAGGGGTCCTAGTATGCCTTATCACATGTTTTGACCCCTAGAAAGTCTCCATGACCCCTTTTAATACATTTTAACTCTCAAGTGTGTCCTAAGGGGTCCTACAACCCCTTCGGACACACTTGAGCATTCAAATATGTCAAAAGGGGTCATGGGGACTTCTTAGGGGTCCTATTATGCCTTATCACATGTTAAGAACCCTAGGAAGTCCCCATGACCCCTTTGGGCACATTATAATGCTCAAGTGTGTCCTAAGGGGTCCTACAACCCCTTTCGACACACTTGAGCATTCAAATGTGTCAAAAGGGGTCATGAGGACTTCCTAGGGGTCCTAGTATGCCTTATCACATGTTTTGACCCCTAGAAAGTCCCCATGACCCTTTTTAACACATTAGAACCCTGAAGTGTGTCCTAAGGGGTCCTACGACCCCTTCGAACACACTTGAGCATTCAAATGTGTCAAAAGAGGTCATGGGGACTTCCTAGGGGTCCTATTATGCCTTATCACATGTTACGAACCCTAGGAAGTCCCCATGACCCCTTTGGGCACATTAGAATGCTCAAGTGTGTCCTAAGGGGTCCTACAACCCCTTCCAACACACTTGAGCATTCAAATGTGTCAAAATAGGTCATGAGGACTTTCTAGGGGTCCTAGTATGCCTTATCATGCGTTAGGACCCATAGGAAGTCCCCATGACCCCTATGGACACATTGGAATACTCAAGTGTTTCCCAAGGGGCCCCACGACCCCTTCGGACACACTTGAGTATTCAAATATGTCAAAAGTGGTCATGGGGACTTCTTAGGGGTCCTATTATGCCTTATCATGTGTTAGGACCCCTAGGAAGTCCCAATGACCCCTTTCGACACATTGGAACCATCACATGTGTCTTAAGGGGTCCTACGACCCCTTCGAACACACTTAAGCATTTAAATGTGTCAAAAGGGGTCATGATGACTTCCTAGGGGTCCTATTATGCCTTATCATATGTTATGACCCCTAGAAAATCCCCATGACCCCTTTTGACACATTGGAACCCTCAAGTGTGTCCTAAGGGGTCCTATGACCCCTTCAGACACACTTGAGCATTCAAATGTATCAAAAGGGGTCATGGGGACTTCCTAGGGGTCCTAGTATACCTTATCACATGTTAGGACCCCTAGCAAGTCCCCATGACCCCTTTGGACACATTGGAATGCTCAAGTGTGTCCTAAGGGCTCCTACGATGCCTTCAGACACACTTGAGCATTTAAATATGTCAAAAGGGGTCATGACAACTTCCTAGGGGTCCTAGTACACCTTATCACATGTTTGGATCCCTAGGAAGTCCCAATGACCCCTACGGACACATTGGAATGCTCAAGTGTGTTCCAAGGGGTCCTACGACCACTTCAAACACACTTGAGGATTCAAATATGCCAAAAGGGGTCATGAGGACTTCCTAGGGGTCCTAGTATGCCTTATCATGAGTTAGGAACCCTAGGAAGTCCCCATGACCCCTTTTGAAACATTGGAACCCTCAAGTGTGTCTTAAGGGGTCCTACGACCCCTTTAGACACACTTGAGCATTCAAATGTGTCAAAAAAGGTCATGGGGATTTCATAAGGTTCCTAGTACATCTTATCACGTGTTAGGACCCCTAGAAAGTTCTCATGAACCCTTTTGACACATTGGATCCCTCAAGTGTTTCATAAGGGGTGCTACGACCCCTTCAGACACACTTGAGCATTCAAATAAGTCAAAAGGGCTCATATGGACTTCCTAGGGGTCCTAGTACACCTCACAACATGTTAGGAACCCTAGGAAGCCCCATGACCCCTTTGGACATATCAGAATGCTCAAGTTTGTCTTAAGGGGTCCTACGACCTCTTCGAATAGACTTGAGAGTTTAAATGTGTCAAAAGGGGTGATGAGGACTTCCTACAAGTCCTAATTTTCCTTATGACATGTTAGGACCCCTAGGAAGTCCCCATGACCCCTATGGACACTTTTGAATGCTCAAGTGTGTTCCAAGGGGTCCTACGACCCCTTCGGGTACACTTGAGCATTCAAATATGTCAAAAGGGGTCATGGGGACTTCCTCGGGGTCCTAGTATGCCTTATCACATGTTAGGACCCCTAGGAAATCCTCATGACACCTTTCAACACATTAGAACCTTCAAGTGTGTCCTAAAGGGTCCTACAACCCTTTCAGACACACTTGAGAATTTAAATGTATCAAAAGAGGTCATGGGGAATTCCTAGGGGTCCTAGTACACCTTATCATGGCTTAGGACCCCTAGAAGGTCCCCATGACCACTTTTGACACATTGGAACCCTCAAGTGTATTTGAAGGGGTCCTATGACCCCTTCGGACATAATTGATCATTCAAATGTGTTAGAAGGGGTCATGTGGACTTCTTAGGGGTCCTAGTATGCCTTATCATGCATTAGGACCCCTAGGAAGTCCCCATGACCCCTTTCATCATATTGGAAACCTAAAGTGTTTCCTAAGGAGTCCTACAACCCCTTCGGACACACTTGAGCATTCAAATGTGTCAAAAGGCATCATGGGGACTTCCTAGGGGTCCTAGTATGCCTTATCAGCATTAGGACCCCTAGGAAGTCCCCATGATCCCTATAGATACATTGGAATGCTCAAGTGTATCCCAAGGGGTCCTACAACCCCTTCGAACACACTTGAGCATTCAAATGTGTCAGAAGGGGTCATGGGGACTTCCTAGGGGTCATAGTATGACTAATCACATGTTAGGACCCCTAGGAAGTCCCCATGACCCCTTTTGACACATTGGAACCCTCAAGTTTGTCCTAAGGGGTCCTATGACCCCTTTGGACACACTTCAGCATTCAAATGTGTCAAAAGAGGTCATGGGGACTTCTTAGGGGTCCTAGTATGCCTTATCAGTGTTAGGACCCCTAGGAAGTTCCCATGACCCCTATGGACACATTGGAATTCTCAAGTGTGTCCCAAGGGGTCCTACAACCCCTTTAGACACACTTGAGCATTTAGATGTGTCAAAAGGGGTCATGGGGACTTCCTAGGGGTCCTAGTATACCTTATCACATGTTAGGATCCCTAGAAAGTCCCCATGACCCCTTTCAACACATTGGAATCCTCAAGTGTGTCCTAAGGGGTCCTATGACCCCTTCGAACAAACTTGAGCATTCAAATGTGTCAAAATGGGTCATGGGGACTTCCTAGGGGTCCTAGTATGCCTTATCACATGTTAGGACCCCTAGAAAGTCCCAATGACCCCTTTTAAAACATCAATTTTTATGCCACTGTTAGTTTCTTGAACAGATGATGACATCTACTTATTTAGTATAGTCAAACCGTCGAAATTACAAGGAGTCTTTAGAAAAATCCTATGCTAGATACTTTCAAGAGGACTTGGGTTGAAACTATCTATCATCAAATCAACTGTGCAGGTATTTTTTCGAATACATTATATATATAATATGTATTATATATATATATATATATATATACATATATACACACACACATTAGTATATAATACATTAGTTTATATATTATATACATTAATATATAATACATTATATATATTATATACATTAGTATATATAATATATTATATATATTTTATACATTAGTATATAATACATTAGTATATATATAATATACATTATATATATATATATATCATATCTCTTTTTATTTATAAAAGTTCAATTTTTTCATTTACTCCCACCATTTTTTCATGTACCCGATAAAATCAGGTATCTGATTATTGCCTGGTATAACTTTGACCAAAATATTCCCTATCCCCACAGACTAGAGAAGCACAGGATTTCAGACTTTTCTCACGGGTTGCAGGAAAAAAAATGTGATTTGGGGCCCATTTTTTGCTTTTTGTCAACATGTGTTCTCACCATGGGAAGCAGCAGTCGTCGAAAGGCTAAATGCAAGAGGAAGGTAACATATGAAAAAATTCAAGCATATAGGGAAAAAGATAGGGAAAATCACCAAAGAAGGAGAGAAGGTATGTTAAACATTAATCAAGGTGACCTTGTAAATGTAGTTGCAAGTGAAGAGGATGTTAAATTTGAAAATAATATGGAAATTAATTTTGTGAATAACAATGTATGTAGTGAAGATGAAAATGTAGA
The DNA here is from genome assembly GCA_027943335.1 of Chamaecyparis obtusa. Classification (NCBI taxonomy): domain Eukaryota; kingdom Viridiplantae; phylum Streptophyta; class Pinopsida; order Cupressales; family Cupressaceae; genus Chamaecyparis; species Chamaecyparis obtusa. Next base: position 136,185 of record BSBK01011568.1, on the reverse strand, counting down.
GATGGAGAATGAAAATGTAGACTTGGGGAATGAAAATGTAGATTTGGAGAATGACAATGAATGGAATGAAGATGAAAATGTACAGATGGAGATTGAAAATGTAGACTTGGGGAATGAAAATGTTGCACAAGAACCACATGAACGTTACACATCTCCAAATTATATGCGAAATGAAGGCCCTTGCAATAAAGATAATCAATCTTCAAATTGGGGGCTTTCAAGAACACCTAAATAGTTAATTCAAATTAAGGAGAACATTATGAATAATTGGGAAGGAAAGAGATCACATAGAACCATTAGGTTGTGGGCTTCAAGACTTTATGATCATGTTTTTGGAAACAAGACATTGGTTAAGAAATGTCAATTTTTTGTGCATTTGTTAAAGATCCAAAAGATAATGTTAAAATAATAATAACAAAATATAGAGTTAGGAAATTGTTTAATTAATGAGCAAGGAAAAGAAGTTTTACCATTAATAAACACAAAGCTAGGAGCATTCACCAAAACACAATGAAACAAGGAGACAAGATTTTGAAGGGGAAAAGCATGAAAAAACCCCTGTGAAATTAATGAAAATGGCAACAAATGCCTAAAAATAAGAGAGAGAGAGAGAGAGAGTGAGAGAAATGCTCATAAAAAATAATTAAGAAGAGGAAAAAATCTCGTGAGATGAGAGAATAGAATGAAAGAGAGAAGGAGAGCCATCTCTTTTAATAGAGATGTGAGAAAGGAGTTACATTGTAACTCCCATTTCTGAGTATGCCACATTTCACTAGTTTGTGAGACAAGTGTAGGATTCCTCATAAGGAGGAATATCTATTTTCCTTAATAAAGGAAATTACAAATATTACATGTCTTCCCACTTGGAATAGAGGATGAATACATTAGGATACCTTGGTTTATCCTTTAAATACATAAATTACCAAGGAAAGATTAAATTCTAACACCCCCCTTTAATCTTTACTTGGGGTAATTACATCAATAGGTATCAAATCCAAATGTTTACAATAAATTTGAGATGTTTCTTTTGAAAGAGTCTTCACTAGGATTTCTTTGGCTTGATCATCTTGCATGTCTTCAACTTGTACTTTGGAGCTTGAATGGTACATAGGACTTTTGGCAAAATGAATAGCATGTTGAGGAGAGCCCAAATATTTAAGAGACCATTGAGATTCTTGAGATGCATTTATGTAAATTGTATGTTCATTTCCATTTGAAGATAGAGGTGGAGCATAATCAGTACATGAGCCTGCAATAAGGAAAAAACCACTAGTAGAGAGCCCATCATTAGGATCACCTAGTGTTGAATCAGTAACACTTTGGAAAAAATCATATGGAAAATCATGGGTCATAGAATCAGAAATGCAATCTTTAGTTGCATAAGATAAATTTGTAGTGTATTCATCATAATATGAAGCATCAATATCATTAACCTCTACAACAATCATAGGATTAGTACTATCATCATAAATTTCATCTTGAGTAATAAACATGTCTTGCAAAGTAACATTACGAAAGTTAGATATAATTTCCTCTTCTTGGTCAAACATATCATCAACATGAGAGCAAGGAGGAGTAAACAGATTATTACCATCATCATCAACCTGAAACAAGTTATCTCTATGAGGAAAATAGGAAGCAAGGGGATCATCCCAAAAACAAACATCATCACATGGGTCATCCCAAATAGGAAAATCACTTAAAGGATACATAATGTCACAGTGCAGTGTAGAGTTTTGATTTGCTTGATTAATAAGGGGAACAGGTTTCTCGTAAGTTTGAAATGTGTTTTCTAAGACATGCCAAGCCTAATGAGCTGCAATACACTCTGAGATAAGATGATATAAATTTGGATTTAACGAGAATCCGATTAGACCAAACGCTTCCTCATCTTTCAACTGCTAGGAATCTTGGTCAGCCTAAGGAGTGGTGGATGTCGGTTTTAGATTTGATGAAGACACAATATCATAAAGGTGTCGAGATTTTAGGAAATTAGACATGTGAGGCCTCCAAACAGTATAATTAGAACTATTGAGTTTAAATTTTGGCATTGACATAGACATGATGAAACAAACTTACAATTGAAATTGAATAGAAAGATATATATATATATATATATATATATATATATATATATATATATATATATATATATATATATATATATATATATATATATATATATATATATATATATATATATATATATATATATATTTAAAAATTACCTTAAATGCTTAAAAACAAGAAAATAGAAGTGGAAAAAGAATAAGATAAGAGGGAAATAAATAGATAATATGAACAATGATAATTAGTTAAATTGGATTAGTTGACTCAAATAATTAGAAGCAAAAAACATTTTAAGCTTAAAGACAATGATAAAATTGATAAACTTGAATAAATTAAATGTTAATTCAATAAAATGATTAAAATATATTATATTGAGAATGTAAATGTAAAACAGAACGATAAACACATCTTAGATAGAACTCCAAAAAAAAATTGAAGATTTGAAGATTTTTTTAAAAGGTAATTTAAACGTTATTGATAATTACAATAATCAAATTGAAGTGTGAATATCAAATGTATGAATAAACAAGGTGGAAAAAATAATCCTTAAGTGAATTAAAATTTTTAAAGAACATTCATTCTCAAACTATTTAAATGTTATTCAGATGAAACATAACATAAAATTTGTTAAAAAAAACTTTGTTAATTTAAAAAATTAAACAAATATGATTAAAGAACAACCAAAGAAACTTAGGATAAGTGAAATAACTAATGATAGAGCTGAATAAAGAAAAGAATATAATAGACAATTATTAATGCTGCAAGAGACCTACAAAAACTGAGAAATATGTTATAAAAATAGATGTAATAATGACTTGAAATGAATTGAATAAACAGTAACAAAATTATTAAAATGCAGAGATTTGATTGTTTCAGAAATATAGTCCTAGTACGGGGGTCATATCTCCCAAATGAACTATTGGATCTGGCTAAATTTCAAATATGTTTTGTAAAACCTAATTATCTACAACTCCACTGAAGCAATTGACGAGATTAGGAATATTTTAAAAGTTATTAAATACTGAGTGAAGGTATATAAAACTATCTTCGAAATGACAGTCACAGTATTGTTTAATTAATAGTTTGGAAGGAAGAAAATATATAATAACAGAGACATAAATATTAGTGAATATTAATTAAAAATAGAGATAGAGATCAAATGTAAGAGATAATAAATCTAGAGCAAAGATCTAGTGTCAAGATGAAATATCAAAGATGTTGAGAATGAAAGCAAACCAAATGTTGAAAACTAGTATAAAAAACTAGAGATAAATAAACCTGCACATCAAACAGTTAGAAGAGCGATAGATGGATTTAAGAGAAGCTGAATATATATAAAAAATTGAAATATATAGATCTGAATATAAACTATAACCCTGCAAATGAGAAAGTTAGAAAGAATGGATGAGAAGCATGAAAAAGAAAACCCTTGTAGTTGCCCAACAGAGGGTGAGGTTAGTACTTTAAAAAAACCTTGAAATAGATATGAATAGACTTAGATTTGCAAAAACAATGAAGGAAATCCCTGCAAACAAGAGTTAGATCAACAAAAAAATTGATTTATTCTCCTCAACGGAGAAATCTTTCAACTATACTTGCATGCACTATCAGATTAGTCAAAAAAATATATACTAGCAATAAACTCTCTCAAGAGTCTCCGATATTGAAGTGCTCCAAGATATGGTAGCTCCTTCACCTGTACACTTAATAATGGATTAAACCAACCTGCTCTGATACCATGTTAAAATAATAATAACGAAATATAGATTTAGAAAATTGTTTAATCAATGAGCAAGGAAAAGAAGTTTTACCATGAATAAACACAAAGCTAGGAGCATTCACCAAAGCACAATGAAACAAGGAGACAAGATTTTGAAGGGGAAAAGCATAAAAAAACCCCTGTGAAATTAATGAAAGTGGCAACAAATGCCTAAGAATGAGAGAGAGAAAGTGAGAGAAATGCTCATACAAAATAATTAAGAAGAGGAAAAAATCTCATGAGATGAGAGAATAGAATGAAAGAGAGAAGGAGAACCATCTCTTTTAACAGAGATGTGAGAAAGGAGTTACATTGTAACTCCCATTTCTGAGTATGCCACATTTCACTAGTGTGTGAGACAAGTGTAGGATTCCTCATAAGGAGGAATATCTTTTTTCATTAATAAAGGAAATTACAAATATTACATGTCCTCCCACTTGGAATAGAGGATGAATACATTAGGATACCTTGGTTTATCCTTTAAATACATAAATTACCAAGGAAAGATTAAATTCTAACATATGACACTTGTGCCTGTGAAATTGAAGATTCATGTGAACAAGAAAATGGAGAGAAATGTCATTGTTGTGAAGAATATTTTCAATGCTCTCAATAGCATTGGGAAGACTAGTAGAGAAAAATAGAAGAGAGTTTCTCGAAGGGTTATTACAACCTCCTTAGTAAGTCATCAGTTGAGAAAGGCTTGTTTGATTAGACAAACTTGTGTTGACTTCAATATCGACCACAAAACTTTGGGTAGAGCACTTGCAAGAAGAGAAAGACTTGATGATCCACTTCAAATTGATACATGGACTTATGGTGGGAGACTTCCACATTTTGATAAGAAGCTAACAGATGTTGTCAAGGATGAAATTCAATAATTTTGGGATGCTAACTCAAGAGTGTCACCAAATGTGAAGGATGTCTTGAAGTTGAGAGCTGAAAATCGATACTGTACTCCACATCCTAAACATTATGTGGAGCTAAGTCAAACAATGTTGTATAAAAATGTTTGTGAGACACATCCAACATTGAAAATATCACAAAGGTCTTTTGAATCAGTGAAGCCATTTTATTGTGTACCCCTTAAGATTCGGAATACTTGTTGTTGCAAATATCATGTTGAGTTTTCAATGCATCATGAATTATTACGGTCCATTCATTCTACTTTGCATACTAATGAAATGCTAGAGGATTTTGGTTCAAGTGGTCTTCCCAAATCATCAAGAGACTTGCTAGATCAATTTTTATGTCAAATAGATGATGGTTCTTTATTTTATAAAAAAGATTTCTTAAATGACAAGTGCTCAGAATGTGATGGCTTGTCCAAGTTTAGGACATGTTTTCATGAGGGTTTGGAACACAATTTTGGAAAAAAACTCATCCAAAAAAAGGTATATGAAATAGTGAAATATAAATTGAAGAGTGGAGGTGAAGGCTCTAGATGTGAGTTAGTTGCAAAAGAATACAATGTTGATGATTTTATCTCAGATTTCAAGACAAATATTTTTTACATGTATGCAAGGCATAGTCACAGGTCTCAATGGTTGGATCAACAATTCAAGATGTGTAAGGACACTTTCCCTATTGGAAGTATTATATCCGTTATATACTTTGTGGAGAACTATATATTGCAGCCCCAAAATGAGACTCAAGCTCAATATTACAATTCTATTCAGGTTGCTATTTTTGTACACATCACATATAGACATTCACTTGATAGGAAAAAAGATGAATGAAAGATAATCAGAGAGTACCATTTTTATATGAGTGATGATAGGTCTCACTCTCATGATTTTCTTCAACATTGTTTCTAGAACTATTTTGACTTCTTGCAGGAAAATGGTATTGCTATGGATATGCATCTCATTTGGTCGGATAATTACACTGGTCAATTTAAGAATGCTAGAATGTTTTATTGGTTGTGTAGAATGTATGTGGAGATAGGTGTACCTCATATTTGGAGTTTTTTCCAGTCAGGGCATGGGAAAGGGGAGCATGATGGAGCAAGTGTGTGTGTGAACAGAGCTCTAGTTAAGGAGTAATTGAGGATTTTAGGTGTTGTACTTCTTGATTCTCATTCTATTGTTGATTGGTGTACTTTAGCATTGTCACAAGGGGGACTCTTGATTCTACAGTCTGTAGATTCTTTTGGTTGGTTGAGGAGGGAACTATAGGAGATAGATTGGATTGTCAAACAGTGAAAGACTCTTCAAAAATGCATTCATTCCAAAGCTCCAATAGTAATACATGGACCATCTGGACATGAGAGTTGGCTTGTTTCTTCCCCATGTGTTTTTAGTATGATTGGGATCATTGTGAGTCAAGTGAGTGGGTGGATACATGGGTTCCATAGTATCTAACTCCTTTATCTTTGACACTCTCCATAAGAAATGATGACATGGACACTTCAGTTGAGTATGACCATCTTTCAGATCTTCTACGGCCAGGAGATGTTTTTGCATTGGTTTCACTGTAGAGGAATGATGAGAGGTATCAACAAACTTTTAGGGGCTTTAGGATTATGTTTCCAAGGTATACAATAACCTCTCTCGGTTTTGGGTGATTCAACTTCATTTGCATTTGGCAAGGCAATCTTAGTCGATGCCAAAACTTGTAGTGAGGGTCAGTTGAAAGTATCTCAGCAGTATATCTTTCAGGCCGTCCATCCTAGCATTGAACCATCCACTCCATCAGCTCTAGTTGGATGGGTAAATGTCAATGACAACCCCATTCTTCCAATAGAATCACTGGAACTCTCACGACCACGCTCAACCCAAGTGACCCCAAGGTGCACTAAGCACGATTGGGCAGCAATCTTCTAAGGCTCGTATCTTAGACCTCGTGAAAGGTATCAACAAACTATTAGGGGCTACGAGATCATGTTTATGATGTCTACAATAACCTCTCTCATTTTTGGGTGATTCGACTTTGTTTGCAATTGGCAAGGTGATCTCAGTCGATGCCAAAACTTGTAGTGAGAGTCAATTGAAAGTAGCTCAGTAGTGTATCTTTCAAACCATCCATCCTAGCATCAAACTATCTACTCCATTGGCTCCAATTGGTCGGGTAATGCCAGTGACAACCCCATTCCACCCATGGAGTCACTGGAATGCTCACGACCACGCTCGACCCAAGTGACCCCAAGGTGCACTAAGCACAATTGGGCAACAATCTTGCAAGGCTCATATCTCAAACCTCATGAGAGGTACTGAAAAACCATCAGGGGCTATAGGATCATGATTCCAAGTTCTACAATAACCTCTCTTGGTTTTGGGTGATTTGACTTCATTTGCATTTGGCAAGGCGATCTCAGTCGATGCCAAAATTTGTAGTGAGGGTTAGTTGAAAGTAGCTCAGCAGTGTATCTTTCAAACTATCTATCCTAGCATTGAACCATCTGCTCCATCGACTCTAGTTGGCCAGGTAAATGCCAGTGACAACCCCATTCTTCCCACAGAGTCACTAGAACACTCGCGATCACACTCGACCCAAGTGACCTAATAGCACAAGTGCTACATTTCTTTGTGGGTTTAGTAAACCCCAATATGATGAGTTATATACATAGTGAGTATATATATAGTAATGAAACAATGTAGTACTAAGTGGCTCAAGTGGGATTACAAGTTGGGTTAAGTGCTGTGGGATCTGTGATGGAGTAGAGTGGGTATATAGAGTATAATATTAGCACTTGTCTTTGTAATGTAACTTCAACAAGATATAATTTAAATCATAATGATAATCATAGTCAAGATATAACTTTACCATTCAATTCCATAAACATGAATAATAAATATGTATACAAAAGATGATGCAAATATAACATAAAAATGAACATGTTCTATATATAGAAAGTATCAAATGTATCAAAAGTATCTCCATATACAAATATGCCACATGTCATTTCAAAATGTCTACAAAATCAATGTTTCAAGGTGTACAATGTGGCATATATGCCATCTCAGAATGTGCCAAGTGGCATCTCTAAATGACCACAAAACTAAAACTACATCCTATGTCGTAGGGGGATCATCAAAATGTCACCTCTTTGAAGAAGTGTTTGGCTCTGATATATATATATATATATATATATATATATATATATATATATATATATATATATATATATATATAATTCATAATTCAAACACTAATTTAATTAAAATTATAATTGAATACAAACATTTTTACCTGGCCTTTCAGATGCCTACCACGATCAGGTGTCCTAACATAAGTCTTTGGTAGCAAAGGGACAATGCCACCATTACCAACTCCAACCTATAAATATATATTTGCAATAATGAGATTAGTAGAGTGGTGTAACATAGAGTAATAAATCTACAAAATAGGATGATAGCATAATAAAATTACAAATTGATTGAGCTAAAATTAAAACTTACATCTGCTAATCCCTCCTCTGGAATAGTGGGCTGGGTCAACAAAGATACGAAGGATTCTCATGTGCCCTCACTCACACTAGGAGTAACCTATGAGAGTAAAAAGATTTTCAATTATATATAAATGTACTTCATCATAAAAACCCTGGTTACCAAATACAAATAACCCTTTGTAAAAGTCTACGTACAATTGGGCTATCACTCCAAATAGAAATGCCTATCAGCCTAGGCTCCCAAACCCATGTCTGGACATCATCAAGAGCCACACCCTATACAATAAAGTGCAAGTAAAATATTTATTACTACACACAAGTGGCATACATATGCATGCATAATTAATCTTAAACAATTAATTACCTTTCCTTTGTCGACACCTAATGAAGGAACCCCCTCGTGCCCCCCACTGACATCACCTATAGCCTACAAGAGTACAATAAGATGACAATATATTAGTAAATGTATGAATTTTATTTCTCTAATTGATAGATATTTAAGAATGTACACCAAATGATATAAAAAAAACTAATGGGTACATAATTTATAATATACCATATAGGCATCAAGGCCAAATGAAATGGCCGAAAGTGTGGAGTCATCCACCTATCTCAACTCCTCCTCTATCATCAACTGAACATAAATGGAAAAAATATATATACATAAGTGCATGCAATCATTAAAACTAATCTAAATAAATAAATTATTTTTAAATTAAATAAGTCATGTGACAAATTTATTTATAATGTTTACTCTTACCATATCAACAAGAGTCAATGGCTCTACATACACCTCCTGAGCACTCTCATGAGATCTAGATGCTCCATGAGGTGTTGCAGCCTCTGCAGTTGCGTCTCCTATATCCTCCTCATCAATAACATACTAATATGTATCACCATCAGTAAGTGGTCTGAGGAACATATTCTTTCATATAATGCAAATATGGGGCTCACATACATGTGAACTCCGGCGAGATGTCGATGCCCCAGCATCATCCACACCAAGAGGCAACACTGACCTAGTTTGCATGATCAACTGATCACTCAGCAAATGAATGGCCCTGATAGTCTATGAGGCAGCTTCTGCAATGATATCGGGATGCTATACTAGAGGAGGGGGTGTGACATCAGTGGGGGGGATGAAGGTAGTGACCTTTTTGCACTGGAAAAATGGCCTAGTCTGAGGAGCTCCTCCGCCTATGCCCATGTTGGGCCTCATGCTAAAATAATTAACATTGTGACCAAGCAAAAACTCAGCAGACAATTTTTTTATGAAATAGAAAGGGAGCTCCAAATTTCTATGGGGTGGTTTATCAACAACCATCCACCAACGATCCCAAAAGTGTGTGCGCATTGCTTCATTTGTGCACCATTTTATTGATAATTTGGGCTTTTGGGGGTCAACTTGTAATCCGATTTTAGGATTCACAAAAAGAGAGGCTATATCTTCCTTAGTTATATTAAGGGTCGTAATCCCATCATGGTCAAGCCCATCATCAAATTGGGCATGCATATCATCATGCCAATGAAGAGCAGCATTATGTTGCAATGTGAGTGTGTCAATATTTTCAACAATAGTATTTAGGGTGGAAACCATGGGACCTAATGTAGGTATATTCTAATATGTGTTTTGGAAACCTCGTATTGTGTTCAAATTATCTTGTATCAAATCTTCTAAAGATCGAGGGTTTTGAGACAGGGGATTCTTTTGAGGATCGTTATTTGGTGCGAGAGGGTTATTTTCTTCATTGTTGTTAGCCATGCCTGATTAAATAAAATACAAATCTAAATTTCAATTTGATTTCATATATTATTACAAAAATAAATATAAAACCCTATTTCAACCAAAAAAACTACATTTATCATCAAAATGAAATAAAATAATCAAAATATACAAAGAATTTACTTACCATACATATTATAGAGTCGAATTCATTGTTGGGGAAATCAGATACCTGAAAAAATTGAGTATCGGATATATGGAGTTGTTTTACAAACTAAAAACAATGAGAGAAATGAGAAACACGGCCTGCGGGTTTTGAATTATGCCACAGGTTTTAGGTACCCGATAAGGATTGTGCTTTAGTGTCAGGTTTGCCCAGGTGTACTGACACCCAAGCCTACTAAAAAGTCAATAAGCATTTTCATGCACTTTTGGATGAGTGAAAAGTGAATATTTTTCACATCGCCACTTTTTGGCCCCTCATGATCTTGTGCATACCCTCTTCTTTCATAGAATCATGCCAATCTGAATCATTACATGCATCTTCAACACTTAAAGGTTCAATCTGAGAGAGTAAACATACCACTCCATTGCCTACTAAACTCTTTTCTTTTGATCTTATTGTAACTTTGCCACTCTGATCTCCAATGATGTCATCCATAGAGTGATATCTAGATGTAAACTTTGGAACTTTAGGTGATACTATCTCATCTACCTTCTGAGTTTCTTCTTCATTTGTTTTAGGATCATTGAATAATACATCAATACTATCAAACATCTCTTCAACAACTATCTCACTAGTGGAAGGACTGGGTTCTTCTTATCATAGGTGCATAATCATGATATCTTTCTTGAACCATAAACTTTTCATCAATCTTAACATGAGCACTTTCAATGATCTTCTTCAATCTCAAATTAAAACATCTATAAGTCTTTCTTTTAGTAGAGTAACCAAGGAAAATACCTTCATCGCTTCTTGCATCAAACTTGCCTATTATTTCATCCCTCTTAATGTATCACTTTCTTCCAAAGATTCTGAAGTATTTCACTGTGAGAACATTACCAAACCATAGCTCATAAGGTGTCTTGTATGTGCCAAGCCTCAATTGTATTATATTGATGGTATAGACTTTTCTATTGACCGCATCTCTCCAATAGGTGTGTGCAAATTTTCCTTCAATCATGATGGTGCATGATGTATCAAGGATGATCTTATTCCTTCTCTCTGCAATCCCATTTTTTTGAGGGGTTCTAGGTGCACTCAACTATCTCTTTATACCATGTTCTTTGTAGTACTCATAGAATCTGTCAGAGGTGAATTCTCCTCCTCTATCCAATCTTAGACACTTTATCTTTAGTCTAGATTCATTCTCAACCTTAGCTTTGAATATTTTGAATTTCTCAAATGCTTCTGACTTATCTTTCAAGAATGCAACCCATGTCATTCTAGAATAATCATCAACAAATAAAATGAAATACCTTTCACCATAGTATGATCTTGTTTGAATTGGTCCACATAGGTCTCTATGAATCAGATCCAACTTGTCTCTATTGAATTATGCTTACTTCTGAATGAATTCCTCACATGCTTTCCCATCACACATTCCTGGCAAATAGTATCAACTGACTTTTCTATGCTAAGTAGATCTCTTACTTCCTTTACATTTCTTATCTTTACTATGTTATCAAAATTGATATTGTTAGGTCATTTTTCTAGTCGTTGCAAAATCCTTTAAAATGGCCTCTCCCCTGCAAATGTGTGTCAAGTGTCCTACCCCTGGTAGTCATTATTGTCACCTTGCTCTGGTCCAAAGCGCATCTCCTAAATTGCAAAACCCAGTAAGATTTTCAAGTTCTAAGGTCCGCGGGAAGCAAACTTTAAATTCTGCCACAGTGTTGAAAACCCACTGTATTTTTAAAAATCCACGTTGTTTTTGACCTTTTTGGCCTGCATAAAAACCCTCGATATTTTTGGCTTCCTAGTTTACCTTTGTGTCATTTTGAAAACTTTGTGTGTTTTCAATCTTTCACCGAAAACCCTATGTGTTTTTGACCTTGCATGTCTTCTTTTCTGCCGGCTCTCCTTGTTCTTTGTCTTAACTGCGCAAGTGCGATGATGTGGGGCCAGTTCCTTCAAGGTGTCGATGGGGGGATAGATGGCATATTCTTATTGGCTGTCGCATGACCACATGTCAGACTTTTCTGACATGCGATCATGCGACCGCTTGCCATCTGTCCGCGTGGGGCCCGATGGTGGTTGTTGTTTGGTGTCCCGAAGGCGGTCATGTGGTAGCATGTGATTGGTTGTCACATGATTGCATAGCCCAATTTTTGGCTATGTGATCATGTGACCGCTTGCCACATGTCCTTGTGGCCAATTGGCGGAAGGGCTATGTTCATGGTGGTGATGTCGCAGCTTTGGGTTGGTTGTCGCATGATCACATAGCCCAGTTTTTGGCTATGCGATCATGCGATCGGTTGACATGTAGCAGTGTGGTAGCATTTTGTCGGTGGGCTTGAGAGATGCAGAGAAGTGGGTGATGTGGCGGTTGCGGTGGCGGTTACACTATTCTGAGTTGGTGGATTTTCATTCATCTGCGTGGTGATGAGGTGGATTTGTTGTCAGGCAGGCCCGCGTTGAAAGCTTTTAATCTGACAGTCGATGCATGATCTTAAGGAATATTCCCACCCCTTTCAATCATGCACCATTCATTGATCTAGCATCTTCTCTGTGTGATGCAAGTGGGACCGTCTGCCATGTGGTGCTTAGTTGTTGTGTTCCTATTGGTCGACGTGGATGTGCTCAGAGGTGGGGCCATTGTCAGAGGGGTCTGTGACAAGGATGGATCCTATGGCCGGTGTAAGTTTGCATGGGATTTGTCAAAGCCATGCGATCTTACACCAGCCATTCAACTTGATGCCTAAGGAAAGTGGATCCCGTGTCAATATGACTAGGTGTGGATCAGCGAATGATGAGGTGACATGTGGCATCTGCCAGGCCTGGTTGGAGTCTAGTGTTTGGTGGTCTGGATAAAAAGGTGGCGGTGCTGATAAAATGTGGTCTTGTCGCGCATTCGCGAGAAGATTTGGCGATTCCCTAGTTTTTCTAGCGACTTGGCGAACAGCAGTCGCAGAGTCGCTAGATTTTTAGTGAAAGGTGCAAAGCATTTCACGAACTGGCAGAAGTTCTTTGGTCTCCAGTTCACCAGATATGTGGGGTCTGTATTTGTGGTGACCGGGCGAGTGGTGGTGTGACACATGGTAGGTGGGCCTAGGTCTAAGGCTTGGCAGATTATTTGCGGGGCCGAGGCATAGTGTTCACGGGTTGTCACATGTTCGCATAACCTATTTCCAGGTTATGCGATCATGCGACCAAGCATAAATTGTTGCCCGTTTCCTGTAGCGGTGAGGTTGTGACAGCACAATTGCATGACTGGAGGTGAACGGTTAAGGAATATGATGTCTGTGAATTGCATGGTGACCGTTGCAGATTCAAATTTGAATTTCTAAGAACTTCCAGCGACCAAAGAGTACCAAATTTATGGAATTCATTATAGAAGTGACCCTGTTTGATGAGAAATGACTGGTTTTCTGGCCATTTCTTGACTTGGTTGGTGAAGGCTATGCCCGTTAGGGTTCCCATGGCAGCTAGTGGTATAAAGGGTTAAATTTTTTACTTTGTCTGGGTTCCTTTCTTCCACAGTTGTGGGGACTGGTTCCGTGAATGTTCTTCCTGCAATGTATTTTCCTTCTTCTCTACATATAGGGTGTTCCCTCTGTCCTTTTTGGCTATGGGAATATAATGAAATTGTAACAGATGTCTTATGTATGAGATTGCAGCATACTTGTTCTTGTATCAGATTGTCTCCATTTAGGTTTTAGACTTATAGATTACAGCATCAAGGGTGTGTACTCTTTCTATTTCCATTTCCAGTGAGTGTCTGCAATAGAGTTGCTTTCACAGAAGTAGTTGAGTCTAGGACTGGTGTTCAGATATGTATGGGCTGGGGTATCAAAGATGCATCATGCTTGTCTTCCAGTGGATGCTGGTTAATTTATTACTTGTTCCTAGGTCTTCCTTTGGATAAATGATAACATATTTGGGTGCATAGGTGGTTTGGTAATGTATGATCTGGTCAGGGTGAGTGTGTTGTCTTCTTGTTTCATAGCTCTGTTGTAGTGAAGTATGTGACTTTGTTGCCTATTGGATAAGGCACTGGTCTATGAGAGACTTAAGATACTTCAGGGGTCCATTCAACCCAACATCAAACATTGAAATGAAATCATTTCCCTTCATGTTGGTAGTAGTAATAGGAGGTCCCATCTAGTTTTCAGACTCATTGCATGCAAAGAAGGTTGTTGCATAAGATTTGGTTTCATTGGGGTATAGGATACCTACAGGGGTCTAGAAACTATTCCACAATAATACATCTGCAGGCCTTTTGCTCATCAACTCAAGAAGAGTCATGAGTGTGCAGATGAGGCAATACCCACTTGAGTGATGTGGAGCTCAAAGCAGAAGGAGGATGTTCTTTATCCTCATCAATTGGCCCTTTTTCCCTTGTTACACTTTGGAGTGAAGACTAACTAGTTTGTCAATCATAGTGTAAACCTGACACCGTGTGGGAACAAGTTTAAAAGCCAACAAAATGGTGACTCCGCTGGGGAAGAACATAAGGAAAACCTATTAAGGAGCTCTGGTTATGGTTACAAATTTTGCAATATCATATCTTTTGACTAGATTGGTTTGGCCCATTTGAGTCACCAACAAAATGCCAACTCTACTGGGGAAGAGGTAAAAGAATAGAAAGCTTCCTTGCTTGGCTGGATCATCCCAAGGTCCTGGTTGAAGTTACAAAGTCAAATAGAAAAAAAACATTAGTGAAATCTTCTCACTGCATGCTGAGTGGCAACTCTGAATTCTTTGTTTGATCAGTGCAGTTCCTGATAAACAGTGTGGCCTGATGAAGTTTTGGTTGGTTGGAAGAAATATAAATCAGTGCAAAATTTTCCTCTTCAAGGAGGTGGTGACTCTATACTACAAGAACCTGATGGAGCTATAGGGTGAGCTCTAGATCTACCCTGCCCTCCAACTAGCATGTTGATTTTTAATGTAGAACTTTCAGGTATGATATTTTTAATGATAAGAAATGTTTCCTTATGAGGTGATCTAAGCACTAAGAGAAGGAAAATGGTGTGATAGAGAGGTTAGCATGCTTCAATGAATAAGAGTTGCAGTTCTAAAAAAATTTGGTGAAGCATGAACATGGGTAGTGGAAGCTCCAGTTTCATTCTTCAGCCCATGGGTGTTTACATATGTTTGCAATGGAAATGGTTATATTTTGGTCTAGTTGTTGGTTTGATCTCCCAGAGATCTGAATTCTTGCATGGGCACAAGTTACCCATCATCCCCAACCAAAGCCACTGTTAGGCCATTTTTATAATCATTGCAAAATCTTTTAAAATGGCCTCTCCCTTACAAATGTGTGTCAAGTGTCCTACCCCTGGTAGTCATTGTTGCCACCTTGCTTTGGTCCAAAGCGCATCTCCTAAATCACAAAACCCAGTAAGATTTTTAAGTTCTAAGGTCCACATGAAGCAAACTTTAAATTTTGCCACAGTGTCAAAAACCCACTGTGTTTTCAAAAATCCACGTTGTTTTTGACCTTTTTGGCCTGCATAAAAACCCTCGATGTTTTCAGCTTCCTGGTTTACCTTTGTGTCATGTTGAAAACTTTATGTGTTTTCGATCTTTCACCGAAAACCCTGTGTGTTTTCGACCTTGCAAGTCTTCTTTTCTGCCGGCTCTCCTTGTTCTTTGTCTTAACAATGCAAGTGTGATGATGTGGGGCCAGTTCCTTCAAGGTGTCGATGGGGGGACAGATGGCATATTCTTATTGGCTGTCGCATGGCCGCATGTCAGACTTTTCTGACATGTGATCATGCGACTGCTTGCCATCTATCTGCATGGGGCCCGATGGTGGTTGTTGTTTGGTGTCCTAGAGGTGGTCATGTTGCAGCATGTGATTGGCTATCACATGATCACATAGCCCAATTTTTGGCTATGTGATCATGTGATCACTTGCCACGTGTCCTTGTGGCCGGTTGGCGGAAGGGCTGTGTTCCTAGCAGTGATGTGGTGGCTTTGGGTTGGCTGTCGCATGATCGCATAGCCCAATTTTTGGCTATGCGATCATGTGACCGGTTAACACGTAGCAATGTGGTAGTGTTCTGTCGGTGGGCCCGAGAGATGCAGAGAAGTGGGTGATGTGGTAGTTGCGGTGGCGGTTATGTTGTTCTGAGTTGGTAGGTTTTCATTCATCCGCGTGGTGATGAGGTGGATTTGTTATCAGGCGAGCCCGCATTAAAAGCTTTTAATCTGATATTTGTCGCATGATCTTAAGGAATATTCCCACCCCTTCTGATCATGTGCCATCTGTTGATCTAGCATCTTCTCTGTGCGATGCAAGTGGGACTATCTACCATGTGGTGCTTAGTTGCTGTGTTTCTATTGGTCGATGTGGATGTGCTCAGAGGTGGGGCCATTGTCAGAGGGGTCTGTGATGAGGATGGATCCTACAGCTGGTGTAAGTTTGCATGGGATTTGTCAGAGCCATGCGATCTTATGCCAGCCATTCATCTTGATGCCTAAGGAAAGTGGATCCTGTGTCAATATCACTGGGCATGGATCAGTGAATGATGAGGTGACGTGTGGCATCTGGCAGGCCTGGTTGGAGTCTAGTGTTTGGCGGTCTAGATAAAAAGGTGGCAGTACTAATAAAATGTAGTCTTGTCATGCATTTGCGAGAATATTTGGTGGTTCCCTAGTTTGTCTAGCGACTTGGTGAACAGCAGTCACAGAGTCGCTAGATTTTTAGTGAAAGGTGAAAGCATTTCCCAAACTGGCGAAAGTTCTTTGGTTGCCAGTTCACCAGATATGTGGGGTCCGTGTTTGCGGTGACCGGGTGAGTGGTGGTGTGACACGTGGTAGGTGGGCCTAGGTATAAGGCTTGGCAGATTGTTTGCAGGGCTGAGGCATAGTGTTCACGGGTTATCGCATCTTCGTATAACTGGTTTTTAGGTTATGCGATCATGCGACCAAGCATAAATTATTTCCCGTATCCTATGGCGGTGAGGTTGTGACAGCGCGATTGCACGACTAGAGGTGAACAGTTAAGGAATATGATGTCTATGAATTGCATGGTGACTGTTGTAGATTCAAATTTGAATTTCTGAGAACTTCCAGCGACCAGAGAGTACCAAATTTATAGAATTCATTGCAGAAGTGACCCTGTTCAGTGAAAAATGACTGGTTTTCTAGCCGTTTCTTGACTTGGTTGGTGAAGGCTATGCCCTAGCTATCTATAGCTTGTTGCAACCCGTTTGGGTTCTCATGGCAGCTAGTGGTATAAAGGGTTGAATTTTTTACTTTGTCTGGGTTCCTTTCTTCCACAGTTGTGGGGACTGGTTCCGTGAATGTTCTTCCTGCAATGTTTTTCTTCTTCTCTGCATACAAGGTGTTCACTCTGTCCTTTCTAGCTATGGGAATATAATAAAATTATAACAAATGTCTTATGTATGAGATTGCAGCATACTTGTTTTTGTATTAGATTGTCTCCATTTGGGTTTTAGACTTATAGATTACAACATCAAGGGTGCGTACTCTTTCTATTTGCATTTTCAGTGAGTGTCTGCAATAGAGTTGCTTTCACAGAAGCAGTTGAGTCTAGGACTGGTGTTCAGATATGTATGGGCTGGGGTATCAAAGATGCACCATGCTTGTCTTCTAGTGGATGCTGGTTAATGTATTACTTGTTCCTAGTGTATACACCTAAAAATGGTCATCTAGACTATTAGCCCCCATTTGTTAAATCATAAATTACTTGTTCTTGATCAAATCCTAGTCCTATCATTTATTCGATTATTTTCTATGGGCTAACCATCTTATCCTAAGTCTTTATTTATTAAAAGGAATATTTCCTCCCCTTTTATTAAATAAAAAGCCCCACTTTTCTTCTTATCCTAAGTTTTACAAATAAAGCATTTAATTCTTAAATTTAAATGCATTTAAATTTAAATTCTGAAAAAATTTTAAAAAAATTTGGAGCTTAAATTTATTAAGTCTTTATTTATTAAAAAGAATATTTCCTCCCCTTTTATTAAATAAAAAGCTCCACTTTTCTTCTTATCCTAAGTTGCACAAATAAAGCATTTAATTCCTATTTAAAAAGAAAAATAAAATAAAAAATAAAAGAAAAGCACTTTTTGTCTCACATGGACATAAAGTAAATGCTCAACATAAAGTAAATGCTTTTAATTTTCCTATGGGAGGATATTTGTGCACAAGGATCAAGCTTCTTTTTTTCTCCATCGTTGATTAAATATTTTGCCTTTTAATCTCCATGGTCCATTAATTTTTCACCTCCTATAAAAGAAGAGCTCTCTTCCTCATTTGCACACACAAATTTTTATGCTATTGTTATGCTACAGGTTTTCTAGGTCATCTTGGAGCTTTCGGAGATATTCTTGCATCTAGGGTTTGAAGATTTGGGGCATTGTTGGCATTCATCTTGGATCTTCATCAACACTCTATCTTCTTGTCTTCATTCTTGCATCATCATGACTTTCTTGCTTCATAGTTAGATTTCATTTTCATGCATAGTATTTGCATTTTCATAGCTTCATTCTTAGCTTAGATTTCCTTTTATGCAATAGATTAACTTGCATTGTCATATAGATTTGCTTTGCATTGCATACATTTGGCTTCATTGGAGATATTGGCATTCTTTCCCTTGTCTTCCTTGAATCTCCCATTTCATGGTTTACTAGCAAGGTTATAGGCTTAATAGCTCTAGCTGAGAGCATTCTTAAAAACCCTTGCACTCCATGCCTA
Source organism: Chamaecyparis obtusa (assembly GCA_027943335.1). Lineage (NCBI taxonomy): Eukaryota > Viridiplantae > Streptophyta > Pinopsida > Cupressales > Cupressaceae > Chamaecyparis > Chamaecyparis obtusa. Next base: position 117,350 of record BSBK01011568.1, on the reverse strand, counting down.
GGGAGCTATGGATCGATTTGTGAGGGCTCATTCTTGAGTTTTCTTGCATGTAAGGATTCATAGAAGTGTGACAACATTTTAGCACACATTTTTTGGCACCCACCGTGGGGCAACCCACTTTTTACATACTGATTTTAATTATTTTTGTAGCTAACACTTGCTAGTTTTTTATTATTTTTGAAGCTAACCCTTGTGCAGATTTGTTTGGAGATGGAAATACTTTAGATTTGAAAGATTTGATCATATCTCCCAAACGGCTTGGTATTTTGGTGTAAAAAAAAATTTTCAAGTTGGTGACATATTAAAAAAGCTCCAAAAAAATTTTCAAAATTTCCGGAGGTGATTTTTATTTTTTATAATTTTTTCTTGATTTTTCATAAAAAATCATTTTTTGGCCCAAATCAGCATATTTTTCAAAAATTTTTATATTTCTGAAAATTTCTTGGAATTCTATAGGGGGTCCATTCACTATGTTTTTAATTTAGAAATCATATCATATCTTATTTGGTCAATTTATCAAAACTAGTCTGTTTTGGTAAAAGGGGTCTCTAGGGCACAAATGAAGAGATTTTTCTAAAATTTTTACATTTTTGGAAAGCTCTCTGTTTTTTGATAGAGGTCTTTTTTCTACATTTTTGGTTTAGGGTCTAAATTTATGTGGTAAAAATTAGATCTTTTTGACTAGGTCAAATGCAAAAAAAATAAAATTTTGTGATGGGAATGCACTTATTTTTTATTGTTCATTGCATGATATGAGTTATCATTTGGATTATTTGCTGGTTATTATTTCTCTTAACAATTGATTTTTAGATCTAACCACCCTAAGGTTTGCATAAGTTGGATATACATTGCATATCTTGTTTGCTTGTTTTCTTGTCTTGTTCATTTGAAGGTGCATGACTTGCTTTCATGAAAAATGCTTAAAACAGATAAAAAAAAGGTGAAATCTACTAAGCACGTTGTGTTGGACTTGAGGTATTTTGTTACAAATCTACAACATTTGGATCTTGAGATTAAAATTGAATCTCTCATATGTTTGGCTTGAGTGTTTACATGCTTTCATAGAACACATTTCAATTGATGCTCTTAATGGGAAATGAATGAACATAGATTTGCTTTCATACAAGTTTGTGTAAGTGAATGTTTGTGTTTAAACCTTAAGTAATTCTTGGTTTCAATATCAAATATCTCATTGAGTGATTGAGGGCATGGATTCATTCTTTGTTTACATAGGGAGTTAAATGCACCACTTTGTGGACTCACTCTATGTTTGCTTGGAAAGTTAAATATTCCATTGATTCAACCCTTTGTCATTTGTGAGTAGTATTGATAAGAAACTTTAGATTACTTGTGATTGATCTAGATTACTATCTTGGGTTATTGAACTCGCTAATCTGTCGGCCCCCTCATTTCCACCCCGTAGTTGCAAGATCAGCGCTACATTAAAGGGGAGGGGTCTACAAGAAAGAAGCGTTAATTGCTCCACTAGGCAACCCTTTTATGATTTTTGGAACTCACTTGTTTTCTAAGGTGTGGACTCACTTTGAGTTGATGTGAGGAGTTAAATGTTCCACTTTTGGGCTCACTTTGAGTTGATGTGAGGAGTTAAATGTTCCACTTTTGGACTCACTTTGAGTTGGTGTGAAGAGTTAAATGTTCCACTTTTGAACTCGCTTCACATTCTCTTGAAGGGTTAAATGTTCCACTTTTGGACTCGCTTCACATTCACTTGAAGGGTTAAGTGTCCCACTTTTGGACTCACTTTGCATTTACTTGAAGAGTTAAGTGTTCCACCTTTAGTGCTCTAAATACTTTTGATAGTGAATTACTTATCTTTTATTTTAGAAGGCCTGCTTGGGGACACACCACCTCAAGGGACAACCTTAACTCCTATGTTCTGGCAGAGTATAAATAGCAGGTGGTGAATCGAAAGACACCTCTCTTGGGAATTGAGTTTGATATCACTCTTGGCTAAGCCTCAAAGAACTTTATACCTTTAAGAAGTGAAGGAGGAGATTTGGGTTACCGTCTCCCCCCGGCTGTGTGATTTTGGATTCTTCTCATCTACGGATTTGGGCCTCACGTACCTTACATATATTGAAGACTCCCTTTAGCAAAGCTATGTATATCCTTGTAGATAGCTTGATAAGGTGTTGTTGTGTTCTAAGTGCCTACTAAAATATTTTCAAGAACATACACAAGTAGAATCTTTAAGGAGTAGATATACTAAGTCAGTATTCTTGTTCATGTGCAAGGTTGCTTTGCCCCTTGCTCATTGTTTGAAGACAACTGCTTGCTTGAACTCCTTGATTGTTATCTTATGTGCTTGATCCATGATAAAAATCTATTGATATATTTACTTGATCTTTTAAAATGCTTCAAAACTAAGATTTTTATGTTCATTGGTCATAGAGTCGTATGACTCTGCAACAGTGTCACCCAAAACCTTTTTGTTGTCTTGTTGCTGTTGCAATCTGGAGCTGCTAAACTTGCATTTTAACCAGTCGTAGAGTGTCTTTTTCTATTCTTACCTGAAGCTAGTCTGTTATCTACATGCTTAGACTTGTTCTAGACTGAAACAAATGAGCTAAAACTATTGGATTTGAGCTTAACGAATGCTACTCTTGATCACTTGTCACATCACGGTTACCTCTCTAGCTACTTGCTTATTGAGCTTCTTGCTCACTGCTCGGCTTTAGTCAATTGATTGTTGTAAGTGCTTGAGCACTTTTGACGAGCCATCTCTCTATTGTTCTACTTTGACAAGTGATCTTTATTAGCTTTTCTTATCTCAAATCTGAGAAACTTTGTCTCATTCTATTATTCAACCAACATCTATTTTCATGCCGGTTACAACTCGGTCTCAATTTGAGCAGGAGAGTCATTCTCTGTTCAATTATACACAGTTACTTCTCCAACTAGATGCTCACAAGCACCTACTAGCAATGACAGTTCTAATTCTGACCAATCTAAAGATTCTAAGACTACCCCATGGTACAAAGGAGGTTTCCTCTTTTCCACATTCAAGACCCCCAAAAACACAGACAGTGTTTCACTCACTTTGACTGAACAAGAAAAGTTTCAACTCTTGCAAGAACACTTTGAGCGCAAGGATAACCAAGCACACTTAGAAAAAGAACACAATCAACAAAGGATGGATGCTGCTAGGTGCATGGCTTATAGAGGGACATTTCATGAGCAACCTGAGACTAGTAATCATGAGCATAAACCTCTTTTTAATAGTGGCAACAATAGCAACAATACGCCACCAAGATCTCCTCCAAGAACCACTTTTGGTATGCCTTCTTCACCTCCTAGACCTCCTCCCTCTCAACATAAGGCAGAGGCTGATGATGAGATTTCTAGTGAGGATCTTATGAGATTTGAACAAGATGTGGTCTCTCAACGAATGATGCATTAGCTTTTAGAGTGTAATGGCAATCAGTACTTTCAATATATGACTTCTAGAGGATACAAGCTTCCTCCCGGCTATGATGTCAGACAAATTGTCCAACAAAGAGTACCAATAGAGTTGGAAGTTCTTCAAGAAGAATTACGTCAGACAAATCAATGCCTTACCCAAATGGCATTAGAAAGAGAGCCTCCAAAGGTCTCTTTTGTAGAATCAATTTGTGCTCTTCCTTTGGATAAAGATCTATACATGGTCCCATTTCCTAAGGATGTTGAGGTTCCTAAATATGACAAGTATGATGGAAATGGTGACCCCCATGACCATGTGCATCACTTTTATGCTCTTAGTATGAACTTTCTTCATGAAGACACATATCTTCTACGATTATTCCCTCGAAGCTTAAGAGGCCAAGCTTTGGAGTGGTTTGCGAAATTGACACCACCTCTTAAGACTTTTGATGAGCTGGCTATGCGCTTCACACAACACTATTCTTACAACATCCAACAACCTGTCACCATGATAGATCTCGGTAATCTAAGACAACATAAAGGTGAGCCATTTGCAACTTACTTACAACGTTGGAGGTCATTGTATTCTTGATATCCTCGTCAGCTACCCGAAAGAGAAAAGATTGACATTTTCATCAACACACTTGTGCCTGAGCTATTTTATGATCTAAGGAAGCAACTGTTCTCCTCCTTCCATGACATGGTTGAAAGTACATATCGGATTGAGGATGTAGCTATAAGAAAAGGGGATATTGTTATTAATAAAGATGCTAAAGGCAATGGTAAAGACAAGAACAAACCTTGGAATAAGAACAAGTATGTTGTTAATGATGGGGTTGTTGATGCTCCTAAAGTTAAAGAGCCTACTTTCAATCTTTCCAATGATATCTATGCAGCAAAACAATAAGAAGCTACCAACGCTCATAGTGCTCCTAAACCTCAATATGCAGATAAGCCTAAGAAGTCATTTTGAAAGCGAGTCTATACCAAGTTGGCAGAACCTTACGATGTAATCCTCAAGACTTTGGTTGACAATGGATATCTTACGCTTCCTGATAAACCTGGTAACTGGGATCTAATAAATAAGCCTGATTGGTGGAGAGAGGATCATTACTGCCATTATCATAGAAACAAGGGACATCCAACAGACAATTGTTTTAGGCTTAAGGATGATATTTAGGATCTTATTAAGAATGGCACAATCTCCACTGATGGCTTAACTAAAAATTTTGATCACACAGCTTTCAAAGATCCTCTACCTAAGCATGATAAGGGGGAAACCTCTCAAACACATAAGAAGAATCATGATGCTAAGATCAACTATACATATACTTCTGATACACCTGTGATCAACATGGTAGAGCCTATTGAGAGTGTTCTTATGGTGAGATCTCAAGATGATAATAAAGCCAATCATGGTAAGCCAAAGTTGGTCTTGCAAACACGTGGTAATTCATCTTCCCAAAGTGAGACACTGAATGCTGTTACTAGGGGGCAAGCCAAGATTGTCCTTAAAACTACGCAAAATCCCAAACAAGCTTTACCTTCCAAACAAGCGGCTCCTTCAGCCACCCCTAGCTATGATCTTGTCCAACATTTGCACAAGACACCGGCTCAGATATCAATCCTTGAGTTGCTTCGATTATCCCCTTCGCATAGAGAGATTCTTGATAAGGCTCTACATACAACATGTGTTCCTAATGACATTGATCTAGATCAATTTCAGGCTATGGTCAACCACATTTCATCTCCACTATCTCTCTCCTTTTCTGTAGAAGATGACATATCTATTGCTCACCCGCATAATCTAGCTTTACACATTGATGTTCTAGTCTACAATACCCGAGTCCTCCGAGTCCTGATAGACAATGGTGCAGGGTTAAATATTGTTTCTTTCAATGTCATACAACAGTTGGGTTTGTCAGAATTTTCTATGGATTATAAGAAGAAGATTACTATAAAAGCTTATGATGAAGTGGAAAGATCTTCCAAAGGTCTTGTCACGTTGCCTGTCCGAGTGGGCCCTATCACAAAAGATATTAACTTCCAAGTATTGGATGTTCCACTCACATATAACATTCTTTTGGGTCATCCTTGGATCCATGACATGCAGGTTGTTCCTTCCACTTATCATCAGTGTGTCAAATTTCCATACAATGGCACTGAAATTGTGATTCCTGGAGACCATACTATTGCTATTAATGCTCTTGCTACTACTGAAAAATTTGTTCCTCACAATGAACCTACTGATGATCCTAGTATGTCTCTAGTTGCTACTGAGAAATCATTTAAGATGATGAGCCTTCGTATGGGTGAATATAAACTAGATTCCTTTGCTTCTATACCTATTTCTCCTAGGTCATATGGGAAACCTTCCACTTCTGCTATGGTGATCCTTGAAGCCAAAAGATAAGAACAATCTATTCACGAGTGGATCTATAGAGAAGATGCCCAAAATACTCCCATGCTCAATAATTTAGACACAGATATAGATGAGTCACCAATACACACTATGGCTCACATGGGAGATGATCTTCCCTCTACTTCACTTCTTTGGGGAGAAAAATGTATATCTACTGACGATATGGATGTTGATATGGTTCATTCTTGTAGTAACCATCCCGATGTGGTTGATGGGTCTTGTGTGGGGTCTAATGAGTTTGTTCCTCGTATTGCCTTAGTGGACCACACTGGTTCTTCTATGACAAGTCTAGATCTAGCTACCTTTGGAGCTTACCCTATAGGCTCAACCTCTCTTGTTACCAGAGATGACACCCCTCGCATAAATGCTATTGAACCGGTCACTTCATTTCATCTTGCATCAACACCTGTTACTTCTTCCACCAGCGAACTAGCCACAAAAAAGATTGAATCAGCAATCAAACATCACAGTCATCAAGTCAAAAGAAAAGAGCAATGGTCGGATGGAAAAAACTACATTGTGGCAGTATCCAAACCTAAGAAAAGTAAAAATAAAAATCTTCTCAAAAATATTGATTATCAAATAAAAGATGACAAGTTGATTCTCTACAAAAAAATGGTGCACTACTTCAAGCATGATCTCATATCTGTTATATTTCAGCCTATTCCTAAAGCTAAGAACAAAGTTGCTAATGCCTTGGTTTCTTCGACATCCATCTTACAAATGAAAAAGCATAAATTTTTCTTCAAGTTCCTGGTGGATGAATTACGCTATCATGCTTACAAATCTTACAATCCTACCATCTTTTCATATCTTCCACCTAATATTCCTCTTGCAAATCCACCACGCCATTCCTTCCGCCATCCCTTACACTTTGCCTTTGTCTCTGGTGACTTGTATAGGAAGGGTCTAAACGGAACTCTCCTTAAGTGTCTAGAAATAGAGGAGTCAAAAAAAATGCTAACTGAAATCCATGATGGCATATGTGGATCACATTCTAATGATCCTTTGCTAGCTCAGACATTGCTTAGGGCTGGTTATTATTGGTCGAACTGGTTGAGACCTCCTATCGTCACAGTTGCAGCATTTGGGCCTGGGGCCTATCAGTTCTCTACATCAAAGGAAGCAGATTCTTGATGCCCATTTCTGTCTGGGGCATCCTTTGTACATATTTTATGATCCTAAAAAAAATACCAAAAAAATTCATATATGATGCTGAAAAAATCATAAAAATCATAAAAAGTACCTAAAAAATGAGCATCCTAGTGAAAACCTAGCAATAGGTGCTTTTATGTCTCACCAAAAAAATCAAAAAATTCAAAACATCAAAAAAAAAATTGAAAAAGTGCCTTGGTGAAAACCTGGAAACAAGCTCCTTGGTAGCAAAAATACAAAAAAATAATAAAAAGTCTTAAAAAATTGTAAAAAAATCTATCAAGTGGTGAAAACCTAGAAACAGGCATTGCTTGAGACCCTCTGCACCTATGTCTATTAGTCTTGCATGGCGCTCCTTCACTCCACTTCTCTCTTTGCCTCTCTTAGTCTGGAATTGACTCTTGTCTTAGTTTAGGGGGCATCCATTGTTTTCAGCTTATCTTGGGTCTCTTTGTGTGTCTGGGTTTCTTAGGCACCTTGTCAATGGTGTTTTTCAACACCACCTCAACTGTGTTTTTCAACACTACCCTAGCGTCAAGTGTTTCTTAACACTTATCAGATATCCTTCCCGTCATCTTGGATGATGCAATATTTCTCACTGGCAGATACGATACTCAAAGTTTGATTCTATGACCTACACACACGCACTTGACTTGTTGAGATTTGTTTGACTTTATTTCTTTGCGTGCTGTCTATGATGATTTCTTTGCTGAGTGGTCTCTCCCTGAGAAGTTTTCAATGATGCATAGCTAGAAGACTAAGGGAATGAGAACATGTTTTATTTCTTTATCTGCCTATGGGTATATTTTGTTGATCCTAACTGTCATGAGCATTTATGCTGGTCTTACTTGACACTGGGATCTACAAGGTATTATCCTTGACTATTTTGCGAGTGCATGCTTATAGTCATCTTGACTTTCTTGTGTCTCGATGCGAGCATAATCTTGCTATATCAAACTTAGGTAATCTCACTGCACTAGTCATCTTGACCTGCATGTCTTTGATGCTTAGGTGGGATTCCCAAATTTCTATCTGATATAGATCATATTTAGATCCACATAGTTATGCTAGTGTGTATTGTATGATCTTGCGATGCTACCAATAACGCTCAATGATGAATATTAGATGTCTATTGGCTTTGTGACCTTGCAAGTAAACCACTTTTCATGTAGCTTGCATTCTTAAGTTCATGTTAGTTAGTTTTGCATCTTGCATATGGAGAGAGCTCTCCTTTATCTTTCGTGGACTTGTTAATCAACTGCGCTCACCTTTTGCTTCTTCCCAATCATGTCTTTCACTTCTTGTCTTTCATATCACATCATTTTTCTTTCATTTTGGGATCCAAACCGAAATCCAAGTTCACCTTGATCACCCAACTCATCTTTTTCCTTCTTCCATGCAATTGGTTAACCTTTTGAGGCCTGATCCTTCGATCTTCACTGGGGCATTCTTCACCTCGTCATCGCCATCTCTCTTTCAAACTTCCAGTCTTTCATTCACTTTCAAATCCCAAGTTCAAATCCCCCTCCGTGGTGTTTACGGGTTGAGGGACCGATAGGTTCGTGCCCCGTGTCTCATGTGTGGGGCATACCCTCACTACTTGATGGTTATTCTATCCTCTTTCTTTGATTATGATTTCTAGTGATTTGATCATGTTTCTCTTGCTTCTGCATTCCCTCCACCTGGATTTCACTTTCGATCCCGAGGGGGTAGACACATCATATATTATTGGTTATCTCTTTCCTAAGTGTTCAGTACTGTCGCTACCAGGCTGACCATGCAGGATTTGCTATCTCTCTGCACTTCATTCTTTGGAGTCAGATCGCTATTTTCTTGCCTTGTTGGCTATCTCTTGCCTTCTTGGCTGATCTATTCTTTGACGTAATGTGTTCCCAAATCGATCACACATTAGTCAAAGAGGGGCAAATGTATACACCTAAAAATGGTCATCTAGACTATTAGCCCCCATTTGCTAAATCATAAATTGCTTGTTCTTGATCAAATCCTAGTCCTATCATTTATTCGATTATTTTCTATGGGCTAACCATCTTATCCTAAGTCTTTATTTATTAAAAGGAATATTTCCTCCCCTTTTATTAAATAAAAAGCTCCACTTTTCTTCTTATCCTAAGTTGCACAAATAAAGCATTTAATTCCTATTTAAAAAGAAAAATAAAATAAAAAATAAAAGAAAAGCACTTTTTGTCTCACATGGACATAAAGTAAATGCTCAACATAAAGTAAATGCTTCTAATTTTCCTATTGGAGGATATTTTTGCACAAGGAACAAGCTTCTTTTTTTCTCCATCGTTGATTAAATCTTTTGCCTCTTAATCTCCATGGTCCATTAATTTTTCACCTCCTATAAAAGAAGAGCTCTCTTCCTCATTTGCACACACAAATTTTTATGCTATTGTTATGCTACAAGTTTTCTAGGTCATCTTGGAGCTTTTGGAGATATTCTTGCATCTAGGGTTTGAAGATTTGGAGCATTGTTGGCATTCATCTTGGATCTTCATCAACACTCTATCTTCTTGTCTTCATTCTTGCATCATCATGGCTTTCTTGCTTCATAGTTAGATTTCATTTTCATGCATAGTATTTGCATTTTCATAGCTTCATTCTTAGCTTAGATTTTCTTTTATGCAATAGATTAACTTGCATTGTCATATAGATTTTCTTTGCATTGCATACATTTGGCTTCATTGGAGATATTGGCATTCTTGCCCTTGTCTTCCTTGAATCTCCCATTGCATGGTTTACTAGCAAGGTTATAGGCTTAATAGCTCTAGCTGAGAGCATTCTTAAAAACCCTTGCACTCCATGCCTAGGGAGCTATGGATCGATTTGTGAGGGCTCATTCTTAAGTTTTCTTGCATGTAAGGATTCATAGAAGTGTGACAACATTTTAGCACACACCTAAGTCTTCCTTTGGATAAGTGATAACATATTTGGGTGCATGGGTGGTTTGGTAATGTATGATCTGGTCAGGGTGAGTGTGTTGTCTTCTTGTTTCATAGCTCTGTTGCAGTGAAGTATGTGACTCTACTACCCATTGGATAAGGCACTAGTCTATGAGAGACTTAGGATACTTCAGGGGTCCAGTCAACCCAACATCAAACATTGAAATGAAATCATTTCCCTTCATGTTGGTAGTAGTAGTAGGAGGTCCTGTCTAGTTTTTAGACTCATTGCATGCAGAGCAGGTTGTTGCATAAGATTTGGTTTCATTGGGGTACAAGATACCTACAAGGGTCTGGAAACTATTCCACAATAATATATCTGTAGGCCTTTTGTTCATCAACTCAAGAAGAGTCATGAGTGTGCAGATGAGGCAACATCCGCCTGAGTGATGTGGAGCTCGAAGCAGAAGGAGGATGTTCTTTATCCTCATCAATTGGCCCTTTTTCCCTTGTCAGACTTTGGAGTGAAGACTAACCAGTTTGTCAATCATAGTGTAAACCTGGCACCATGTGGGAACAATTTTAAAAGCCAACAGATATGACATAGTATTTTATGCCATAGCAAATTGTCATCTACTTTAGCAAAAAAACAACTTGCTTCTGAATTAAGCTAAAAAACATTACCTTTAGTCTTTAAACCTGATGCAATCATTACACCATCCTTGTTGTTAATGATGCACTTGTTGTCTTTGAACTCCAACTGATAACCTTTTTCAAGAAACTACCCAACACTAAGAAGGTTATGTTGCAAACCATCTACATAAAGAACATCATTAGTGTTGTTCTTTCCATTCAATGTGATAGCTCCTCTACCAATGATAGGTTTAGGAGTGTTATCTCCAAATCTAACCATGCCACCTTTGTATTTGTCTAGATGAACAAATCTGTCTTTATCACCTGTCATGTGATGTTAACAATCACTATTTATAATCCAATCTATCCTTATGTCTGCTTGTGAAATCAATGCTAGCTCATGTTCCTTTTTCTCATCTTCACGATCCATCTTATCAAACATCTTCTCCATAATAGCAATGAATCCAATTTCATCTTCAACTGAATCATCATTAGAAACTCCATCACTAGCATAGTAATATTCTTTTGTATACTTAGGCTTGTAGTTAGTTCTGAATTTTTTAACTCTTGTAGGACACTTAGATGCAAAGTGACCAATCTTATTACATGAGAAACATTTGAATGGTAACTAACCTTCATACTTTCCTTTTTCTTTTATTTCTTTCTTAGCAATCATAGCAATAATATCATCTATCTCTTTATCTTCATCTTCATCATCAAAATTACCATAAGTGTTTAAAGATTTCTTACCATGGACTGATGCTTTGAAGGTTGTCTCACTTTTAGGCTCTGTCTTCAATTTTGAAATCTCAAAGGCTGAAATTTTGCTGATCAAGGTCTCTCTCTTGAAATTTTTTGTAAGTTGCATGGTCTCGTCAAGGATGTTGATATTGTTTTCATACTCTATTGTAAGAGTAGTCATCAACTTATCCATAATGTCTTCCTCAGAGATCTCTCCACCATTGTTCTTGATTCCAGCAACTGCTTCATTAATTCTTTGGTTGTAAGTTTTGATGTCTTCTTCAGGTAGCATCTCTAATGCATTGTATCTTTTCTTCCATGTCTTTCTGCATGCATTCTTTGCTTGTGTATCTCCTTCAAACATGTCTTCTAGGTGCTTCCATATCTTCTAAGATGTGTCTACTTTCTTTATCTCTGAAAACTCACTATCAGATAATGCACTAATAAGGTCTTCTTTGCCTATTACATTCTGATGGAACAAATCCTTTTGCTTTCTAGTAGCATCTTCCTTTGCAAGATCTACTAGAGAGGGGATCTTAACTTCTTTGATAGCCACGTCAAAAACTTCAAAAACAATGCACTACAAATGTGTCACCATTTTGTTATTCCAATAAAGATAGTTCTCTCCATCAAACTTAGGACTGTCTTTTCTAAAGCATGCCATCAACCTCAAGTTGTTAAACTTTCTCTCCGAGGCACTTGGCTCTGATACCAATTGTTAGGAATTGTCCCAAGAGATAATTGAGAGGGGGGATGAATCAGTTATCTACAAGTTTCAATTCTTTGTCTAATTAAGTATACTTAAATTTTAAGCATAAACACAATGAAAGAACATTAAAATATAACACAAATAATTTGGTTATGGGGAAATTCAAATAGGTAAAAACCCCGGTGGGAATTAACACCCACTAATAAACTGAACTAGTGTATAATGATCCTTGTTAGAAGATCTTACAACCTTGTTAGGAGTTGATCTTTAAAATATTTTTAGTACAGTGACCTATTCAAAGGTTAGACCCTATTAGGACTCTTTTATGATTGACCCTGTTAGGGGTGAGGATGCACTATTCGAGAGCTCACTGCTCAAAGGGGTGAAGGCTGCAGCCTTCTGAATAACAGATACACACTATATCTAGATCTTGGTGAACTGTGAGGTAGACTTGTTGTCTTGATCAGTTCCAATGAATAGCACACTCTATCTTCTCTATCACATTGACCTCTTCTTGATGGCACAATACTCCGCACTCTTTTCTCTACTCTAATCTTTTATCTCCATGCCATTCTGTTAGCGATCACAAATGACTGGCTATAAGTATCTTTCCTCTAAATGATATAATCAATTCAACTTGTTAGAACAACCTTGAAATCATATTAGATAAACAATAACACTCTCCAATAACATCTCGATCGGCTCTACTAAGCACGCAACACAAACTGGGACCTATCCAAATCAATAAGTGTGTATGCACACTACACACTGTCGGCTCTACCAAATTAACTAATACTTTTTCCTCAATCTGAATTACATCATGCACTCTTAATCAAACATTCTTAACTCTTCTCCAATCACTAATCTAAGCACACATACCGAAATGATAGGCACAACTCTTGTACCAATATAATCTTTGTTGGCTCTTCTAGATAAATACATGAATTTGCAATTGGTGAATAGTGACTGCATAACTTCACTTCTACTGCACATCAGACTTTATGTCCATGAATGTAACAAAAATAACATGTCTTCATCACATATCCAAACGCGCAAGGCTCCATGATAACTATACGGATAATTACTCACAGAATACTACCTATAACTCTATTAGGAACACTGCTAACACAAGCTGCTACATAACTATTTGTACTAACAATTAACCTCTGAGTCTATGATGTCATGTCGATAACATGTTCATGCTACATATACTCAAAGCTTACTGCATAAGTCTTCCACGCATGCTACTTACCATATGTTGTCATCAATGACAAACATACAATCAACACTAGCTTGCTGGCAAATCTCCAACATGAACATATTTAGATATGTAGAGTTACTTTTAAAAATGTTAATCAAATGAAACTTCAAAAACATATAATATATATCTAGGTTCATAGTGGTTCTAATTTTATGACTTCAATTTTATAAGTAAATTTATTGGTGGAGATGTTTTTTAATCATCGTAAAATTTGGAAATATCAAAGTTGTTAGTTATTATTTATGGTGTTGCAGAGAAGAGATGAGGAAATAAAAAAGGAAAATTAACAAGTGATGGAATGTTGTTTCTTTTAGGTTTAATGATATATTGATGATCTATCATGTTGAATAAGGATAAAAGAGAGTTTGAAAGGACAAAGGTACTACTGTGAGACCTCACTCCTAGCCCATCATAGCTTTTTCAAGTCTCTGCATTTAAGAAATGTTTATTCGATACTTTATTTTGATGCACTATGGATTTAGACTCTTTTGTCATAGATTTTATTCAATCAGTTGTATTCAGGTATTCAATCGGTTGTAGTTGTAGTTGGATTCGATGAATGGAAAGGTTGAGTTAGTTGACCATTTGTGATGGTTTAAGTACCAGATTTCATAACGAATTGTGGTGTGTATAAATCACTACAAGATTCGTTGGTATGGGTGTAGTGAGAGGATAGCAAGTAAGGGATGCACTAATGCTCTTGAGATACTTGATAAGTTGCAGATGATCAATCTCTGTGAAACTTGGTGATCGAGTATTCAACATTTGTAGAACTGAGGTTGAGAATTTACATCTGCAAGCAAACAATCTGTAACATATATGTAACCAGATTTATGATAATATAAGTGACTGTTGCTTTGGGTGTGTGGGTTTTTTACCCGTAGCCTACAAAAGGGACTAATAAGGTAGATTTCAATTGTTCATTTATCTTTATTATAACATATTATAACTTATTTTTATTATTAAATTTAATTCTCACAATCTTGAATTATATCTTTCAATATATTATTTAATATGTAATTAATATTTTGACACAAGAACTGATTTATTATTTTAAAAAACAAAAAGATTTTCCTCACACGGTTAAAAGTAGGAAATATACAGATTGCAAACTGAATATTTACCATTTTTAAAATATTTTTCACACTGCATTATTGTTGCGTTTATCATTTACACTAGTGCATTCCACGAGACAACTTAATTCTTTCAGCTTTGCAACTATTCTTCATCCCTTGAAAGAACATTTTCTAGATACGTTCTTGTTTAAAAACACTCTAGATAAATAGATACTAGATGGCGATATAGTTTTTGTGTTTTTGGTAAATGGAATCAAAGTATTTGTTGCTACTTGATAGATGGAGTATAGCGCGGTGACTCAGAGGCAGCTCAATAAGCAATTTCATATACAAATATAAGTAACAGATTTTCTTAAAAACATTGGTGAATAAATGAGTAGTTAGTAAAGAGCTATTGCAGATTGATTTTTGAATTCGATACCTAAATCTTGAGTATATAATTGAAGTTGAATTTTTTTATCAAATAATTATATTTGTATAATAGTTATTTAAATTAGATGAATAGATGAAAGTATAGTTGATAGTAATTATTTAATCAGATATATTAATTGATGAATTTATATTTCATCACAATTAAAAGTACAATTATTGATAACTATTTTTTAATTTTGAATTCTGTCAAGTTTCAGGTATATTACATCAAATGATATTAAATTTTTGTTAAATTTTTTTCTATTTCTAATTTAGAATTTTGTATTATTTTCAATTTATGAAAAACATGAAACAAATGTTTAAGTTGGCTCATATACCTGTAAGAATTATGTATCACAAGCCTAGATTAAATCAAACATCAATCATACGATACAAATAAAATTAAAATGATAGAGATCTATACACAATAACATTAAAGTAAATGCCAAGCAATCCAGCTCCAATTTCCCATATTTGCGGACTCAAGAATAATTAATTTCTTATCTTGTTCACTCGGTTTTCCCATGTTAAAATAAGTTCTGATCAATGTAAAAAGTTAAAAATCACACACATAGAGAAGTGAATAATGGTTTCTCTTTAAGCAATTACATATACACCACTTGACCTATTTGACCCATTCAATATTTCCATCTGCAACTTCCAAATTGTTACTGGTTATGTGACCCTCGTTGAGTCTTCGGTGGCTTTATGAGATTGGACCCATTTTCAGGGAGGGAGGTCTTTCAGTTTAGTAGTGCGCGGCTTCTTTGCTTTCTCTGCTAGTTGGTATTCTTCATGAAGCTTTCTCTTACCACTTTCAAACTTTGCATAATCATTTTGGGGTTGAACAGAAGTAGGGCTCATTTGATTCTTGGTGGAATCAATTAACCGCTGTACTCGATCCCTATGTTCATTTGGTATGATTTTTTTGCATGACTTTATAACTGGCACAGATGATCCAATTCCATGAGTTAATGGATTCATTGAATTTCTATTGTAATTGTTTTTCTGCTATTTCTGGAAATGCGACTTAATGACCCCTTGTTCCTTCACATTCCCATCAATAACTTGAAGATTTCCATCATCATCCATTCCAGCAAAGATCTCATACATTTCAATTGATGCAGTCCGAGCTGTTAAGAAGGCACCCTCGTCGAGTGGTGGAGAAAGTAGGCCATTCTCATCATCTTTGACATCTTCTGAACAAACACAGTTGGCAGATGGACCTACTGGAACAGCCTTCATCCATATATCTACAAGCACTTTCCAACCGCTGACAAGCATCTTAGCCTTGGAACGCATTTTTTCTGATCGTTGTCTTCTCAATCCATTGACCACCTTCCCAACTTTAGTTATCTCAAGAGTGTCTACAGAAAGCTGCATCAACTCCAATCTTCTCAAACACTCATGCACCTGATTTGGTGACTCCTCGGGATTTAACAAAATCTCTTTGATTCTCTCAACTTCTCTGAGAATCGTTGACTCCTCCTCTATCACCTCTGTAAGGGCTTCAGCCTCATCATAGCTGTAATGACTAGCCCTCTTTCTCTCAACGGGACTCTCCTGTTTTTCCTGCTGTCCTTGACACCTTGGAAGAAACACTCCTTTTATGTTATCACCTGCCAATGTCAATGCATGGCATTCCACACACCTAACAAACCCAAAAGAGAACAATCTCTGAGCAATTCTGTCCCTCCTCGCCATCAATTCTTGAGGGCAATCAGAAGATGCAACTGCAATGGCATTTTCAATTACAGTACATATATCAGCCTCCGCACGCCCAAAAAATTCCCTCCACCTCTCCATGACTAATCCCTTCTATACCCAAATTCAGATAAAGAACTCCCAAAACAGATTTGCAAGCAAATTTTCCAATATAATCAAAATCCCCAAAAAAAAACAAGGATTTTCTGCTTCGTTGTACAACCCTAAACAAGACCCTGAAACGACTCAACTGTAACTCAAAAGATGAACGTTCAAAGTAACTACAAAACTACAACCCAATATTTCAACAATTTATGTATCCAACAACAAAACTTGTGGGGTTGAATATTTCTCATATGACGATTCTTTACAACGCAGCTCAATTTACAAAATACCTAAAAATGATTGAAAAACCTTCAACAGACAATTTTTGCTTGAGTCAATGCAGAGAAAGCACACCCTTAATAAAGGTTTTAGGCCTTTTTCCCTCTGTTTTGTTGATCTTTGAATTTGGAGACCCAAAAAGGAAACTTTTCTCTTTAAAACTATCACTTGATTCAAAAAAATCTTTTTCTACAGCTTTTTCTTGGAAACATTCCATTCAGAGGCACTTTTTGCTCATTTACGCTGTTCTTTATTGATTTTCGAATTTGGAAACCCAACAAAAACTTCCGTTTTAGGAATTTTTGCTGGCAACATCAATTGATTCTCAACAGGGTAAAATTTTCCTTCATAGGCAGCATAAGTCAACGGATCTTAAAGGGCAATTTTCTGTGATCTGGGCAACATTCTATACCTAAAAGGAAGCTGTAGAGATAAGGGTAGCGGAAAAACTTAAAAAAGAGTTGAGAGTACGGAACACAAATAAGCATGCAATCTTCTCGCAGGCAATGGCATGCATAGATACTCTACCTATTTTTCAATCTTTTGATAGCTAGTATATATATTTAAAAATATATATAAAATAGGCCGACATATGTAAATTTCAATCATGGACGAATGCTAAATTTGAATATTTGTTTTGGAGGAACTACATTTTAAGAATTGAAATTAAGCTTTGAAAAAATAGGGGATGGAAATATTTGTAGCTCTAAGGTATTATGTGGCTCCTGTTTTTCCCTCCTTTTTTCTCCAACTTTTACTTGCAAAAAAATATTATTATCAATTTTATTAAAAATAAAGTTTTAGACAAAATAAAAAATATTATTACTAATTTTATTCAAAATGAAAATTTATGACAAAACAAGCAATGAAATTAATATCTATGGGGTCAATACCTCCAAAAATTGCTCTTTAAAGTTAGTGCACTATTTTATTACTAGTAAAAGGCTATAGCCATAAAAGATAATATGAATACTATAAGGTTCAAAATATACAAATATTAAAATGATAAAACCAATAATCCAAGTCTAGATTTATATAGAAATATTAAGAAAAGCATAAAGCTCATAAAGCCTAAGGGATTCTAAATCTAAAAGCTTAAAGTTCTACTAAAGGTACAAATCACTCTCAAAACAAAATGAGTGATCTCAATAATCCATGCAAAAATAAACCAAACTATTGTATCAAGTTAAACAACAATAAAATTAACCTCTACTACTGCCCATAACATAGCTAAAATGCTATGATCCCCATAGAAATGCTTCTTATTCGGTACTCGATGATAATCTTGTTGTAGAGATTCCACTTGTATATTGACGCCTACATCCTCTCCCATATCTACCTGTATCAGCTTCATTTGTTCGTGGATTGTCCTCTTTTTTGTTCAGTTCTCCTTAACTGCTCTAGACTTCTCAATGCTTCTATTCTTTTGTCCAATCTAGGTCCCAATTTTCAATATCCTGAGGAGGTGGTCCCTACGTTTTGAAGTTTTCACAAACCCAACTTCCATGTTATGCATTCTCATCTCCCTTCCTACCTTAGAAACCAAACTTTCTTCTTTAAGGAAGTCTCTTATCCAAGATGGCCTTTCATTGTGTCTAAGTTTGTATAACTTCGTCCAAAAATGTATCTTCTTTCTTATCCCAAATATTCTTCTTTTGAAAACTCTCTAATCTTCAATGTCAAGAATTAGATATCTCTTTGGGGTTGTCCATTTATAATAGTTACATCATTGTCCTTTTGTCTAGGGATCGTTAAATTCTCATCTCTGTTTCTTAAAATCCTTGTCATATCCTCTAGGAAATCTTTATAAAAAACCTTCCTACAGAGTTTCTATGCCTTTTCTTTCCTCACACCTGCATGGAGCAATATAGAAAGTAAAACCGCTATAATTTAGTGTTGACTTTATGTTTGTGGTCTTTTGTGATAAAATATCTTCCCAAATTACCCAATATAATTCTAACCAACATAATATGTGGACTATCTAGAATTTATTGCATTCTTTTCTCTGTTATGACCCCTAGAAAAGTGTCTTGTCTTTGGGCTTTTCCACCTTAAAAAGAATGGAAGATTCCATATTCTGATCTTCAGCTAATCCCATAGCTTCCTTCCTCTTCACTATATATACTAGATGCTTTTCCTCTATATAAACCCAACATCTTACAAAAAACACGATCCACCTCTACTTAGATCCAAAAGATGTTTTAAATAAGAAAGCTAACGCCTTTCAAAATGCTTCAGCCATCATCACTTTACTACTTCTCTAAGGAATTTTTTATGACCATTCATACATTTCTTCAATTCACAAAATGAGAAAAGAGATGGATAAAAAGTGAACAAGATGAAGGTAAAGATGGAAGATCAACCTCAATTTCAAAATATGCACTAGAATGATTCACATTTTAACTCCTTGTCCAACCTTCCTAACAGTACATTAATTCATGAATTCTTAATAATCTATGTAGCTAAATTTAGGTACGTTCCAAGTCCATCTCTGATTCTAACATCTTCACTTGCTAAATCTAGTGTGGTCTTTCTTAAATCAAAAGGGTAAATTTATATATCTTCTTAGTCTTGCATCAAAAATCAAAGTGCCTTATGGATCAGCTTCTAAACCTTGCTTCTTCTACACTCCATCTCTTTTCTATGATTGCACTTGTAGTCCTTTTCATGTATTAAATGCTCTCTATTTTGAGATTCCTACTATGATAATTTCAAAAGGGATTTAAAATCTTGGATAATTGATATGAAAATGTCTTTAGCAAATATTGCGAGTTATTTTCTCCATCAAACTACTAATTCTCCTCATAAATGCCCCATATTCATCTCCCAAATAATTGTTGTTATCCTCTAACCAACTAACAAATATCCATCATATATATACACTTTTGAAGAAAATAAATCTCATTTAAAATGACAATATAAAGTCCCACCCACTACACAGATATTCAAGTCTAAAAAAGAATCTTTCCTTTTAGAATGATTGATTATAAAAAAATTTAATTTTTAAAACTATCTTGTTTATATCAATATTTCATGTTGAAAGAATTATTCAACTAAGTATGTGTGTTTCATCTCCTTGAAGCATCCATCTTATTATTAACCCTTCATGGATCTTGATCTATGATTTATTTCCAAGTTTTCTTTCAAGTCTATCTTTGCTATATCCTCAAGTTTACTATGTCAGCATATAGTAAACATCTAATCATCCATTTCCCCTTCTTGGATTTTCTATCAAAGTCCCCTTTTAGGATCTGTTATCGAAGTCCACTACTTGATTATATCAAAAGATCATTTTTGTATCCATGATTCCTTACTTGCAGTCTTAACACTTCATCCATATCAAGTTATTCTTCATGTTATTCACAAGTATCCACCTATTATTATCCTCCAATGAGCTCATTTCTCTTCCCATCTTAAAGTTAAGGATAATCCTAACTTAGAATTTGGACTTAAAGATGCTTCAATTATTCATCCAATTTCCTTGGCATTTATTTAAAAATTTGTTGATTATCCTCAATTTAGATTCAATCCTTGCCTCTAATTCCTTCATCTTATTTTGAATTTGGTTTGGCTATTTATCTTTCTATGACTTTCTTAGTAGTATAATCACTTTAGCTCTCTAATTTTTTGATAAGTTTATTAGTTCTCTGAATATTGACCTAGCTAATTTTATTTTACTTATTTCAACATTCCTCAATTTTTTTATCTACTTAGGAAGATGTCTACTTTCTCTATCTATCATTTATTATCCTTATGTTTTGACCATTAGCACCAAGGTTTTCCAATTTATCTATCTTTCCATTTCCTTCTCTATATATGTGATTGATAGTGATACTCTCAAATAATTTCAATATTTCTAATTTCTTATCCAATAGTGATTTCATCCACCAATTTGAATTCCAATTCTAAGAGTATTAATGGTTATAGACAAATCCCATTATATTTCCACATTCTTAAATATTGATTCCTTACATGCATAACTTCAAAACTTCTAAGACTGCTTTTAATTTTGCAATTTTATTCATGTCTATCTATAAAGACTTGGCATATTTTCAAATAAATTTTCCATCCCACGAGTGAATAATACAGCTAGCTCCTAGGTTTCCTCTCAAGGATCCATCAAAGTTGAACTTCACCCATCCTTGTTTGGGTGGTGTCAACATACACTAGTTTCTCATATTTTTATTATTTTTGTCCTATTTACCTACAAAAGAGGGTGCTAGAAGGCCAAACCAATTTTTTAGTGTCACTCCAACCCAGTCATGGAAAAGAGGCAATATAATCTTGGACCTTTGATTGCCAATGAAATAAAGTAAGTATACTTGATATTAAATACTAGTTAATGTAGCGATAAATATATGTTCCATCAACTAAAATACTATGATGTTAGCTAAGGATCTTTGATGATATTTTGTTATTAATTGATGGTTGTAGATGGTAATTGATGATGCTCATATGTTATCTTAGAGGAATCACAATATATATATTAGAATATGGTTAGTGGCATTAGTGTTAATTAATATTGTTTAAGGATAAATGATGTAGTTAGTATAAGAGTTTATAATTGAGATGCTTAAATGTTGGTTTTTACTGATAATGCATAGCTGATGTATATGCCAGTAGATGCCATGAGGGTATTTGATGATGGTTACATATATGTTTAAAATTTACTAATGCTTTGGTTACAATTATGTCTGCATTACTATTCTTATGTATCCTTCTTGTTGTGCTTGTACAAAGAGAGATGAAATTGTATCACTCATTTATGAAATCTACATAGTGTCTTGATCCCCTTCATTATTTGATCACTATATGCATGTTCTTTGGCTTTTTATTCTATGTGTAGTTGCACTTGATACATGTGCATGTTTCAGTGAATAGGTACTAGACACTGTTCCACGTGAGCTACAGGTTTGAGTGTGTATTATCCCCAATACTGGCACAGGAGATAGTTTCACAGATCATTCATTATTGAGCTAATATCATCCTTGTATGGTCATCTATCCTTAATTTATAGTATACCTCTAATACGTGTAGGTAAATCTAAACTTTACATGTATATTGTTTTATACCTGTATTCATGTCTTTTCATTTAAAGTTTCTATAGTTGTCACAATGATGATAGAATTTTAATGTTGATTTAATTCTTTAAAAGGTAGTTTTATTTACTGACTAATTTTTTGTAGTTGAATTCCATTTAATTGGAATTAATTTAATATATTTTCAAATTTCTATATTTTGTTTAATTTTTATTTAAGTGATTTAGTTTAATTCCTTTCTAGGCCTTTTTGCAAAAAGGTGACTTATATTGGAGGAAGCAACTCGTTTTCCCCACTTTTGTATTTTGAGATTTTTTATTTTTCTCCAAATTGGTTTGGAGAAAAACTTTGTTGTGTTCATTAATTTTGATCTATTTTTTGAGTCCACGTGAGTAGAAACTCATTGGATTTGTGTCATCATTGTTTTCCTTTTTGTGGATTCATTCTCTATTTTACGGAGAATTTCTTGTCTTTTGTCTATTTCCATGTCCATGGCCTAGTGTGAGGTAGGGTTTATTGTATTTTATTCCTTTCTCTTCTATTTCAGTTGATTATTATTTTTATTTTCTTTTTGGGATGGTAATTAGTGTTTGAGCCCCACTTTCCCTTAGGTTTTATCACCCAATTGGGTTTGTATCTGTTGAGAGGTTTTTTAATTGAAAAATTCCTCTGTGGGGCTATCTATTTTCTCCTATGGAGTTAGATTCAAAATTTTATTGGATTTAAGGTTTAGTTGAGCCTTAAGGGAATATGGGTTTTTATTTTGTAGCTAGATTTTATGTTTGATTTTTGGGCTTTTTTGTGGGCACATCATTTTGTGTTCCATCCAAATCCTATCTATTTCCATATTTGTCATGATTGAATTGTTAGATTTAATGATACTCCATTTTTTAGTAGTATCGTGGTATTGGAATGTATTGACGACATTCCAAACAATTTCTATTGTGATCTAAACTCACCCATTTGATTTTAAATATTGATTTTGGAACCTTTGTCAATTGTTTCCCAAATTTGGGATTTTAGTATATTTTGTAGTTTGTGAGGTGCATATTTATCTCTTGAAGGTTAATGTTTCTAATTTTTTTTTGTGGTATTCATTACTTGCACTTGTGGTGGTGGTTGATTTACTACTTGTGTGTTTTGAGCACTTGGTCCTTTGAGGCTAATTTTTGCTTGTGTAGTCTTAATCATATGTGTATCAATGACATTGTCATTTGTAATGTTCTTGTTCCAAGACCATAATTTCACATTCTCATTTGAATTTCTCATGTTTTTATTTTCCTTTTTTATTTTAAGTATGCCTTTTCACATAAGATTCTCTTCAATGTTCATTCCTTTTTTAATGAGCTTTGCAATTGTACTAGGACTTTTGATCTTGAGCGCATATATCATATTTGGTACAAGATTTTCAATGAGAAAGTACACTTAATTTTCTTCTATAATGTCAAAAGGATATTGAGTATTGAGTGATGACATTTTTCCATCACAGTAGGAATGTCATGAATGGTTCTCCTGTATTTTGTTGTGTTGTGCATAAATTAGTCAATATGACCTCATTTGATATGTTGAATACAAAATGAGAAATGAACTTCTCATCTAGTTCTCTCCATGACTTTATATTCCCTAGTAATTTAGAGTACCATTCCATTACTTGTCCACCAATACTTTGAAGTAAAAGATGCATTAGATAATTATCATCATGTTTTACTTCTAGGCAAGCATTATAAAACTCCCTAATGTGATCTTTAGGATTGCCTTTCCCTTTGTATTTCTCAAATTTTGGTACTTCCAAATTTCTTGGAAAAGGAGGCATATACAAACTCTCATCAAATGGATTTGGACATAAATATTGTTTTATATATGTTATCTTTTTTACTTCCAATTCTAATGGTTCTATCTTTTTCCTTAATTCTCTAATTTATTGAGTCATCTCAACATTAGGTCATGGCTTTTTTAATGTATCATTCATTGCTTGATATCCACTTTGTCTATAAATTATTCCTTTAGGCAAGAGATGATTGTATCAATTCGAGTTTGACTCTCTTAGAGTTTATAAATACAATGATTCTAAAGAAGGATCTTTAAGTTGTGCCATAACAATGCTCTGATGTTGTCTCAGTTGTTGTTTCTAATATTGTAGAAAATATTGATGTTGATAATGAGCTTTGCAATTGTACTAAGACTTTTGATCTTGAGCTCATATATCATATTTGGTACAAGATTTTCAATGAGAAAGTACACTTAATTTTCTTCTATAATGTCAAAAGGATATTGAGTATTGAGTGATGACATTTTTCCATCAAAGTAGGAATGTCATGAATGGTTCTCCTATATTTTGTTGTGTTGTGCATAAATCAGTCAATATGACCTCATTTGATATGTTGAATACAAAATGAGAAATGAACTTCTCATCTAGTTCTCTCCATGACTTTATATTCCCTAGTAATTTAGAGTACCATTCCAGTACTTGTCCACCAATACTTTGAGGTAAAAGATGCATGAGATACGTATCATCATGTTTTACTTCTAGGAAAGCATTATAAAACTCCCTAATGTGATCTTTAGGATTGTCTTTCCCTTTGTATTTCTCAAATTTTGGTACTTCCAAATTTCTTGGAAAAGGAGGCATATACAAACTCTCATCAAATGGATTTGGACATAAATATTGTTCTATATATGTTATCTTTTTTACTTTCAATTCTAATGGTTCTATCCTTTTCCTTAATTCTCTAATTTATTGAGTCATCTCAACATTAAGTGATGGCTTTGTTAATGTATCATTCATTGCTTGATATCCACTTTGTCTATAAATTATTCCTTTAGGCAAGAGATGATCATATATATTTGAGTGTGACTCTCTTAGAGTTTATAAATATGATGATTCTAAAGAAGGATCTTCAAGTTGTGCCATAACGACGCTCTAATGTTGTCTCAGTTGTTGTTTCTGATATTGTAGAAAATATTGATGTGATTGAAATGGTTGAAACTGTGCCATTTGTTGCCCAGAATATTGTTGAGGTTCCACCACTTGTTGTTGAACTCTTGGATGAGTTTTTTTTTTTTTGGGTCGAGGTACTTCTTCATATTACTGTGGCACATGTTGTTGATATTGTGGGAATTATTATCGTTGCAATTTTTATTGATATACCTGTTGCACTTTTGGCGGGTATTGAACATGTTGAAATGTTGGTTGAGATCTTTTCCCCACTTGATACTATTACACTCTTCGCACTTGTTTCTCTTGTCTCGATTCTTATTGATATCCTAATGGTGCAAGTATGCTACCAATACTTTGGAGTTTATTCTTGCGTTATTTAGAGTGATTCTCTTGGGATATTATTTTTACATGTTATTATTGTGGAACATTTCATCGTATTGGTGAAATATCAATGATGTTCTTTTTTTATCAATCAATGTACTTTTCATAATTGTTTTAGTCATGTCATGTGATGCATCCATTGGTCAAGGAATGTATACCCTTGATGTGCTTTCACTTGGCCCTTTAGGTGGTATAATTGTTGAATTCTTTTCTTGCATTTTTGGATAATTCAATAAAAGTGGGTCACTTGTTTGTGTGCTCTTTTCTTCTAATGAGGGCATGTTTCACATTCCCGTAGAAAATATAAAGGCTTCCTTTTGTACTTATTTTTGAATTGTTTGTATGTGCTCCTTGAAATAAATTCTTAATGACCTTTTTGGATTAACAATGGAAGTATTGATAACATCAACTATTCCTTGAGGCAATGGAGATGTATCAAACAAGGGGTTATTGACTTGTCCAAAGGTAGTCTTTATAGGAATCTCAATAGTTAATTCTTTTCATGGTATTTTTGGCATTGCTTGCATAGTGGATGGATCCAAAATTTACTTCCCCTTTTCTTCTTCCAAAGTTAACTTGGGTTGACTTTCTTCCAAAGTAGACTTCACTTTATTTTTCAATTCTAGATCTTCCAATAATAATTCTCGATTCATTTTCTTTAAAATTTTAAAGTATCACTTCACATATTTGGTCATTGTATATTCCAATGTTTTTTTTAATTTTCTTGTCTTTGAACTCCTTCTCAATTTATTCCTTGGGTAAATCCATAAAGGAAATGTGACTTTATTGTGATATGTCTAATTTCGAAGAAGTATTAGATGGGTCACTTGGTTCCTTTTCAAATAGTGTTAGTGAGTTAGATCTAACATAACTAAATATAGGAACATATATAGGTTCCCTTTGAGGTTAAGATCCTTGTAGGAAATAATCTCGAGGCTTTTGACCAAGTTTGAATGTTGTTTTATTTTTATCTTTAGGTGTTGGTAGAATAGTACCACATCCTAGTTTCATAGGTATAAATGTTGGGTCAAAGTATGGTGGGGATCCCCATTGAACCATACCATATCTTGGTGATGTGTGTGTAGGGGAACTCATACCTATATTAAGACCTTATTGATTGGTGTAACCTTATTGATGTGATAATATAAGTTCTCTTGGGTCAAAAAATATTTGTGTGTTGGTGTGATCTAGTAGTGAAAATGTGAGGATTGGGTCAAAACATTAGTTTACAAAGGTGCACTTTGTCTTGGATCAAAAAATGTTTGTGTCTCTTCACTTGAGGTGTATATTTAATATTTGGGTCAAAACCTTGTGGTTGCATATGTACACCTTGTCTAGGGTCAATAAGAGAAATTAGAAGCTAAAATGATGTGGGGGAGGTGTAAGAGAAATAGAAGCTAAATTATAGGAGGTGGAGGCTAGAATCTAGGATGGAAGAACAATTAGGTGAAATAGAAGCTAGAATTAAGGAATAGAATCCAATGTGGAAATTTGAGAGATTATTGAAATTTGAAAATTCAATATTCTCATAAATTATTAATTAGGAATTAGGAAATTCCAAAAACTCAAAATTAGCCAATTAATTAATATAAAGTAATTAATTACAAGACTTAGGAAAATGGATAAATAAGTGAGATTTATTTACCAAAGCTAGGACTTACAAATAGAATAATAGTTGTCTACCCCTAAAGAGGGAAATTATTTAATTTGATGAAATTGACATGACAAGGATCAGATTTCGATGAGAATCATTTATTCAAAAATGATGACTTAGGTCAAATCAATAAAATTATGATGAAAATTAGGGATGAATATTAGTAATTAATTAAATAATTATTAATTCTTAATTAATGAGGAATGGCATGATATCAATGAATGATAAAGATTAAACACACAATATAAAAGACATGTTAAAAAAAGGGGATCATAGGCATGGACCTTGTTTTAGTGTCTACATTTTGTCCCTCTTTGTGATAATGTGATTTTGAGTGTTGTTTCAAAGAAAAATAAAAGATCATGCCCTATTAGATTGAAAGAATGGAGGTAGGATACCCCCTCAAAAAACTGGGTGGAAATTGACATGAGGATAAGTTTTTGGAAAGAAAATGATAGAAAAATACTGGTAGAAGAAGACTATATAGATAAAGAAATCAATGAGAAAGTCAAGAATAATTAGTAGTGATGATTTCATAAGTGTACTTAATTATTAGATAGCTTTACATAATATGGTGAACAGATGCATCACACCATGACACAAAAAGTTGGGAAGATGATGCAACCCCTTTGCATTAAAAAAAATACACTACAGACAAGGAATGTTTTCATCCATCCTGAAGCATTGGACATAATTTCCCCAAAACATCATAAAAACACCCTGCAAACAAAACACAAAAATAAAAATAAAGAGCCATGAACCATCCCATCCACTCTCATCACTTGTGTATATCCTTGATTAGCATAGAAACATGAAAAAATATAAATCAACAAAAAAGAAGACTCACTGAACCAAGAGAGTCAACAAACATTTTGATCTTGTTGTCAAAGTTAATAGTTTATTTGATTTATGATGATGATGGCTAGTTTCAGGAATGAAGTACCTCATCTAAGATAGATATCATCTAGTTTTAAGTATACCACACCTTGCATAAGACAAATGACAGGTTTGATAAAGGATTGATTAGTGTTAATTGAGAGGACAAGTTTAATTTGATCGATTGTTGACATGATTGGATAGATTGTTTGTTGATGCATGATTTTGTTAAGTGCAATGTTTGATGGGTCTTTACACTGCATCTACTTTGATGTCCATATTTATTGATGTCATGAAAATGATTATGTAAATGGTTTTGGATTTTTATGATTTTCTAATTTTTATGATTTTAAAATATTTAACTTTTACTATTTTTTTTAGGATATTTTACAATTTTTAGGATTTTTTTATAAACTTTTTATGATATTTAGGAATTTCCAATATTTTTTATGATTTTCACTATTTTTTTTCATCACTTTTTACTTATTTTTTCAACATTATATTTGAATTTTTGTGGTTTTTTAAGGAAATTATATGATTTTTTGAAAAAAAAATTAGGTGATTAATATTTTCTTGAGAATGATGTATTCAATTTCCTCGAATGTCTAGCAATGCAGGGACATTATGGATTGGTTAATAGATAAAAGAACAAGGTCACTTATTATAGTATTGTAACTACTTTGGGTTGTCAAGGACTATCCATGGAATGTGATAACATATTTTTCCAAGATTGGGAATTGGAAATGATAAGATAGGGTAATGAAATGGTGCACTAGATGGCATGCATAAGAATGGACTGTTGGAAACTACAATTGAAACAATTGTTATATTGTCATTGATGTCAAAACTTAACTGGTAAGACAATTTCTATCTAGGATAGTACCATATCTTTTGATTGATGAAGAGGATTTGAAAAGAGGAGATAACAATAAAACCTAAGGAAAGGTTGAGTTATGTGATAATTCAATGGGTACTTGATTAGTTGGCACATTGACAAGGTAATGAGTTATTTATCTAAGTAACAAGAAAGACTAGAAACATAGGCTTAATCGAGAAAAAGTGAACAAATCTATTTTAAGCCAAGTGATATTAGTGTCGACCAAGCGGTAGTATATGCAGAGTAAATCTAGTGTTGACCGAACATCAGTAATTGTCGAGCGATAGGAAATTACTGAACAAAGACAGTGTTTGTTGAGGAAGAAATTTTGTAGTGGTGACTGAGATACAGAGTGATGACCGAGGAGAAGAACACATTATTGACCGAGTGTCATTAATTTACATTTGAAGAAAGAATTGAGAATCCCAACCGACATAGTTGAATTCTTGGGATATGTAAATCATGTTGACATTATTAATGAATTGTATGGAGCATTTAATGCATGGTAAATCATTTTCTTATGGATTCAAAGAGAAGTTTGGAGATGTATCTAGAAGGAAAAGATGAAGAACATAATGATGGATGTTAGAAAGTAAAGTCTGCCAAGATAACTGATAGGGGGGCTGAATCATTTATCAGATAAATACAAACTTTATCAACTTCAATAGATTTTAACCATGTAAGCAATGTAATCAACAACCATAGAAAGATATACATACACAATAACACAATGACACAAGATATGTTGACTAGGGAACCTCTTGATCAAAGAGTAAACCCCAGGGGGAATGATGCCCATAAAAGATGCACTAATATGAAATTTCCTTGTGAGAGGATGGACTTTGTTAGGAGTCTTATGAAATACACTCAATACATATTATTCCTTGCTAGGAGACTTTGAATCCCTACTAAAAGATTCTAACTCTGTTAGGAGTTATGGAAGACAGAAGGACCCACTGCCCAAATAGCTTTAGGTGTAGGATCACTGAACACACTGTCCAACTAATCTTTGTATTACTCAATAGAATAATACCAAAATATTATTGATCTTAAAAACTCAATACTCCTCTGACTATGCCAAACTGCACCAACTACTTCATCAAATCTCAATACCAAATCTCTATACTTCGCATATCCTCTTCCAACAAGTATTGCACAATTCTGCAATTCACTTTCAAATACCATACATAATTACATTTTTACAATAAGGAAAACATTCCTTCCTTTATACAACACTCAAATAATTACAAATGAGTCAGCATACAAATCACAAAATAAAATCTTCCACATGTTACATTAAAATTCCACAAAACTGTCAGCTTCCAATTAAGATAATTATTCACTCGTACAACCTCGGACCTTGCACTCATGTCCACATCACTATCATCATGTCTTCAAATTGTGTTCAACTTTTCATGATTAGATTCAATCCTGATTAGAAGATATCATCTGATTTCCACAAACTACTACTCAGGAACACTTCCTAAATACTGCTTCCACTTATTTCCACATAACTATCATGAATAGATGAATTTAGGTATGCACTCTTAACCATGATCTTATAGAACATCATAGAGTAAGTCCTCAACTCCGCATAGCTTCATCTTCAATATCCTATGTGCGCTAGCTCAAACATTGTTTGCTTCTCTGCTAATCTTTAGTAGATCACTGTGTTGACATCAATGACAATCACAGTCATGAATGCAACAACAACTACTATAGAATGGCTCTGAATACTCCCCCATGGGATATATTCAACATTCATTCCTAACAATCTCCCCCATTGGCATTGATGGAAACATAGATGAAAAAACATCCAAGTTCCATGAATACAAACACTACAACACTATTGCTCTAAAAATACTTTTAAGTCAACTTCATCAATCAAATATTGCTTTATTTTCCTATTCAATTCTCTCCAATAGATGGTTTTTCATGTATACTTCTCCCCCATTGACATCAATGACAGATGTTTCATCATTATGTCAACAACAAATTCAATGTCAAAAGACACTTTTCAGAAAATACATTCACTAGAGTCCTCATGACTCAGATCAAATACACATACTCCCCCATAGAGGAAGTACCAACATCCAGTCTAGAAGAAAGATAAAGCTCATCTATCACTGGATGGATGCAACAATCTAAATCACTTCTCAAAAGTAGGCTAGGGCATAACCCCAAGCGTACCTCTCAGATGCTCAAATGTATCCTTAGGAAAAGGCTTTGTAAATATATCTGCAATCTTCTCTTTCATACTTATATACTCAAGTTTGACTTCTTTCTCTACCACTTTCTCTCTCACTACATGACACTTTATTTCTATATGCTTTGTCTTAGAATGTAATACATGATTCTTAGACATACTAACTGTGCTAGTGTTATCACAATGTATAACAATAGACTCAAAAAAATTTATTCCAATATCCTTCAACATTTTTTTCATCCAAATTATATGATTACAATTGTTTGTTGCTGCCACATACTCTTCTTCTGTTGTTCTTTTTGAAATACAATTCTTCTTCTTGCTTAGCCAAGAAACCAATCTTCCTCCAAGGAAAAATGCTCCACCACTGGTGCTCTTTTTGTCATCAACACTACCTCCCCAATCTGCTTCTTTATATACACATAGGGTAAAATCATCAGAATTTTCATACCATAATCCATATTCAATTATGCCTCTTAAGTACCTCAATATCTTCTTTACTGCTGCATAATTTGATTCTCTAGGTTCAGCTTGAAATCTTGCAACAATTCCAACTACATGTGATATATCTGGTCGTGTATGAGTTAAATATTGTAATCCTCCAATCATGGATCTGTACTTTTTTGTTCCACTACAGAAGTCTCATATGTGAAAGATAACTTGCGTCTGGTTACCATAGGTGTTCCAACTGGTTTACAGTTCTCTATTCCGAATCTCTTCAACAAGTCATTCAAGTGCTTTGTCTAACTTACAAAGATACCATCATTGTTCTATGTTATCTTGAATCCTAAAAAGTATTTCATTTCACCAATCATACTCATTTCAAATTCAATCTTCATTTCATCTACAAATTTATCACTAGCTTCATCTTCTCCTCCAAAGATAATATCATCAACAAAAATAACTGCAACCAACAAACCATTTTCAATTTCTTTTTTGTATAGGTTTCTATCAGTTGTGCCTTTTGTAAATCTTAATTTTATCAAATACTTATCCAATCTTGCATACCAAGTTCTAGGTGCTTGTTTTAGTCCATATAAAGCTTTCTTCAGTTTACATACCATATCTCCTTCTTTAGTTAAAGGAAAACCTTCAGGCTTCTCAATGTAGACCTCTTCTTCCAATTCTCTGTTTAGAAATGTTGACTTCACATCCATCTGATACACTTTGAATTTCTTATAGGCTGCATAAGCCAAAAACATTCTTACTACTTCAATTCTTGCTACTGGTGAAAATATTTCTTCATAGTCAATTCCTTCTTCCTGTGAGTATCCTTTACATACCAACCTTTCTTTTTTCCTTACAACTTCTACTTTTTCATTCATCTTGTTCCTGAATACCCATTTAGTTCCTATAACATTCTTATCTTTAGGCCTTGGGACCAATTCCCAAGTCTTGTTCTTTTCAATCTGATCTAGTTCTTCCTTCATAGCTTTAATCCAATGTTCATCTTTAGAGGCTTCACTACTAGATTTAGGTTCAATTTGAGAAATTAAACATGACTATTCTTGTACCTTATTTCATGTCAGAACTCCTCTATCTATGCTTCCAATAATCTACTCAATAGGATGATTTCTTGATAGATTCCTATTAGGTGTCATTGTCTGAGTTCTTGTTTCTACTGTAGGTTCTTCAATGATTTCTTCACTGTAGCTTTCATTCAAAAAATCACTGTCAGTTTCATAGAATAATTCAATGTTCTCTGGATTAGTTCTAGGATGAGTTCCTTCATCTGATTCATAATCAAGCATTCTTTCTTGAATTTTGAACTTTTCATCAACTTTAACATTTGTGCTCTCAACAATAGTCTTAGTTTTTTTATTATAACATCTATAAGCTTTTCTCTTCAATGAATATCCAATAAATATACCTTCATCACTTCTAGGATCAAACTTTCCAATATCATCATCTCTCTTAATATAACATTTGCTTCCAAAAATTCTAAAATACTTAACTGATGGTACATGTCCAAACCATATTTCATATGGTGTCTTGTCTGTATCTACTTTGATTTGTACTCTATTCATTTTATACACTATTGTGTTCACTACTTCTCTCTAGAATATCTTCACCAAGTCATTTTCAAATAGCATGGCTCTTGCTACTTCAGTCACTGATTTGTTCTTTATTTTTGCAATACCATTTTGTTCAAGTGTCCTAGGGGCTGAAAATTATCTCTTAATACCATTCACTTCACAAAAAATGTTAAATTCTTTTGAAGTAAATTATCCACCTCTATCTGATCTCAAACATTTA
Organism: Chamaecyparis obtusa; assembly: GCA_027943335.1. Taxonomy (NCBI): domain Eukaryota; kingdom Viridiplantae; phylum Streptophyta; class Pinopsida; order Cupressales; family Cupressaceae; genus Chamaecyparis; species Chamaecyparis obtusa. The sequence continues at coordinate 84,304 of BSBK01011568.1, read as the reverse complement.
ATCTTCATTCCAGATTCATTCTCAACTTTTCTCTTAATAATCTTAAACTTATCAAATGCTTCAAACTTTTCTTTAAGAAACGCAATCCACATCATTCTTTTAAAATCATTAACAAGAATCATAAAATACCTTTCTCCATAGAATCCTCTAGTCATTTTGGGACCACTCAAATATGTATGAACAATTTCCAACTTCTCTGCTATTGTAAACTTCTTGCTGGGAAATGAGCTTCTCTTCTATTTAGCCATCACACATTCCTTGTAAATCATGTTGGTAGGTTTCATAATCTTAGGCAAATCTCTTACTACAAGTCTAGTAATTACTTTCACAATATTATCAAAGTTTATATGACAAAATATTATGTGCCATAACCAACTGTCATCAATCTTAGTAATCAAGCATGTCATCTCAATAGGATTCAACTGAAATACATTACCTCTAGTTCTAGATCCACTACCAATCAAGTTACCATCCTTGTCTTTGATTACACAAGTTTTCTCAGTAAACCAAACTTGATATCCCTTATCAACTAGTTGTCCAACACTCAAAAGATTATGTTTCAATCCATAAACAAAGTAAACATCATCATTATTAGTCTTTCCATCAAGAGTAATAGATCCTATACCTTTTATCAAACAAGGTGCATTGTTTCCAACTCTAACAACTCCTCCATCATAATTGTTAAACTTTATGAATTTCTTCATGTCTCCAATCATATGATGTGAAAAACCACTATCTATAATCCAATCAGCTTTCTTTTCTACTTGAGAAACTAAAGTTTTTTCTTCCTTAACTTATGTTTCAGGATTTTCTTCTTTTATTGCTACAAATACTATATCATCATTCTCATTATCACTTTCACTTAAAGATTTCTCCATACTAGCTTCAAATTCTTCATCATTAGCATAATAATATTCTTTAGATCTTCTAGTTTTAAAGTTATTTCTATACTTCTTAACTCTCTTAGGACATTTAGATGCAAAATGACCATATTCTTGACAAGTCCAACATTTAAAAAATTTCTCATTGTCTGGTTCTCTTTTCACAAGCAAGGCAATACCTTATTCAATCTTTCTATCTTCTTCATTTCTAGATCTTTTGCTTCTAGCATAATCTCTGCTTACACTGATGCTTCTTGACAAAGTAGGGCAAACACTAAGTGCACTAAATGTTGTCTCTATTCTAGGTAAGTCTCCTGATTGTCTCAAGTTCATCTATGCTGCTTCTAATCTTCCAAGAAGAGTTTCTCTACTGAAGTTCTTAGTATAAGGTATAAATTGTTCAATCATCTGTGTTGTCTACTTAAATGTAGGAGTCAATGTTCTCAGAATTTTCCATATCACTTCATTCTCTGTCTTGGTTCCTTCACAAGATTTTATACCTGCAATAATTTTTGACATTCTACCAATATAGCTTCTAAGAGATTCATCTTCCATCATTCTTATATCTTAAAATGCACATATCCAATTATATAATCTGACTTTATGTGCATGTTCATCACCTTCAAAAGAAGATTGTAAAGCTAACCAAATTTCATGAGATGTTTTTAGATATTTTACCTGACTGTACTCATTTTTTGGAAGGGATGACAAAAGTGCTTCTCTAGAAAGTATGTTACACATGAATAGATCTCTTTCCTCATTAGTACATTCTTCAATCTTGTCTTCATCAATGATAGTCTTCTGATTCTTTGTGATTAACCAATAACCTGGTCCTAAACAAAGTAAATGTGTCTTCATCTTTTCTTTCCAGCTGTCAAAATTTACTCCATCAAAATTAGGCCTTTCTTTCCTGAAATGACTCACCATGGATCTCCTTAATTTGTTAAACTTTTCTTTCAAGGACCTGCTACTCTGATACCAATTGTTAGAAGTTAAAGTCCACCAAGATAATTGAGAGGGGGGGGTCAAGTGAATCAGTTATCAAATAAATACAACTTTTATCAACTTCAATAGATTTTAACCATGTAAGCAATGTAATCAACAACCATAGAAAGATATACATACACAATAACACAATGACACAAGATATGTTGACTAGGGAACCTCTTGATCAAAGAGTAAACCCCGGTGGGAATGATGCCCACAAAAGATGCACTAATATGAAAGTTCCTTGTGAGAGGATGGACTCTCTTAGGAGTCTTATGAAATACATTCAGTACATATTAGTCCCTACTAGGAGACGTTAAATCCCTGCTAAAAGATTCTAACTCTTTTAGGAGTTATGGAAGATAGAAGGACCCATTGCCCAAATAGCTTCAGGTGTAAGATCACTACACATACTATCCAACTAATCTTTGTATTACTCAAAAAAATAATACCAAAAGATTACTGATCTCAACAACTCAATACTCCTTCTCTGACTATGCCAAACTGCACCAACTGCTTCATCATATCTCAATACTAGATCTATATACTTCACATATCCTCTTCCAACAAGTATTGCATAATTCCGCAATTCACTTTCAAATACCATACACAATTACATTTTTACAATAAGGAAAGCATTCCTTCCTTTATACCACACTCAAATAATTACAAATGAGTCGGCATACAAATTACAAAATAAAATCTTCCACACATTACATTAAAATTCCACAAAATTATCGGCTTCTAATTAAGATAATTCTTCACTCATGTGACCTCAGACCTTGCACTCATGTCCACATCATGTATTCAAATTCTATTCAAATTCTCATGATCAAATTCAATCCTGATTAGGAGATATCATCTTATTTCCACAAACCGCTACTTAGGAACACTGCCTGAATACTACTTCCACTGATTTCCACATAACTGTCATGAATAGATGAATTTATGTACATGTTATTAACCAAAATCTTATAAAACATCATAGAGTAAGTCATCAAATCTTCATAGCTTCATCTTAAATATCCCATGTGTGCTAGCTCAAACACTATCTGCTTCTTTGCTAATCTTCAATAGATCACTATGTTGACATTAATGACAATCACAGTCATGAATACAACAACTACTAGTATAGAATAGCTGTGAATACTCCCCCATAAGATATATTTAGCATTCATTCCTAACAATAAGGATTCAATGAATCTGACCTAAACCTAAGATCTATGGAGGAGATTAAGCGGAAAAAGATTGATCTACCTTATCAAAGAGGTATAAAGGTAAACCTGATTGTGAGGTTACAAAGTATGAGGAAGAGGTTGATGTTATTGACTGATAAGTCTAAGCAGAAGGTTGAAGGTGAAATTGTGAATGAGCTTAACAGAGTTGTGATTGCTTGAAGTGAAATCCAAGCAGATCAAAGATGGAGATGGTAATGGAGGTCAGTCAGTAAATCAACATATGTGTGAAGTGGATCTATATTTGAAAAGTGAGTTGTATGTTTTTTAGATCAGAAACTATTGTTACTTTCTAACCATTGTATCAGTCTAAATCCTTTAATTAATGTTGACCTAACAGTCATTGTATAAATCCTTTAATCAAGGTGACATTCTAATGGAATGTTGTTAAGTCCTCTAACCAAGCCACTTTTGACAGAGTGTTTTAAATCCTTTAACAAGGTCACATAACAATGTCTATGTAAACCTTTAACTGGTTTGTCTTTTCACAGAGCTCACTTCAGAAGAGTGAAAATTAGTAGCATGTTACAAAGTGGTTTTTCCCAAATTGTTTTTCCACTATAAATCCTGGTGTTATACTTGTGTGAATGATTTTGATGTGGATGTTGTTGAAATTTTTATATTCTGCAAGTTAATTACTTTTGGACAGTGGATTGCATGTTATATGTTTCTGATATATGCTATAGAGATCAAGTTGAATTGTTGATTAGATTTGAGATTGTTGAAGTGCTAGAAAGTTCAATTGGTACATCTAGACCTAAGAACAACTGATTTGAACCCCCTCCCTTTGTTTCTCTAAAATCATTATAAAAATTGGTATTAGAGTTGTTGGTGCTTACAGAGAAAATTTTAAAGGTACTTGAAGCTAATGATCAAGATGTACAAAAAGGAGGTACTGAAGTTGAACAAAGAGAACTTCCCTGCATGGTAGAGTCTGATGAAATTGCATCTAGCTGGTATTGGTGATTTAGAAAAGTACTATGTAGAAAATGAGTATGTTATACATGTTGCACCTTTTACTGCTGAGGAGATGAAAGAAAAACAAAAACACAATCAAGCAATGTTGGAGATTGCATCTGCCCTAAGCTATCTTGAATTTCAAGACATCAAGGACTACACAAATGCAAAGAAAATATGGGACACTCTTGCAACTATCTATGGTGGAGATACAAATGTGATAAGAGCCAAATCTGAAAGCTTGATAGGTAAGTTTGATGAAATAAAAATGCAAGAAGGTGAAAATATTGCTCAATATTGTAGTAGAACTAAGGAGGTAGTGAATGATATCAGAGGATCTAATGGAGACATTGATGATGAAATTGTTATTGGTAAAGTATTGAGGAATTTTCTTCCTATCTATGCTATTAGAATTTCTACAATACAAGAATCAAGATGTAACCTTGGTAATGTTCTAACTTTGGAAAGTCTTGTTGATAAGCTTACTACTTTTGAGTTGTCTAACTATGATAACTACATTGTTCCTAATGTTGAAACTATATTTAAGTCACAAATAGTTCTACATAAGTCTAACAAGGAAAAAGAAAAGTGTGTGAAAAGTGATAGTGATAGTGATAGTGATAGTAACAATTCTGATGAAGAGCTAGATGATCTTGAGGCACTTATAGCTAGAAGGCTAAAAAGAGGAAAGGGAAATATAAAGGTAAACTTCCTATAATCTATTTTTCACGTAAAAAAGTTGGTCATATTGCAACAAGATGCCTTGACAGGACTAACAAAGATGGGAGAAGGGAAATTAAGTACAAAGACAAGAGAAATGAAATAGATCATCAAAGGTACAAAGACTACAAAGAAAAAGGTAAGAAATTATGATATATTGCTGAAGAGGAAACTGACAGTGACACTAGTGAATCTGATGAATGTGATATAGAAGTTGTTTATGTTTCTATGAAAGATGATTCTGATGAAGATGACAAAACTGCACTTATTTCTTATGTGAGTAAAGGTGATAAATGGATTATTGATAGTGGTTTCTCACATCACATGACTGGTGATAAAAGTAAGTTTGAAACCCTAGATCATTACAAAGGTAGAAGTGTTAAGTTTGGTAATGATGCACCATGTCCTGTGAGAGGAAAATGATCAATTAGATTGACTGACAAGATCACATGTGAAAATGCTTATTGGGTTGAAGGTCTTAACTCTAACTTGTTGAGTGTTTTCCAATTGAACAACACTCATTACCAAGTAGAATTTCATCATATAATGGCTAAAATATTTGATGCCACTGGTGAACTAATTAGAAGTGGAGAACAGATTGTAAGAGGTAACTTGTTCTATCTAGACCTATCTGAAGAAAAATGTTTGTTTGCACAATTTGATGATGTATTGCTATGGCATAAGAGGCTATATCATGTGAATTTTGACAATCTGGTAAATATTAGTAAAAAGAATAAAGTTAGAGATTTGTTGAGATTGAAGAAACCTGATAATGTGATGTGTAAATAGTGTCAATTGGGAAAAATGACAAAGCCTAGTTTTAAGAGCAAGACATATAATTCTAAAAATATTTTGGAATTGGTTCATACTAACCTTTGTGGACCTATGGGTGTAAAGAGTTATTGTGGTGATAAGTATTTCATTCTATTTGTTGATGAATATTCTAGGATCATGATTGTAATGTTTTTAAAGGGGAAATCTGATGCATTTCATTTATTTAAGTGGTATTTGGAAAAAGTTGAAAAAGAAATAGGTAGAAGCTTGAAATGTTTGAGATCTGACAAAGGTGGAGAGCTTATATCAAATGAGTTCAATCTATTTTGCAATGATAGAGGAATAAAGAGATAGATGTTTACACTGAGAACACCTCCACAGAATGGTATAGCAGAAAGAATAAATAGGTCAATTATGGATTGTTCTAGAACACTAATGATACAATAGAATGTTGCACAAACATTCTCAAGAGAAGTTTTAAGTACATCTATTGATACCTTAAATCGAGTACAAATCAAAAAAGGTAAAAATGCTACACCTTTTGAGTTATGGGTATTTTAGAGTCTTTGGGAGTAAATGCTATATACTGAAAGACAATAGGAATGGAAAATTTGATATAAAAAGTGATGAAGGCATATTCCTAGGATATTCCACTAAGAGAAAAGATTATATAAGTGTTTTAATTCTAACACTAACAAAGTTGTGGACAGTGCAACTGTTAGAGTTGATGAATATGCAGAAAAGAATGAATTGGAATGCAAGCAAGAACCTGAAGATTACAAATCTTTTGTATACATGGAAGAAGGAGAGGCAAGTAATACACTTGAACCAGATGTAGAGTCATGGATAGGTAATGTCGAGCATCAGGAGGATGTTTCCAAGCATCAGTAGGATGTTGTTGAGAAAGAAGAAGAAGAAGCAGATAATTTGAATGATGAACCTGAAGATCAAGAATAAAGAGAAAGCAAATCTGAACCTACATTGGCACAGTATGTAAGAAGACATCGCAAGCCTGAAAAAATCATTGGAGATAAAGAATTTGGAATCATGACAAGAAGTAAGTTGAAATATCATACATGCTTGCTATGTGAGTTTGAGCCTAAAACAGTGAAAGATGCTTTGGATAATGATGACTGGATACAAGCTATAAATAAAGAAATAGAGAAGATAGAAAGGAATAACACTTGGACTCTAGTGCTGAGACCAAAAGATAAGAATGTTATTGGAACAAAATAAGTATTCAGAAACAAGCTAAATGAACATGGAGAAGTCACAAGAAACAAGGCCAGATTAGTATGTAAGGGGTATGCACAAGAAGATGGAATTGACTATGGAGAGACATTTGCCCATGTAGAAAGATTAGAAGGATTAAGGACTCTACTTGCATATACATCTTATAAAGTATTCAAAGTATATCAGATGGATGTCAAATCTGCATTTCTAAATGGGATATTAGAAGAAGTATACATTGAACAACCTGAAGGATCTGTTGACCCAAGAAAGAAGAATATGGTTTGCAAGTTGCACAAGGTGTTGTATGGATTGAAACAAGCCCCTAGAGCATGGTATGAGAGACTGCATAATTATTTCATAAAGATTAGATTTACAAGGAAAAATGACAACAATAATCTATATATGAAGACTGAGAAAGGTAACTTAGGGATTTTTTTAGCTGAAATCTTTGTTGATGACATCATATTTGGAGGACAAGATGCCCTATGTCAAAAAATTTCAAATGAGATGCAAACTGAATTTGAAATGTCTATGTTTGGTGAGATCAAATTCTTTTTTGGTGTGAAATTTTATCAAATGAAGAAAGGTATCTATATTAGTCAATCTAAATATGTCAAAGAGATACTAAAAAATTTTGGTATGGAAGACTCCAAACCAATAAGTACACCTATGGCTATTGGATAGAAACTATATCAAATTGATGATACTACTAAAGTGAATCAAACCTTGTATAGATCTATGATTGGAAAGCTACAATATGTTGTTCATGGTAGACTGGATATTTCCCTAGAAGTTGGGATTGTGGCAATATTTTTTGCCAATCCTAAGGAAAATCATATGATGGCAATGAAAAGAATACTGAGATATCTGAAAGGAACAGAGGATTATAGATTATATTACAAGAAGAATGCCAAGTTTGAATTGAGAGTTTACACTAGTGAAGATTGGGCTGGAAATGTTGATGATAGAAAAATTACAAGTGGTGGAGCATTCTTTCTATGAAAGAGATTAATCTCCTGGACAAGCAAGAAATAGAACTACATTTCCCAATCTACACCAAAAACTGAGTATGTAGCAGAAGTAGTAAATTGTTCAAATTTAGTGTGGATCAAGAAATTGTTAAAAGGTATGAAGGAGGAAATCATTGAGCCAGTTGTTATTTTCTATGATAACACAAGTTCTATTAACATATCAAAAAATCTAGTTATGCACACTAAGACTAAGCATATTGCTATCAAGTATCATTACTTGAGAGAGCTAGTTCAAGACAAAGAAGTGAGATTGGAGTATGTGAATACAAAGGAACAATTAGAAAATATATTCACAAAATCTTTACCTAAGGATGCTCATGAATATCTTAAAAGTAAACTAGGGGTGATTCCCCTAACTAAGGATACCTAGTAAAATAGGAGCACTACATCAAATGTGCTAATCAAAATATTTGAAAAATTGATGCAGAAAAGGTCACACTTTAGGAGTTGCCTAGAGTTGTGAGAAGTAAAGTAGAGATATTAATCAGTCATAAGAAAGATGACAGAGGGAGTATACATCATATAGAACTAACATGAAGACATCTACATAGTGAAGATATAAGTGACAGATACAAGCTTTGGCATTGTTGTCAAAGAGGGAGAAGATTTAATGAAAATAAATGGAGTAATACAACACTGAGGGAGATGATTCAATGAAACCTGAGGGAGAGATACAAAAAGATTCAAAAGGATTAATTGAGCAAGCAGACAGGAAACATAAAATTTGTGAATCAGAATGAAGCTAAGGATATTAATAAAAATTTGATGCATAAAAATTTTGAATTGTTTGGTAAATCATGTGTTATTCATGTGGTGTTTGCTACAAGCTATGGTTTATGTTGCACCAAAATATCGACCTGTTAATGTCTGATACAACCACTAGACTTATAGAAGACACATGAGGTGGTTAAGCCATGTCATGAACCCTACAAGGGATATTGGTCCACTGCCAACAATCCACCTCCCAACCTCACTCGTTGTGGCCTGCATGGATTTGAACCTTTGACCAAGCTCTAATACTACTTGTTACAAGCTAGGGTTGACATTGCACCAAAAGCTTGACCTGTTAATGCTTGATACAACCACTAGAATTATAGAAGACATGGGAGGTGGTTAATCCATCTTGCAAACCTTATGAGGGATGTTGGCCCACTACTAATAGTGTTTCCATCAATGCCAAAGAGGGAGATTGCTAGAAACTACAATTGAAACAATTTTTATATTGTCATTGATGTCAAACCTTAACTGGTAAGATAATTGTGATCTAGGATAGTACCATATCTTTTGATTGATGAAGAGGATTTGAAAAAAGGAGATAACAATAGGACCTAAGGAAAGGTTGAGTTATGTGATACTTCAATGGGTACTTGATTAGTTGGAACATTGACAAGGTAATGAGTTGTTTATCTAAGTAAGAAAAAAGACTAGAAACATAAGCTTAACCAAGAAAAAGTGAAGAAATCTAGTTTAAGCAGAGTGATGTTAGTGTCAACTGAGTGCTAGTATATATTGAGTAAATCTAGTGTTGACCGAACATTAGTAATTGTCAAGCGACAAGAAATTACCAAGAAAACACAGTGTTTGTCGAGGAAGACAATTTGTAGTGGTGACCGAGATACATAGTGATGACCAAGGAGAAGAACACAGTATTGACCAAGTGTCAGTAATTTACATTTGAAGAAAGAATTGAGAATCCCAGCCGACATAGTTGAATTCTTGGGATATGTAATTCATGTTGAAATTATAAATGAATTGTATGGAGTATTTAATGCATGGTAAAACATTTTCTTATGGATTCAAAGAGAAGTTTGGAGATGTATCTAGAAGGAAAACATGAAGAACATAATGATGGAAGGATTCGATGAATCTGACCTAAACCTAAGATCTACGGAGGAGATTAAGCAGCAAAAGATTAATCTACCTAATCGAAGAGGTATACAGGTAAACCCGATTGTGAGGTTACAGAGTATGAGGAAGAGGTTGATGTTATTGACTGATAAGTATAAGCAGAAGGCTAAAGGTAAAATTGTGAAGGAGCTGAATAGAGTTGTGATTGCTTGAAGCAAATTCTGAGAAGATCAGAGATGTAGATGGTAATGGAGGTCAGTCAGTAAATCAACATATGTATGAAGTGGATCTATATTTTCAAAGTGAGGTGTATGTTTTTCAGATCAAAAACTATGTTTACTTTATAACCATTGTATTAGTCTAAATCCTTTAATCAAGATTCACCTAACAGTCATTGTATAAATCCTTTAATCAAGGTGAAATTCTAATGGAATGCTCTTAAGTCCTCTAACTAGGCCACTTTTGACAGAGTGTTTTAAATCCTTTAACAAGGTTGCACCTAATAGTGTGTATATAAACCTTTAATAGGGTTTTCTTTTCATAGAGCTCACTTCAGAAGAGTGAAAATCAGTAGCATGTTACAAAGTGATTTTTCCCAAATTGAGTTTCCACTATAAATCTTGGTGTTCTACTTATGTGAATTCTTTTGATGTGGATGTTATTGAAAGTTTTATATTCTTCAAGTTAATTACTTTTGGACGGTCGACTGCATGTTATATGTTTCTGATATATGCTATAGAGATCGAGTTGAATTGCCGATTAGATCTGAGATTGTTGAAGCACTAGAAAGTTCAATTGGTACATCTGGACCTGAGAAAAACTGATTCACTGCCCCTCTATTTTTTTAAATCATTCTAACATGGACATGTCAATAATTTTGTAAAATCATGTTCTGCATTTTATATCCTTATTTTATATCAAGATATAGGGATGAATTTGGATAGGAAAAGAAAAATCAATAATGAAAAAGGGAAATGGATATGGATTGATGGTTGTGGTAAGATAGGAAATATGAACCAAAGGGCCAAAGGGATGTGAAAAATGTAAAGTAGACAGGACATGTGACGCTTCTAGGGAGATCCCTAGCTTTGTTAATATCAAAGTTGGGGAAAATAAAATATGGATGTCAATAGGATAAGGGATATGAGGGGAAAAGGATAATGGAGGAAATGATAGGGGTATGATAGGAAAATATGGGTGAAACATGCCCCCAAGTATAGAAAATAAGTTCATAAATTACGCATCATGCCTATTTGTCAGGTTTTCATCATGGTACTTTCCCAAAGCACCTATTTGTTAGGTTTTCACTATTGGGTGAAACTATTTATCTAAGTTACTCTTTTTTTGTGTTACCAAGACACCTATTTGCTAGGTTTTCATCAAGGCGATGATTTTTTTCTTTTTCTTTTTTCTTTTTCCTTTTTGTTTTTTTTAACCTTTGTCACTTTTTGACCTTTTAGAAAGATAATCGAAACATGATATGACATGGGTGAAGGACTCAAGTGCCTTTTTCTTTGGAAGGTTATCTTGAAGGACATGTAATAATGGACCATAGATTTTGATGGAAATCTCAAAGAAATTGGTAGGGTAGTGACACAGGGATATGAAATGGATGATTAGATGGGATTAGGATACAAATTTAGGAAAAGGATTGGCTAGGTTGGATGAAAGGATGAGAAAATAGGTCTTAGATAATGGAGGGAGTGTAGGAAGACTTTTTTTGAGTGGATGGTAATGTGGGAAAGACCAAAATTGGCCCACACTCTGAGGGGTGATGGAGTGATGGAGGAAAAGGAGATTTTATATTTGACAGAGAAATGGATGTAAATTTTGGGATACAAGGACCCAAAATGGATTCAGAAGGTGGGAAACATTTAGATGCAGGGATATCAATTTTGGATGCCAAATTGGATTTTTATTAGGGACTTTGTGCTTCAAAAATATTTTTGGGAATCCGCATGGATTTTGAGTTTTTATTCTTTTGTGGATCCTTAGAATGCATTCCTTCTACAAGGAATTTAGGAACCCGTATATATTTTGACTTTTCCTTTTCCTTTTTCTTGATGGGCCTTTGTGGCATTTTGTGAATTTCTTTTTATTTTTGGATCTTTTCTTTTATGTGTCTATTAGACTGGACATGTTGATCCTTGAATATATGTGGATTGCTTGACCTTGGACTTTATGCTTTGCATCCAAATTTCTTGGAAAAGGAATGTAATTCATGGGTGGATAGGAATGATATAGAGGCCTTTTGGATGGTTGGAAGATTCTCCATGATGTGTGCCTTTTTTTACCTACATTTGGGAAAGGATAAGTGGATTGTAATCTAGTGGATGGAGGAATATGTGGACCTAATTTTAGACACCCAAAATTGGCTCAGTATTGTGAGTTGGCATTAATCACTAATTATTCTACTATTAATTAAATGATTCTTTAATTGTTTAATTAATCACCTTAAATTCTTCTAAAATCTAATCTTTTAATAATTTAATCATCCCCTTAATATTAATTGATTAATTAATTAACCTTAATTAAGTAGCGTTTACTATTTAACTAAATTTAATTTCTAAGATCCTATATTTTAAATAATTATTTTTAATTATTTAAATTGACTAATAAATTCCTCCAAATCAAATTAATTTCCAAAGTTAATTAATTTCATTCTGATTTCAATTTCACTTAATTTATAATTAATTTCATCTTTCTAATAAATTGAATTTTTAATTCAATTTAAATCTTCAAAAATCAGAATTATGAGGAAATTATAAATTTTAAACCTTCAAAATCCTCATAAACGAAAAAACTAATATTTTCTGAAAATCTAAAATCTTCTCAAAAGGAAAAAATCATCTTTAAATCAAAAATCATTTCCTTTTCCAAAATTACATTTTGGAAACTCTTATCTTCAAAAAATAGAAATATCTTTCAATCTTATTTCTTAAATGACTCTTCTCTTTTTAAGTTTAATTGGAAATAAATCTTTATTTTTAGAAGACCCAAAATTTTCTCCTCTCTAATTTTTTCATTCATTCAATCTTGTTTTTTAAAATAAATTTCAATCATTCACCTAGTCTTGAATCTCTATATAAACCCTCTCATTCTCATAATCAAGGATCCTGATTTCCAAATAGTAATTATCTCATACAAGTTCAATTCATGAAATCAATTAATCTATTATCATTTTTAGTTTTCTTAAATCTCCTAAGTCCAAGTGTTGTCGGAATCAACACTATGTGCCACTTCAACAAGAGAATAGAGAAGCAACAAAAGATATTAGGCATAGTTTGGAATGGTTTGAATTAAGTTTCAATATTTTCATTTTCCAACTATCATGTCTATATTTTGTTGTTTGGTAGGGTTATTTATTGTTATTATTTTTCTTGATTGATTTCATTTCTACTAATCTTTATCCTAATTCTTGCAGATATTTTCCCCTACATACATTTTGGTGAACTCGACGTGAATATGCTAAAAATATGATAAATTTGTCTTCTATATTTGCATGTATATTTTTTGTTGGTTCCTGAAAAGTTTTACACTAAAAAATAGAAACCAAGTTGATCTTGCAATTTCTTATGGAGAAGCCAACTCTGATAATCATAAATCTCAGAGGCTTGGACTAACTACCAAAGATCTAGTAAAACCTTATGCACTTTAGGTTCTGGAAAACCAAGGTGAGTAAACCTTAATTCCCTTCAATACCTTCACTTATATGCATAATTGACATTAACATTTAGTAGATACATCTCACAAAGCTCTCAAAAACAATTTAAGGAAATATTGAATATTGGCTAAAATTTCATTGTTCTACAACTTAAAGTGGAGTGTGAGATATGTTTCACCAACTTCATAACGATATACATAAATGTAAAGTAAATTCTATAGTTATTTCAAGATTCTTGTAAAGTAACATGAAATTGAACATGGGACTTTAAATCTTAGATCATTGTCTTTTCCATTCGGTGTCTTATAATTTGACACTTTTGCATCCTACAACAAGATTAGTGATGAATAATGATGTGATCTAAAATACCATTACATTACAAGGAATTTAACTAAAATCTTGATCTGTACTTCTTATCAAAATCCTAACATACAATCTTATGAATCTGCAGTTAAATATTCAAGCATTTTAATTAATTCTTTGAATTAGATCTTGAATTCAACTTCATACATCACAATAACACACTGAAATAAATAAATCTTTGATCAAATTAAATCAAAATTCATAATATTTACACAAGAAGAGAAAATAGACCAGAAATATTTTACAATTTCTATTGATAATGAGTTACTCTTGATGTATAATGACTAACATATACAAAGACTCAAAAAACTTGCAACAAATAGACATTGATTCTTCAAAGTTTCTATGTCAAATTTTACAACATGCTCAAACTAACATCTAACCTTACTGGACCGACAAACCTTAAAATTTTATTGATATTCCAATTTTCAAGCCCTATCTCATAGCTTTGATTACCCCTTTATATGAACAAGGGTAGCAACAATCTACTGGCTAGGGGAGATACATGTCAAGATACAATTAGATAATCAAAACTCTTTCTATAAAGGAATTTGCACAAAAGACAAAAGACAACAACCACTAACTAGGAAAATGATCTTCCTTGGTCCTTGAGTGCACTCCCATTAATGTATATTTGATTGTGGGAGCCTTGACTTCCAACTAACAGTTGGAGGTGATGTTTGTACCTCTCAAAATGATGCAATGTTGTAAAAACTATTACGATGACACTTTACCTTCTCCTTTAGCATACACCTGCACCCATTCCTAATACTCCTCCTCAAGAGGCCAATCAAAACCCATTACTTCATCATCTCTATGGGGTATACCTAATAGCATATTGATTTTCCTCTTCTTTAAAATTATCAAAGAATAACCCTGTGGTGATGATTTTGTCTATGTTGTCCTCAATTTTTCCCCTATCCAAGTCATCACATATATCTTCTACCACAACCTCTAAACTTTCTTTTTCTTCATCTTTTTAGGCCTACAATGTTTTAAAATTTCCACTATTATCAACAATGAAAGTTAGGCCGGTCTCCTTCATATCATTGAAACTCTTCATTATTTATCTCATCCTCCCCTCAATATGCTCTGGAAGTATTTAGAAATCTTAAAAAGTCTTAACAAATTGGAAAGTGGGTTGGAGCTTCAGAGGTCTCTCCTTGTGATGCTTTAGAGCCTAAAATAATCAGCCTCATCTTATCTTTCCTATGGATACACCTATTATACAATTTCAATAATAATTTGTACCATTTTGTCTACCATAAATTCAAGTGAGAGAGAAAATAGCTTGAAAACTTTCATTTTTAGTAGTTTGAATATCGGTCGTAGATCCTTATCAAGTTAGCACCATCAGACAGATATGGGAAATCCAAACTCACTTAACTACCAACTCTCCAAATGGGCCTAACCACCAACCAATATAAATGCACCATGACATAAAAAGAACCAAGTCAGAACCTTGTCCCACCATCTCATATGCACTGGTGACTGAATAAACATGTCTAGATTATGTAATCTCACATAAAATAAACTTTGAGAAACTTCCATCATGATATGGCATAGACTGTAGATCTCTATAGCATCTTAACCATCGAACAACCATAGGAGACTAGTAACCATTGATCACCTTTTCACTCAAGATAAAACATCTTCATTGATTTCACCCATGTGTTAAAATATTGGCACTTAAGTTGCAAATATTTTAATCTTCAATATAATAAAAAATTATATCATAAAAATAAATTCCTACAAAATCAACCAATCAATTGTTTCCATTTGTAAACACCTTGGTCCCACTATCAATCACTTGTTGGTTCAATACATGTGGCACTATCTTTCAATCACACACTGAATAATCTTCAAGCACTTTTAATCATGGGATCCCAAGAGCAATAGATCTTTGCAAAATTTTACCCTCTCAACAAGAATGGAAAAGAGTATATTTTGAGAAGCTTTTATGATAGAATAAAAGATCTTCATTGAAAATTAACATGTGTTGAAAGATAAACACATTAGTAAATTGACCTTTAACCAAATGGGATAGCAAAAAGAACCTAAAGTTTAAACATTTACCACCAACCAACCATTAAAGGATAGATGGCACACTCTCATCATCATGTGACCACAAGAAAATGTGTTGTGATGTTAACACAGGATATCGAGGCCAACCAAAAAATGACACCTCACTATCGACTAAAAGACATAGAGGATCTCACTTAACAAGAGGATCAAGAAATTACTATCAAAACATAAAATGGGGACCATGAGAAAGGACTTAGGGAAATAAAACTTAGGACAAGGAAAATTAAAAATGGTGACACTTAATGACTTAAAAGTGCTAGGATGAAAATTAGATGACCCTCTTATAACAAAAAATAAACCCATCCTTAAGTTAGAAAAAGGTAATGACAAAATAGAACATGACTAAGGGTTAACAAGGTTTAAACTAAATTTATAATGAAATCCTTAGATACTTTGGAGCCAAAAACCCTAAAACATGAAAATTCAACAAGAAACCTAGGGAAAACTTACAGGGAAAAAACTTGACCAATAGTGGCTCTTTCTAGGGGCATTCATGATATTGGAATAAAATAGAGAACCATAGGATCATTGGGAGGGAAGACCACAAAACAAAGACTAGAACCAGGAAAAACCAACCAAAACTTATATACAATAATATAAATATGATACAAACCCTAAACCTACTGTTCATGGAAAAAAGCTACTTCAAGAGAAGTAATGTTTCAATAATTGTCCATGAACTGGAAATTCCAAAATATCTTTGTTGATTTCTCTAAGGAAACATTAATTTTTACCCCACTTCTCATGAATAACATATGGCCCTAACCAAATAGGATAAAATTTTCAACTTTTTCCTGTATCCTCCAATCTGGCATTTCGCATCAACATTGTATCATCAATATTAAACTTTCTAATAGTTGTCTTCTTTTCATATAGATTCATAACCTATAATTGGGTCTTTTCATTTTTGGCACAAGCTTCTCTTCTAGTTTCAGCCAACTGTAATATATCATTCATCCTTAATTACATATCATCTTCTATTTTATCATCATATACTTGCACAAAATTATTTATTTCCATTAAGTTTTTTTGAGGTACCCTAGCATGAATTCCATAAACTAAATCAAATGGTGCATACCCTATTTCTTTCTTCACATTTACCCTATCCACCCAAATATCCAATGCTTATTTTGAATCCCACACCCTCTTGTTTGTATCTAGGATTATTTTGATTATCGTAAGCAAGCTCTTATTTCTTGATTGTTCTTTCTCATTACCCTATGGGTGATAAGATGATGAATATGAGGTCTCGATCCAAAATTTATTGCAAAATTCATTATGCTTCTCAAACCTAAAACACATGGTATTATTTGATACAACTCTTTTAGGACATCCAAACCCTATAATGATGTTGTTCATTAGAAAATATTTTACCACCTTACTAGTTTCCCTTCTTTTTGGGATAGCCTATACCCACTTTGTAAAAATAATCAGTCGCACCCAATATCCATGAATGTTCTCCACTAGATTTATTGGCAATTTCTCCTACAAAATCAACACTCCATTGTTGGAATGGATCGTGCACCTCAACTGTTCTTAGAGGCATATTTCCATAAAATTTTAACTTACCAAATAATATATGGCATGCATCACACCTTTTTACCAACTTATGTGCATCTCTAAATATTATTGGCCACCAAAAAACTGCTCTTAGAATATTATGTGTAGTTGTTTTTTCCATAAAATGACATCCACGTAATCCACTATGCATTTCCTCTAACAAATTTGTAGCATGGGTTTTGTCCACATATTTGAGTAGGACTCTATCAATATTGATACACCATAATTTGCCTATAATAATGGTGTACCTAACTGCATGCAGTTTGAGATTCCTCATTTTACTATCATCCATTCCCTTTGGGTATTTCATCCTTTGCAGATAAAGTATAATATCATCATACCACTCCCAGTCATCCATATCACATAGATATGCCCTATGTTCATCTTCAACTTGATTAATCTAGTTAGGATCAAGATTTGACTTAGCCATTAATTTATCCAATCCCTAGCCTCTAACCATTTTTGTGATTTGGATCTCAATGTTAAACTCCTGGATCATGTTGATCCACCTACATCTTTGCCCCAACACCTCTTATTAAGTAAATATGTCTTTAATTACTACACTAGGAACATATGAAACTATTGTTTCTCCTATCAAGTAACATCTAAAAGCTTTAACAACCTTTTCCAATGCATAGGTTTGTTTCTCATTTATATCATATTTCAATTTTGCAACTTGTAGGGATTCGCTACAAAATGCAATGGGTTGCTCAAATCCCTCCAAGTTCTTTTGTATAAAAATTGCAGCAATAGTATGGAATGAAGAAAAAGAAAAAATGTGCATAGGCCTAGTATAATCAGGTTCTTTTAGTACTAGGGCTTCCTTTATAGCCTTTTTAATTTTCTAAAATGCAACATTTGGCTCCCCATCCCACTCAATCTTAGCACCTTTCTTTAACATTTTTGAGATTGTTATACTGATTTCTACAAAATTTGTGAAAAATCTCCTTACAAGATCTACTTTCCTAAATAATGGTTGGATGCCATTAACATTCTTTGGCTGAGGTATTTTTTCAATAGCTACTACTCATTCTAGGTCTATTATTGACATAGGACAGGTAAGGAGGATCTAATTAAGGATAATCCAAACATGCAGCCAAACACCAACTATGCAGAATAACACAACAAGACAATATTTTCAACTAAATTTTCATTAACATGCCAAGTTGTAAGGCCTTCCATGGGGTTAGGACCAAATACAATCAAAGTATTTCTACAATCTTCCAACTAGTCCAGCTCTAAAACAATCAGCAACTGATGGAAACACTAAGGAAGATCTGAAGTTGAGCTCACAAGCCTCCAAGAAATCTCCTTGCCTCCAAGCATGTAAACCACTAGCTTTGTTATTACAACTATCAGATAAACAATATGATCTTCAAGATCTCATAGGATCCAAATATATCCTTCTATCTTCCCCAAATCCACCTACTAAACAACTACCCAAACTCTCCTTAAATACATTTCCTCAACCACAAGTCATCTGGAAGAAATTATTAACTCCTAAGCCAATTCAGCTTCTATTACAAACAAATATTAAATGAAATAATAGTCAACTCTCAAATAACCTTACAAATAATTAATTCTACATGTCAGCCTCTAGATCTACATAGGAGAATACAACAAAAGCTACCAACAATAAATGCACTAAGTTGGCCAACTAAATCTCCAAGAACTCCAGTCGGTAAACCAGAACAATCGAGCACTAGAGAAACAACTGAGCACTAGTAAAACAACTGACCATGCCAAGCATCACCAAGTAACATAGTCATCACTAAGAAAGAATGTTGACCGAGCACCACAAGCATCACCAAGTACAAGTTCTACTGAGTGCAAGAGGTTTTATCGAGTTCCTTTAGCGACTGAGCTCCCTTCAATAACTGAGATTGTCGGTTAAAACTACAACCGAGTAACACAAAACCAAATCAATACACCACCATGCATATTTACCGAGTACCCCACAATACCCCTACATCAATTGTTACTCCTTCCTTTGACACTATGTGCCCCAATAGTTTTCCTTTTGTAACCTCAAAAGCACACTTCTTAGGATTTAGTGATACATCATATTTGAAAGCTCTGACAAAAAATTTCTCAAGGTGTTCACAATGTTGACCTTCCTTCTAGGATTATGTAGTAAGTTCATCCTGGTATACCATAAGGAAATCATTAATAAATTTAGAAAATTCCACATCCATGGCCCTTTGAAAAGTTGCACCAACATTTCTCAACCCAAATGGGCTTCTGACATAAATGTATGTACCCGAAGGTGTAGTGAATGTTTCTTTGTATTGCTCAAATTCTTTCACCATTACCTAGTTATAACTAGAAAATCATCCATCATAGACATTAAATCTGACTTAGTCACCCTTTGTAACATAGCTTCCATATTTGGTAGCCCATAATTGTCCTTTAATGAGGATATGTTTAGATTCCTAAATTTAACACATAATATGATATCCCTATTTTTCTTTCTCACTAGCACTAGGTTAGATACCCATGATGAATTCCTTATAGGCTTAATAATACCAGCATCACTTATCTTCATTAATTCCACATGCATTTTTGGTGCAAGAGTTCGGTTTACAAGTCTTAATTTATGCCTGAAGGGCTTAGCATTATCCTTCAAAGGTATGACATATTGGAAAAGATCCTCTCTACAAGCTTTGTGATCATCATATGACCAGGAAAAAACATGTCTATACTTTCTTAATAGATCAATGAGTGTCTTTCTAACCTTAGGTGATATTTTACTTCCAATATCCACCCTCTTGGGTGCTTCTTGTGTGCCAAGATTTATTTCCTCCAAGTCAGTGAGGTTTGTTATAGTAGAAACACTCTTTATTCTATCTTGATTATCAAATACTCTCTCAAGAACTACCAAACCCTTTGGCACCTTGTTGTATTTCAATTATATGATATTATTTTCCAATTTTTTCTTCTCTCCATCAATTTCTTCAACATAAGAATTGAAATCAATTTCCTAACCAAAGTATTCATGCTCACACTTCAAGAACCTCAAAATATCTTAATCGTCATTGAAAACCCACCAATTTTCCACATTATCAGAATAGCCTAGTTTGAACTTCCACCTTTGAAATCCATGCAAAGGTCACATAATCTAGCTTCAATGCAATATTTTCCAAGAAATCATCTATCTTTTTATTGCTTCTATCCATCCAATCAATCCCAAAAGCCTCAAAGTTCTCAACCTCATCCCATACAAAATCTTGGTATTGTTTGAGCTCCTATTCTTTGAGGCATATTTTGATCTTACCTGGGATGTCACTAGTTTAGAATCTCCAAACACCCTGAGACTCTTTATACCATGTTAATTTTCTAGTCTCATACCTAGCAATAATGCTTCATACTTAACCACATTATTAGTACATACAAAAGTTAGAGTAAATGAAAACTTGTACGTCCTTATGTTAGCACTTCAAAAAATTTAGCACAAATTTCCATACTTTTTAAAATCCAGAGGTGTTTACCATAAATGCCAAGATCTCCTTTGAAATCCAAGAAGCCCTAATTAATTATCCTATTTAAAAGAAAATCTAGGTCAACCTTCTATTTTTTCCATTTGTCCGTTACATTTTGGAGATCAATAAAGTTCAAATAACACATGTGTTATATTTTCCTCTTAGCGGGGTCCTTGTTTCCTAAGTTTTTATGTACCTAGCCTGATGCTTTAATTTTTCCTACGTCTAAAGCCCTGATGACCTTTAATATTTTCCCTAAGTCCTGATGATTAATTTTCCTAAGGTTTCGGTACTTTATCAAAACACTTATCTCCCATTTTGATCTGACGGTGGTCGCATAGACGCAAGGATAAGATGCAAGAAGATTAAACACTGCAGCATTGCGACAGTCATCAATGCATCGGACAATTAGGCATCTCTTTCAGGTGGGACCAGTTGCCTTTGTTTTATCACAACCATCTAATTATGAAGATCTATCGACATGCATTCACTGGGCCTGGTTAATAAGGGTTATAATAAACTGACATCTTGCTTTTGATCTGACGGTGGTCGTGTTACTGCAAAGGAAAAGTGCTTGAAAGATAGTTCTTGCGGCATTGCAAAAACCATCCGATCTTCCAACAGGTAAGGATAGATGGTGCAGTGGGTCCGATGCCAGGTGCTACAGATATGTTTGATTTTCATTATTCACAAAGGATGGTGATGTGGAGGTTGTCAGTGGGGCCAAGGATTTCATCGTATTAAAGGGATACCATATGTAAGTTAATCTAATGGTTGTCGCATTTTTGTGAAGAAAAGATGCACGAGGTTTTAACCACTAGGGAAACATGATAGTCATTGATTCTCTCTTAAGTGAAGATCGACGGTCCTATTTTAAAAACTGATGAAGATGGTGGGTCCAGCTACCAGGTGTAGTTGATGTGTTCTTTTTTGATTGGATGAGGAAAATGATGATGTGACTGGATATTTTAAAAGGCTTAGTTGACTATTGCCAGATTATGAGAACTTCTCGATGTACTGGGAAGGAGATTCAATCGATGGTCATGTTTTAAACCTAGTCGTAACCATTTTTTTCAAAATTTAAAATTCTATTTAGGGTTTTCTACAGGGTTTGAAAAAGTAAGCTGGAAAGCCATAAAGTCGGATCAGATTTGGTCATGTTTCAGCTCATTTGTAGGTGAAAATTTATGAGTAGGATCATGGTGGTTGTCGCATGCTGATTTTGTGTCCTGAGGTACTTCTACCAAGGAGAAATTGATATAAAAGTCTAGGCATCTCTGATGCAACTTGAATCAATGGGGGTTTTAATGATAATTTCTCTGTCCTTATGAGGTACTTGGCTAAAGTGTTGCTCAGGTTGATGATCAGTTTGATCTGGATGGCCTTGTGTTAGGTGGCATGTCTTGTCAAAAGTAATTCAATTGCTTGAGGGTTGTTGAAGTTTTAATGTTGCCCTAAATGATAAGATGCTTGTTGCAATCCTTCTGATAAAAGGATTTTTCATGATCATTTGGGGATATTGGGAGTTAGGTGTTTTTAAAGGCATACTTTGTGAACCCTAGTCTCAGTCAGGATTGTAAGAATTTTTTCTTTAGTGCTTGCTAATGGAAGATAGAATGTTGCAAGTCTAAGCTATTATTTGCAAGCTTGTATTTTGAGATAAACTGTATGCACAAGCAGGATTCATCATACTTAATACAAATATATGGTTCTTTTCTCTCCTCTTTATCAAGTTTTATTAATTTTGAACTTTCAAGTTCATTACATAATTGTTATGTGTGTATCTTCATTCCTGAGTTATGGTCTAGGATTAGATTAAATATTTCTCTGGGTGGGATATGAATTCATCCTAATTTGCACAAGGATTCTCTGTAAGTAGTAAGGATTGTGGTAGATGTATTTATGGCTATGAATCTTGGATATTTTCTGGTCTTTGCATCTTATGTGTCTTGGAGTTCTTTCCCAATGGATAAGGCACTGGTCTAAATGAGTAGATCTCCTATTAGCACACACTAATCAAGGTTGTTACAATCATGAAAATTGAATCAAGAACTTATTTTAAGATTTTAAACTTTGGTTGAGGAATTGTTAGCTTTTCCATAGCAATGGAGAGTTAATGAATGTTTGGTTGACATTTAGTACTTTCTTGCTATCATCTATTGTTCAAATCCAGTCTTGGTGTTGTAAGAGTATTGTTTTCACTGGATTAGGTAAACCCACCTTGGTTTTGCAAAGCCAGAAGTGCAGAGGGCAGTCTTTTCCCTATAGTTGGTCCAATTACCTTAAGCTCCTTATACATTTTGGAACTAACCACTCCTAAAATTTGTCTGAAGGTATATCGGCAGCCTAAGAGCATAAGCCATTTTGAAACACCAACACCTTCCACTAGGATAAATTTGTAAAAATTTTGCACCTAACCCATCCTTGGATCTTGCACCATCAAAGTACATGGTTCATAAGTTTGTAGCATCATATTTATTATTATTATCTTATGTTAGAAGTACAGATTCCCTCATCTCACCTAACACTAGTTCTATTTTGAATGCATTTGCATGAGTATCCACAAAACAAGTAGTATTATTGGTAAAGTTATGAGTCCTTGCAAATGTATATGAAGTGATAATTCAATATTGATAAATATTGACCATTGATTTGTAATTTTGAATCTAATAATTGTAGTCACCAAACTCCAAAGGGCATAAAATATATTGATTTTGATGTCTTTTCTTGGGATCAGATTTGCATTATAAAGGATACGAATAGACATATCTATGAGAAGACATGTCTTCACATGGTGGAGGCATTCCCATTCATGGGTATGTCTCATGGAAATGTGCCTCTTCATACCTGATCTCTATTTGGCGTTCAAACCTTAACAACTACAAATGATTTCCTTAATAATAGTATTTTAGATATATATAATATTGTATCTCACGTAATATTTTATATATATATATATATATATATATATATATATATATATATATATATATATATATATATATATATATATATATATATATATATATATATATATATATATATATATATATATATATATATATATATATATATATATATATATATATATATATATATATATATATATTCAATATAGAATTTATCTAACTGAAGCTACAAAACATCAACACTCCCTCTTAGCTAGGGAGGGTAAACACAGGATATGATATTCTCTCAATGTAATATCAAGAAAGGCATGTTTAAGAATATCCTTGATTAGAAGATATTCACCATTAGATATCATCTCATGATATCAAGAGTAATGGCCTCATAATATCAAGTCACATGATATTCACCAAGTACTCTGAGTAATTTGGCCTTAGAATATCAAGTCTCATGATATTCACCAAATACTCAAAATTTTCATAAGGTATGTGCACACGTATCCTTAATGATACTTACCATAGAAACATTCATGGTTTGTTTAAGGAACTTAATCCACCATGCAAGTTATCATCTATCATGATCTTCTTAGACATCATAAGATGTCCATCACAATATAAGGACATGGTATATTTAAGGAACTTAATATACCATGCAACTTATCACCTATCATGATCTTCTTAGACATCATAGGATGTCCATCATAATAGAAGATTAAGTTATTGTAAGATCGTAACCTTTAAATAAATTTTGCAAATACAAGTGATAATCATTTGGAAATCATCACTTCCTCATGATGTATATAGGGGGTAGGCCCATTAAAAAACATGGAGTCACACACATGACATCCACCATGCCTCAGTGCAGAGTGTGGAAATGAGGGATTTCACCTCAAACTTCTCTCACAGAGAAGAACTCATTAAGAAGATATCAATCTGTTGATATTTTCATTCAAGATTTCTTATGATAAATTGTTAGAATCCCTTTGAGTCTGATATCAATATTCTGAGCTCCTCATCTAAAGTTACCTCTAAAGATTCAGACTCCCTTTGAATCTGATATCAATCTTAATTTTCCTCCAAGAGAATCCCCAGCAAAGATCAAGGCAAATAGCTCTTATAGTGTGTATAGAAATACAAATAAGAGAGACTAAAATGAGTAGATAAATGTAATAATCAAGAAAAATAAATACGTATCTTTGCATCAACATCCTTGATACAAGTTTCTCTATAGAGGGTCCATGTGCAATAAATTAGAGACAACGATAATGTGGAGTGCACAAACTTGTTTATGGAGGCATAGAAAAAGATAAGTATTTTGTTAGAATGCCACTCAGAGATTTCAAATTATACTAATAGCTTACCATGTTAATTTCTTGAGAGAGTGTCTGCATGGTAAGTTGTGAACTATGAACTAAAATATTATAGTTTTCAAGATAGTAACAATCAACATTTCCATAGTTTAAGTTAATATAACATGAAATATTAAACTTTAACTATAATCTACGGCTTAACCTTTAACTATGAAAGTGGGTGCTTCAACCTCTCAAAATAAGATTTTGATTTCTAGGATAGTAACAATAATTCTACTATGATCACATCAGTCCTCCTATTAAAATCTATATCCAAAAGTGTATCTCTATCAAAATTCTTGGCATCCACCAATTGATCATGAACAATGGCCTCTATTGTCACTTTGTGACTTGCCTGTACTGGTTCACTTAATGGGTTCCAATCATTAACTAACTATTTTGTAAGACTATGACACTATGGTTTGGTTGATATCAACCAAGCATCCTTTCGGCATCAATTCCATACAATCTTGTACCCATGGATTTCCTTGACAACCACATAGCCATGAGTCATAAAGAGTCTCAGAACTCTTCCCAAATGCAGAAACACAAAATCAGTATATCTTCAAAGGGTAAAAGTACAAACCTGTGTCACACTTTTATAAAGGAAAAGGACGACAACATGCAAATTTTTCAACTTTAACGACATAAAAGTGGCATTTGTGTTTAGAATTTGAAGATGATGTAAACTAATGAAATGTGTAAAATTTTTGAAGTCCATTTTTTTAATTGCTGAAATATGTTGAAAATCTAGGGTCTAGTTCACATCAACAAACTATATGTAAATAAATTTTTTTTCCTCTGATTTCATAATATGTTTTAGATGACATGTATAGCTAGTGCATAAAAAAAAAAAGATTGGATTTCGGTATATATTTTGACTGTTATAACTATCCAAAGTCGGTGTTACCCGAAATCAACAATTTTTTGTTCACGTCAAATTTTCCCTATCAAATCTACACCATTAAAAAAAAATTATATATTCTTGAAGAGGACTCTCTCCTCTAGTGTTAAATATAAAGTTTAAATTTTTCTGACATGATTTGTTATTTTTAATTTTTTTTGAACAAGCATGTTCTTAAATGTTAAAATACCTACTTGAAGTATTTTCAACTTATAATATATTATATGAAATCAAAACATGATAAAAATTACATGACCATAATCTTGACTCCGAGCTCTACAAAATAGTATTTTTAGATTTTACAGAAAGGTAAATTTTGACAGAGAATTCAGGTCCAAAAGTGAGAACTTTTGAGAGCCACCTTTTTTTGCTTATTTGGCTGCCAAATAGGATTCCACATAGGTCTGACCGAAATGGGTCTGGCCGGACCTATAGGTGACCGAACACGGTCTCGTGCATGACCAAGCCCCTTAAATCTGAATTTAAAAAATGCTGTCGATTTTTTAAATAAAATTAATTTTTTATAGTTTTTTAATATTTTTTTGAAAATTATTAATTATTTTAATTTTATTTGTAAGAGTTAAGTGATTTTTATCTTGAGTTAAGTGATTTTTAATAGTTTTTTTAAATTTATTTTAAATGATTTTTATTTTATATTTGGGTATTGCATGTCAAGTCTTGATTTAGTGTTTTCAAGTTAAGTGATTATTTTCTATTTTTCACAAGGCAGTTTACCTATTTATGGTGTTGCATGCATTGAAACCCTTATTCAGTTTTCTTTATTAAGAGGATTTTGGCTAGTATTCAATATACAGGTTTATAGATTTT
>BSBK01011568.1:0-52500 GCA_027943335.1 Chamaecyparis obtusa | reverse complement strand
TCCTAATGTTTGTGTACAATAAACAAAATATGTCATGCATACATACATGTATAATAAATTTTAAATACTTATGATCATAGAAAAATTAATTTTTTGAACAAACATCTCAATGTACATGTGTATCATGATGGATAGGATCATGTGGAGTCTGTAAATCTCCATATGGTGCAGCATCCTCACTGATAACCTCCTAGAGTACACACACACACACACACACACACACACACACACATATATAACATATATTAATCAAATTTCAAATATATGTGTAAGTTTTTTAAATAAATAAAAATTTAATTTAATTATATATACCATAGTAGCCTCTAATGCTCTCCTGAAAGTGCTCAAATCAAACAAATGTAATGACATCTCCGCAAGATCAATCTAGTCGTCTGTAAGCAATGTAGTAAAAAGTTGATGATCTGGACATGATGAAGTGGCCTGTGTGGTCTGATGGTGAGTTGTAGGTGGTGTAGCATGTAGAGGAGTTGTAGGTGGTGGTGTAGTCTATTGAGGACCTGACAGTGGTGTTGTCTACTGAGGACCTGTCAATGGTGGTGTAGTCTACTGAGGACCTGTTGGTGGTGTAGTATGTTGAGAACCTGATCCAATACTAAGATAGGTCCTGAAAAATGATGGAACCTCACGGAGTGGAATCCCACCAATCATTTGTATGGTCTGATATGCACAAAATAGATCATTGAATAATAATGCACTCGTATGTCGCAAATGGTCCATATCTGATATAGTTGTAACCTCCAGGGGAGATGGTATGTCGACTATATCATATGGATCACCACTAGAGAATGCATCCTATGTAGGTGGGGGAATGCTGGAATGAGAACATAACATGTATCTCCCCACACAATTTGATGACATCTCCTAAACCTATGTGGTGATACTCGCTATGCTAGAATAAACATCCCTCATCCTATCATCTGGCATACTCTCTCCTACCATTTCCAAACCTTTTGTTATGACCAAAAGGTTTGGACCCACCCTTGCCCACTTATTAGCGAGAACAGTGGCATCAGGCACTCTGAACCTATCAAATAATCTCCCTCTCCCCTGTCCAACATAATCAGGATAATCTGTATAATCAACATCAAGTTGCAAATGAAATTCTGCAAACAATTGTTTGTAGAAATATAGTGGCAACTCATCCTTTTGGGGCCACCTATGATGAGCAGCCAACCATCGAGGATATATAAATAGTCCCACAAGGTCATCCTCACATCTTGTGACCATGTACCCTCTCACCTTACTCATGTTTCGATAATAAGGAAACATGCTCTTCACCATAGGGGTGGAAACATCTATATCGATCTCCTTATACTTCACAGTGCCAGTAACACTGTGAGACAAAGAAGTATAGAATCTATCAAAGCTGATAGTATCATACAGGTTGTATGATTGAACTATGTCAATCATATGCAACAAATCATCTCTAATAATGTTCACCCTATCCCTATTGGGAATGGTAATGGATGAAGCTAAGGTCTAATCCAAAACATCTAATGCTTGTCTCAATTTATCAATAGTAGAAGAAAATAGATTCTCTCTAGCCTCTGTAGTATCAGCCAATCTATGTGAGGAGCAGCCACTACCACTACCACTACCACCCCCCACCCCCATATACACTAGGCTCTCCTAAATCCACTGACCCTCTACCCAATGCCATGTAATAGATAAACAAGAATATATATCTAGATCTCTGCACATGTACATTATAATCATCTAGTTTAAATGAAATATATATATATATATATATATATATATAGACACACATGTACATACAAATTTAAGAAACATACATGTTGCAAATTTAAACACATACATGAACTACAAATTTAAACATACATGTCACAAATTTAAGATCATCTAGTTTAAAAATGAAATCTATATATACATGTACATACAAATTTAATAAACATATTAAGCCTATTAAGTCTTAAGGGATCGTATTAATCATGTTACCTATCTTAATTGGTCATATTAGTCACATGTTAAGTCTTAATTAGTCTTAATTGGTCAATTAATAGGTCCTAATTGGTCAACTATTAGTCACATGTTAGGTCTTAATTGGTAGGACTATTAGGTCTTATTAGGTCATATTGGACCTAATTGGTCAAGTATAGGTCCTATTAGTTCTTAAGGGTGGACTATTAGGTCTTACTAGTAGGTACTAGGTCTTATTAGGTCATATTAATCAATTTAGGTGTTATTAGTCATATTAGTCACATGTTAAGTATTAATTGGTCAATTAATAGGTCCTAATTGGTCAAATATTAGTCACTTGTTAGGTCTTAATATGTCATATTGGACCTAATTAGTCTTAATAGGTCCTATTAGTTCTTAAGGGTCCTATTAGGTCTTATTAGTAGGTATTAGGTCTTATTAGGTTTTATTACTCATGCTAGGTCTTAAGGGGTCCTATTATGTTTTATTAATCATGTTAGGTCTTAATGAAAATAGGCTTTGAGTTGTGGTTCAATGTAGATGTAGATGTTGATTGAAAGTAAGGGGTCCTATTAAGTCTTAAGTGGTATCAGGTCAAGTATTAGGTCATATTAATCCTATTAAGTCTTAAGGGGTCGTGTTAATCATGTTACCTGTCTTAATTAGTCATATTAGTCACATGTTAAGTCTTAATTAGTCTTAATTGGTCAATTAATAGGTCTAAATTGGTCAAGTATTAGTCACATGTTAGGTCTTAATTGGTAGGATTATTAGGTCTTAATAGGTCATATTGGACCTAATTGGTCAAGTATAGGTCCTATTAGTTCTTAAGGGTGGACTATTAGGTCTTATTAGTAGGTATTAGGTCTTATTAGGTAGTATTAATCAATTTACATGTTATTAGTCATATTAGTCACCTATTAAAAGTATTAATTGCTCAATTAATAGGTCCTAGTTGGTCAAATATTAGTCACTTGTTAGGTCTTAATTGGTTTCTAGAATTTTTGTTTATGTTAGTTTCTAGTGTTAGAGTTTAATAGGAAATATTAATCATGTTAAGAGTCCTATTAGATGTTAAGGGTCTTATTAGGTTTTATTAGCTCTTAAAAGGTCCTATTATGTCTTGTTAATTTCATGTTAGGTCTTAATTGGTTAGAGAGAGAAAGTTTATGTTAGTTTCTACTGTTAGAGTTTATGTTGCTTCATGTTCTAGTTTCATGTTGGTTTAATGTTAAGGTTCATGTACATTTCATATTAAGGTTTATTTTTTAATTATGTTAAGGGATCTTTTTTTAAATTAGGTTTCTGGTTAGGGTTCATGTTTATTTAATGTTAAGGTTTATGTTGGTTTGAATGTTTTAATATCATGTTTCTAATAATTTATATACGTTTTCCTAATGTTTTGTAACATTTTTGTAATATTTTAAAACATATCTAATAAAAATAAATTAATTAACTAACTAACACATTTTATTAACTGAAAAAATATCATATTAATTAAATAACTAAATCTACATAAAATCATATTATTTAATTTTTACAATTAAAAATAATAAAATTACATAAACAAAAACAACTATTAAATTAACATTTTTATTTAAATTACATTTATTTAATATTAAATAAACAAAAACAACTATTAAATTAACATTTTTATTTAAATTACAATTATCTAATATTAAATAAACAAAAACAACTATTAAATAAATATTTTTATTTAAATTATAATTATTTAATAGTAAATAAACAAAAATAACTTTAAAAACTTTTTAAAAATATTAAAAAACATTAAAATAAAAAAATAAAAAAGTGGCCTACCTCTTTCAACTGAAATACTTGCTAAGCTCTCCTCAAAATCTGAAAGCCGCTCAATACAAATGAGCCTTCCCATTGATTTTTTTTGTTTATATAGTTTTTTTTGGGTTTCAACCGGAACCGTTTCGGTCAAAAGGGGTCTGACCGGAACCCTCATGCCACATAGATGCCACATGGTGCCTAGTGGGTGCTACACTGTTCCAGCCAAAACCCTTTCGGCCGGAACCACTAAATTTGTCCTCTAGTGTGACAGAGTTTTGTAATTTTACCCCAAACTCCATGCAAATAGTAAAATATTATCTATGACCTTATTTAAATGAACCTCAGATAGAGATTTTTGGAGTCTCTATAATATGAACTCGCCAACTCTTTACATGCTAGATGAAATATCAAGAATTATGATGTTGTTTCAAGTAAAGTTGTGCTAGCTCCAAGTGGTAGTCACAAATTTTGTTCCAACCATAATCTCTCATATATTATCAAAGTTTCCTAGTCTTGAATCCATATGAAGAAATCATATCTTCAAGAGTTTATGACTGAATATATCATGATGACTAGATACTCATGACACTCCCGTCAATGTTCAATTAATATTTTCCTTCGTCTTTTGATATTTCTCCATTTGTTTGTGAAACCTTCAATAATCTATTGTTGTGAACCATTTTCATCCTAGCTCTGATACCATGTTAAAGTTAGGAATCGCTGCAAATGTATATGAAGTGATAATTCAATATTGAATATTGATTTGTAATTCTAAATCTAATACTTGTAGTCATTAAACTCCAAAGGGCAGAACATATATTGATTTTGATGTCTTTCCTTGGGATCAAATCTGCATTATAAAGGATATGAATAGACATATCCATGAGAAAACATGTCTTCACAAGGTGGTGGATGCATGCCCATTGATGGGTATGTCTCATGAAAAGGTGCCTCTTCATGCCCGATCTCTAATTGGGTTTCAAACCTTAACAACTATAAATGATTTCCTTAATAATAGTATTATATATATATATATATATATATATATATATATATATATATATATATATATATATATATATTCAATATAGTATTTATCTGGCTGAGGCTACAAAACATAAAAAATTATTATCAATTTCTTGTTCAATCATATGTGCCACCATAGGCTGTCTTTCCACCTTAACATGCTTGTCATCTATATGGAAAGTTACAAATGGTAAATCGCACTATAAGCTCCCACCATAGTAGCACTCTGTTTTCTTGATATCAACATCCCATAATGAGGTAGGATGTCAACTACCAAGACACTTATGGTTATATTCTTCTCTAAAAATATAGCTAACTTGTAGGGTAACAATTTTATCATGTCAATTACAGATGTTAGTACACATAGAAACATTTATATCCAGAAAGTTGTGAGTGAATAAAGTAGAATTTCTATCTTTACATAAATTGAATAAAATCTCCATCTTGAAATCATGCAAGATCTATAAAACCTTGAAGGGGATCCTAAATGAATCACCTAGCAAGGTCATATACCAAGAAAAGGGTTCTGACCTAAAGGGCCTAAAAAAATCATATATCTAGCTCTAATATTGCTAAGCTCTTCTGCAAGGCTAGAAGATATGAAGAAAATTATTTGGTTTCCCACAAAAAGGGTATTTAGGGTTAGGATCTCCCAAAATTTTGAGTCTAGAACCCAAAGTAAACCCCTAAAAAAGATTAAACCAAGAAAAATGTACAATCTTGGGCTTCATGGTGGAAAACCAAATAGTAAGAAACCCAAGTCTCTGAGATTTCTTAGAAGAATAAAAATGTCAATGATGATTGAGAATGGTGACCATTGGGAAATGGGGAACCAGTGAGTGATGGCCCATCTTGGGTTTGTAACTGGAAAGAGGAGTCCAAGGATACTACTTCCAATATCTCCACCATGGATTTACAGATTGAACACCAAGATTATGTAATGTATGTGAAGGAAAATTCAATACCATCAGGTCATAAGTCTATCAATCTTGATGAGATAGATGAAATTAGACCTAAAATTCATCCCATGAATGAAGACTCATAGTATCCCTAGAGAACAAATCCTTAGGCATTCTAATTCCATGTTTGTGAAAACATAGAGAATGAATACCTTGGATCTTAGCAAGAGGGAGCCCTTGTGAATAAAATAATGGTGACTACTATATATTATGCTATTTCATAGATATCCCATCACAAAACCTATCTTCAACCCACCAAATTCAAGGATTAATAGCTTCCCAGGCTCTTCATATACTTTTTATGACAAAGGTACCCTAGATCTAAACTGGTTCTTTCATAATAAAAAGGGTTTGAAAACCAATCCCCTTCCAAGAAGGTCTATTGACTGGAAATCCTAAACAAATACAATGTCTGAGAATAATTTTCTAATCCTCGTCACTATTTAAGGATTGAGTGACCCATTTGGCACAATGATCTAAACCCTACTTCTGGGTAAAAAGAAGGTTTGTCCCTCCAAACTCCTTGGAAAGAAAAAAATACTTCTATGAGACACTTTGAAACCCATGGAGGTCAGCTCCATAAGCCCAAGGGAAGTTTTCAACAACTTTCTAGCTTCATGTAAGAGGCCTTGGAAGGAGCCCAATATGAAGAGTAGTAAACAAGAGTGTAAGCCAACACCTTAGAGAAAATATAGAATTTTCTAGCCAGAGAAAGAGGATTGGTGATGCATTAAGATAATTTTTCTCAATCTTGGCTAAAACCACATTCCACAGGTCCACTAGAAAAGCTTGGAAGTAAAAAGGAATGCCCAAAAAGTGGAAAATTTCACGATGTTTTATCTACTCTCATCCGTACTGAAGAACCCAAGATAGGGTTGGAAGTCAATATTGTATGTAGAAATCATTTTTGGACCATTTTATAGCTAAACTAGAGGCCAAAAAGAAAGTATCAAGACAATGAAGAGTTTCCTAAATATTTTCTTCCACCTCAATGAGAGTGAGAAAGGACTCATACACAAAATGGGCATTGATAAGTTGAGCAGGTGACTCAGGTAGGGAAATTCCTCTAATACAACCAATAGAGTTTGCATTGGTAGGAAAGTAACCAAAGCCTTCAATAGAAAGAACATATAAGGAAGGAGCCAAATGACAACCCTGACAAATATATCTAAAAGGGCCAAATGCATTAGACTAGTGACCATTGATGGTGATGTAATAAGAAGCATCTCCAAAAATAATATGGACAAATTGGATGAATTTGGGTCCAGATCCCAGGGCTTTAAGCATGGAAAGGATGAATGGCCACTCAAAGTGGTCATAGACCTTAGAAAAATCAATCTTGAGAAATATTGCACTCTGCTTAGAGCATCTAGACCACCTTCCCAAAAAACAATAATATTTTCAAGGATGAATCTAGATTTGATAAATCTACTCTTCTTTGGCCTGATAATAATGTGTAGGATATGATTAATTATGAGAGAAAAAGCTTTGGAAATGATATTATAAGACACATTGATCAAGGTAATGGGCCTCTAGCTACAAATATCTTCTAGGTCTCCAGCTTTATGAATGAACTTAATTTTCCCCTTGTTAATAATTTCTCCTAGAGACTAGGACTGAAAGACTTCAAGATAGACCTTATGAAGGTCAGGGCAATCACACCTAGAGGATTTTTCATCCACCATGGATAGGATATCTTCCTTGAGGTCCTAAATTGTAATCATCTGATCACAAAAGATCTATTGATCTTCTAAAAGCCATTTGGATACAAATTATAAACAATCCTTCAAAGCTTGGTCTCTAGAAGGAGAAATCCCCTGCACTATGAACACCTTCTCATAATTTCATAAAAATATTGAAGAATGTCAGGAATCTCATTGAGAACTGACTAGCCTTCCTTAATTCTCTTGATCCCCAAAGAGGTATGACAATCTCTCAAAGCTAGAAAAAATTATTTTGATGATCTGTCACCCACCTTAAGCCAATAGAGTATGCCCTTGATTTGAGCTCATCTGGTAGAATAATTATCTACAATTTATTTTTGGTGCCTAATCTGAGCCAACCAAACTTTCAAATCTGCACTGAAATAATTTGAAGCTAAAGCTTCAATGGTAGCATGGAGGTCCATGGTAGTTTCATCATATGAACACAAAAATTACATAGAAAGTTATCTATCATAGATGCGAAGAAACCTTGCAGTGTGAGTGATGGCATTATTCCACCATGCAATCCAACCTATGGGCTAATGTGGCCTGGGTTCTATGTTCCAAACCCTTTGAATGTGGGCCATAGTGCCTTGGTGTTGCAATAATAATGTCTTTAGGTAAAATTGCATTTTTGAAGGATACATCCTAGTTGTCTTTGATTTAATACAAAATTTAATAGGGTAGTGGTCTAATAGCATCACATCTATAAGTCAAAAGATAATTAATTCTTGATCTTTGGAAAAAGAGAAAAAGGATTATATTGTGACCATGGCATGGTCAACCATTTTAAAAATCATGTCAGAGTCATCTCTAAAATTAGACCAAGTGTCCCATACCCCATCAAGGTGTTGGCAGTTGATATTAGGATCAAAGAGACCTAATTTATTGTCCATGTAGTACTAGTACTCTCTCTCTCTCTCCTACTATCAAGTGAAAATGTAAAACCCCATCCTTATATGATGCCACCTTAACCATATTGAAGTCCTCACACATGAACCAAGTTGTAGGTGGTAGATAATCTACTATCCAATGCCATAAGTGAGATCTTTCTACAACATCATTGGGATCATTAACATTAACAATCTTAAAGGAATGATTATCTATTGACAACAAAACCCATACAATTATCTGCATGGGGTCAGAACCTTGATCAATAATAGAAGAATGCTAGGGAGGGGAAATGAGAGTAGTGACTCCACCTTGACCAACATCATGTTGAGAATAAAAATGAGGCTATCCAGACAATCAATATGGAATGAAGTAGCAAGAATGAAACCAACAATTTTAACCTCCTGGAGGCAAAGAACATCTAGGATAGAAAAATGTTGATGAACATATCTAACATAATAATTTCTATGAGGGTATGTGAGACCTTGAATATTCCATGAGATGTAATTAATGAAAGGAAATCTTTCCTATCATTCTTTTCCCCAAGAGAGGAGAAATTATTATGAAAAAGATCTGAACTAGTTTTGAAGATAGGAAGAGGATCCCCTCCTGATATAACTTAGCTTTCTTCTAAACTGCTATCTACATTCTCAACATACCTAGGAGGTCAGTGAGAGTGGTGTAATGTCTACAAAGAAGAAATAACCAATGTAGCCTGAGGAGTGTGAACCTAAGGAGGTCAGGAAGCACTCTTAATTGAATCCTTCCCCTACTAGCCAAAGTTTGAAATAGGGATTGTCGACGTAGAGACCACCTGGATAGGTGGAACCTAGGGAGGAGTCTCCACCAAAATCTAATAAGATGAGATGATGAGATGCTTCTAGGAAGAAGATGAATATTTCTTCCCTTGTCAAACCAAAGTGGTCCATCCTTCATCTTTCTTGGCACTCTCCACAAGGTGAGAGTCAGCGTCCTTAGGAGTGGATTTTATCCTTTGTGCAACCAAAGGGTAGTCCTTGATCTTTTTCTCAGCCAACTGACACCTATTAGGTTTTGGGTAGGTTCAAATAGAGAACAATCTAGGTGAGGTATTTACATGCACTTGGATATCGATAGTTTCTTAACAAACTGATATGTTTTGATAATTGAGTCCCTAGGGCAAAAATGGAATTGTTTGAAAATTCTTGCATTTTTTGAAAGCTTGTTGATTTTCTATAGGGATTACTTATTTCCATTGTTTTTTTTGGGTGGGGGAAGAAATATATCTAAAAATTGGATCTTGATGACTAATTGAAAAGCACAAAAAAATCAAGGTGCACTTGTTCTAATTTTAATGGATTTTTATGGTCATCCTTGGTAAATTTTGGATTTTCTACCCATGTCCTTTTTCCTTCACCTTGGATATTTTTTTTTTAGACTAACATTTATGGAAGTTGTTGAGGATTCTTAGGAGCTGGAACAATCACTGAGGTAATGTATAATAAAAATAAAAAATCTAAAAAATGTGCATAACATCGAATAAGGTGCATAGTAAAATATTTTGATCTTTTATGTACCTTTCAATATTACTTTGAAAAATTTCAATTAAAACATATATCTTAATTAGAGAGACCTCATTTGTTTGTGAACAAAGATATTAGGTATATGCTCTCACATTTCTTAAGGTGATGAGAATGGAAAACCTAGTATATTTCCATTAGTTAAAGGTCTAAAAATGG
Organism: Chamaecyparis obtusa; assembly: GCA_027943335.1. Classification (NCBI taxonomy): domain Eukaryota; kingdom Viridiplantae; phylum Streptophyta; class Pinopsida; order Cupressales; family Cupressaceae; genus Chamaecyparis; species Chamaecyparis obtusa. The sequence continues at coordinate 42,447 of BSBK01011568.1, read as the reverse complement.
ACACCATGTCTATTATGTTTGGAGAATAAAGATAATATGTATATGCTCTCACCTTCCTTAAGGTGATCAAAAATACCAGATATTTCTTTATCTCAAATTTTCTTTCATGTAGTTCAATTAGTCCATAGTGGGCTTGCCTCCTGAGATTTTCCTTAACGAGGCCTATGAGAGGGAACAACCCAAGTGGGATAAAACCATTTAATCCATGGTAATTTAACCCACTATAAAATAAAATACATTCATCTCTAATGGGGTGAGTGATGGAAAGATCTTGATAATTATACCTCCTCTAATAGTCCTTTGGGATTACACAAAATTATGTTTTTATATGTGTGGGAGACCTCTATAACAAGGGATAGATTCATATCTTTTTTAATAGAATCCTGATTTCAACCTGGTTAAGTAGAAATTTTACCCTTTTATCCATTGAATCCAAAATTGACCATAGGTAGCTTGATTGAATTGTTTTGTTTGTGTAAGACGTGTGGAAATTATCTAGAACATACACTCAATATGTAGATCTTAGGGAAAAAAAATTGTTTGAAGTGTGTGTTGTGTTTGATGATATTATTGTTTCAATTTGAATCTTATCTTTGTAGGTATTCTCAATAGTCCTTATCATTGATATTGGAAGTTTTCCATCTAGGATTATAGGTCCTTAGAACCAAGAAATCAATATGAATATCTCAATTCTTCATTGAAGAGATATATCCTTCTTTATTAGACATTACCATAAGACATGCTTCATTTTTGGAACCCCATCCTATCAACTTAGATCATATTCCTATCATTTCAAATCAATATCAAGATGTCTCTTCCATACCCTTATGGTTAGAGATGAGTCATCGGATCTCAAAAAAGGAACAACCTAGATGACATGAACTTCAATTTATTTCCCCCATATGAAGAAGAACAAGACCCCAACCACTATGATGACATACACACTTCTATGTATTCATAAAGTCTTCCTAAGATAATGTAACCACCTCCCAATCTCTTTGTGCTTCAAAGTCCCCAACCTCAATATCAATGATTGCAAAATCTCAACCTTATGTTTTCAACAAGTACCCCAATCTAAAGATCAATATAAAACCTACATCTGATCATGTGTTCCTATAAAATCCCAATATCAAAGGAAATCTAATGTATGTGCTAATTTTAAAAACATGTCACAATGGAAAAATAATATATCCTCATGCAATAACTTCAAGACTTGTGAATCTAGTTAGATGATCTTAAAATTTAGACAAAACCAATGTCTTACACCATAGAGAACTTATATCCCCACTCTATTTATCAATCAAACTATAGGCCTCTGATCAAATCACATATCAATGAACATCCTCTTACTTCCTCAAATCCATCACCAAGTATTTCTCAAACAAACACAATTACAATCACACCATTGACACATCTACCTCCCATAAAGAAGTTATCCCTCAAGAAGCCTCCATATATTCCACTAGTCTTTCATCTCCTAAAGTTTAACAAGAGAAATATTTTTCATTTTTATCAAATGATATATCTAGTGATGATGTCTCCCAAGGGATATCCACAATTGATTTCCAATATAGTTCATTTCTTGATATAATTCTATTTTCCAATTCAGTAGTCCTAGATCCAATGCCACCATATGTTCCATTCCCAAACAAACCTACTTCAGAGAGTCCCATTCAAATTCCTTATCCATCATGTCAAAACATTTAACACTTCCAAGAATCAACCATAGATATCCAAAATTATACCCCATGTCAAGAGGGTGAAGAAAATCATGAAGAAACTGGTCCTAAATAAAATCGTGATCAATATCCTAACTATGAGTTCAAACATGTCAATTTTTTGACCAAGAACCCATCTTTCTAGATTCTCATGAAGATTCCACTATCCTTTTACACTCTATCCAAGATGATCCTCTTCCATACCAAGCATAGAGTGTCCTTCAGAGTCTTAATAACCATTCACTTCCTAGGAAAGATCATGTCACCCCTTCCATTATTCTTGATGATTTTATTCATAGTCAATAGAAAAAAAACCCTTAAAATTTAGTCAAATGATCCCCTTTCAAGTCAAGATCAAATTATCCCTTCACCTTCATGTCCGTAAAAAGATCCCATCGTCCCTCTAGATCCTCCTCATGAGCCTACCATTCCTTCATCTTCATGTCCTAATCCTCCATATTCTCCAAAAGATCTTATCCTACCAAATGATCCTATCATTGCTCCTATTATATCATAGGATCCCATTATTCCTCATGATCCCCCCTTATGATCCCAACACAATTTCATAATTTTTTCATGAACTCCACACATATAAACTTTGTTCATCCACTTTCATTTGGGCCAATATAATTTATGATCCTATCTTGCCTTACATACCTCATCCACCTTATAATGGAATAATATATTTCTATCAAAGAAACAAGCATCCCTTTTCTAAGAAGGTCTTCCAAAGAATGTGCTATCAATGAAAAGGGTTGGGTACCTATGAACAAGGCATATTTGAATCCCCTTATATAATAGAAAACCCAAAAAATCATGGCCTGTGATATATAGCTCACAATAATACAATCAAGGATGGAGGGACCAATAATTATCTACCTAATCCTTTCAATAAGAGTCAACACAATATAAATTAACCATCTATGATCACTAAGAACACACAATTGAACATCCAATATGCACCTTCATTCATTTGCATTATTATAAAATCAAGATTTACATCGAGTATGACTACCACATGCAGCTTACATACATTTGAATACATGCATGATTACACCCTAATATCAAAATCCATATTGGATGCAAACCTCCAATAATTTACTCTCCTTCTAACCCCCTAAACTATGAAACATAAGCCATAATATATACAAATTGGAAGCCATATGTTATCCTAGAAGAGATTCACATTCTCCAAGAATAGGAAAACATATTACAAATATAGGTCTGGACCTAAATCATAAGGATCTCCTTTAGATGAATAAACCATAATGTGTGATCTATAAGATAATTCAACCATGACCCAAAGATCATTGAATGATACAACACATAAGTTCACAAATCATGAAGATCAATTACAAGATCCAACAACTGAAGACTAGCTAATAACGTAAAGAATAATAGTTTTGAACAAAGAACCCAATCAATCTCCACCAAGATAGAATGGAATGAGATGTGAACCCATACATAGATTCCATATGATTTCAAGAAATCTTGTTGGCATGTGATTTTTTGGACTACTGAGAATCACTTAATGGTTTTCATTTATGGAAACACTTATGATGGAGTGATCGCATGTTGTGGAGATTTCCATTGGAGTCATAATCGTAAAAATGACTAAGTCCAGAATCAGGATAACAGGGTACAATGCCACAATTTTGGATAGCGATAAATATATACATTGTATTATAGCTTGTGAAGTTAAATAGAGGGATTTTGCAATATGCACATGCTTTATTTAAGATTGTGTGACTTTTGGATACCTGATGTGTGAGATACAGTATTCAGAAGGTATGCAAAGATAGTAAAATTGTATATCAAGGTACATGAATAGTTGTGAAGATTCAGGAAAGCATAATGGATAGGGTAATGTGCTAAGACAAGTAAATAAAGTATATTTCTAACTCTTTGATAATATAAGAGCATTGACTCCATGTATATCATTTGCATAAGTTTCTATTATGTTTTGTATGATAATTATGAGGCCAACTGGAAGGCTAATTCTATATAAGTATAGATTGGTTCTATGAAAGTGATGCATGGATGTTATTATAATGATGGAGTAAGTTTTGTGAATATAAGAGTAGAGATCATATGTGAGATTAGTAAGAGGTTGAGCTACAATTGGAACTATCTAAGCAAGATAAGTTCTTGTATTGTTCCCCCTTTTGAGAACTATTTTGGGATAGTATTGATTGTAAGAGCAGTGTGCTCACCACCTTTAACCAAGTGTTTTGTATACCCCTAATAGGGTTTTTTAAATCCTCTAAAAAGGAAATGTACAATGTAACAATCAGCTCCTAACAGGGCTAGATCTCCTAACATGGACATAATATTTTAGTGCATATTTATAGGTACCATCCCCACCGGGGTTTTCCCTTTGGCCAGGTTTTCCTCAAGAAAAAATCATGGTGTCATGAGTAATGTGTTATGCTTATATACTCTTTTCATTTCTACATTACTTTGGAGTGTTTATAATTTTTTGAAGTTGAAATCAAAGTTTTGTAATATTGATTCACCCCCCCTCTCAGTATTACCTTATCCTAACAATTGGTATCAGAGCTTCTAGCCCTTTGAGAGAAATCTTAACAGCTTAAGGGAGATCAAAATGGATTCAGAAGATTTAAAAGTAAACTTTGAAGATTCACTTGAAGATCTAGATAAGATGAAAGCTGAAAATGGTGAACAAAAATTAAAATTAAGAAGAGCAGAAGGTTTCATGAGGAAACCTAAAGAATAGCTTGAGATTGTAAAAAATTAGAGATGAGACCTTATGTAGAAAATCAAAGAAGCTTCAGAAGATGATACATTAGACAAAGTAAAGAAGCTAGAGAAAGAAAAAGAACAAATCAATCTCTTGATGATCAAGGAGATTCAGCATGAAAAGGATGAAAGAAACAAAGTTGAAAAGTCACTAAAAGAAGCTAACCCGCAGATAGGAAATATGAAGACTGAACTTGACCATTACAAGGATAAATATCAAGAATTGGATAATTACAATTAGATCATCAAAGGTGAACTCACTCAAGCCAGACTACACATTGAGGAGTTACAAATGAGCAATGACAAGAATGATGAACAAAGAACAAAACAAAAATCTAAAGGAAACATGAGTGGACCCAATGAAGCTGGAAGCTCAAAAACTCAAGAAGAACCAAAAGAAGCCAAGAATGAAGAAAGATCTATTCTAGATGAAAGGCCTACAAATGAAGATCCTAGAGAACAATTCAGACCCTTCAGAGGTAGATGTTTCAGATGCAAAAAAGTTGGACACATGAAAAGAGAGTGAGAAGTAAAGGTAACTCTAAACCCTTTACCAGCTACTGTTTTAATTGCTATGAGTATGGACACAAAGAAAGAAGATTGTAGAAAACCTTATCAATCTAGGTATAAGTAAGACTATATCAAAGAAGAAACTACAGCCAAGATTACATGTCAGAAATGTAATAACTTTGGGCATATAGCAAGAACTGTAAGCTACAAACTAGTCAAGAAAGAAGAAGACCACCAATTTGTTACAAATGCAACAATCCAGTTCACATTGTGAAGTTTTGTAGATACAATAGAGATGACAACAGAAGAGGACCAAGGAGATATAATGAACTATAAATACCACTACCTATAGTTATAAGGAAAAACATTAGTGACAGTGGTAAAATCCTAAATGATTATATAAATAAAAACAAGAAATCAAAGGATGAAAAGATATGGCAAGTAAAAGTTATAAATAAGGTAGTGGTTCAGGGAGAGACAACTTATGATGTTGTGTCTTTGCATGATGAATTCTTTGAGGCATCAGCCTAGAAGGTCCTATGGCCTCATGGGGAGCATTGGATGCAGACAATAGAAATTATACAGCCCCTGTATAAGTAGAGTAAGCTCATGTGAGCTTAGGTATGATATGTACAGATGTTTTTGAATCTATGGATGAGATCATAGCACTTGAAGATTCATCTTCTATATTTGCAACTTTTGCATTGACTAGACAGCATGCAAAGTTGAGCTACTTGTGTTTAATGCACACACTCAACTTGTGATGAATAAAAGACTTGAAAGATTTCACTTCTCCACCATTTTTTGATCAACGACTTAGGAGAGCAGAAGTGTGAAGGTAGAGAATTAATCTAGTAGAGAGATTTTGTGCTCGCACAAAGCCAAGCATCAGATTTGTGTGCATTCAAGGTATTTAGATCTAATCTCTTTAGGAAGTCATGGATGCACCAGTAATTTATGATGTGGTAGACAAACCTAGGTATAAGTTCAAAAGGCATCCATACAAATCCTATGAGGATGATCTAAAAAGGGCATTCTCTCAAACCCCCATAAGTGTGTTACACGTAGAAGATATTAGGGCATACATACACTGCAAGTATGAGATTATTGGGGAGGTTAACATATTCTATGAGTTGGACAGTATGATAGAAGCAGATGGGTCATTAACAAAATAATTCAAACATTTAAAGGAACTATCAATACTCAAGTTAACTTGACTCACTAAATTTACAGAATTCAAATGGTTCAAGATCATTCTGAGTAGAGTTCATGATCAGTTCTTATGGCTAGGTGATCAACCTATTAAGATATGTGCTCAGTTGATCCATGATATCATAGGCATTGACAATGAAGGAGCCCTACCTATTAGTGAGAAGAATCTAATAAAAGAAGTCAAAACCCTAACACACTCCAAATGGGATAAGAGGGAAATGAAAGTAAATGATATATATTTATAGGATGTCAGAATGATAGCAATGTTGCTAGGTTACAAAGTGTTTCATAGCAGCATATCAAACTCTGTTTCTATTAGATTTATCATGATGGCTTATAGAATGGTTAAGGAAAACAAACGATATAACCTTTGTGAATTTTTGGCACAACAGTTCTTGGAAAATGTTAAGGTCATTAAGAAAGAAAAATCCAAAGCATTTAGGTTTGGATCAATACTAGTTCATATGTATATTCATGTCACCCATAACTTTCTTGGCATGCATCCCAGAGCATGGAAAAATGATGTACCCTCTAGACTCCAAATCTCATATAGTTATAGAAGACAGAAAAAGGACTGGGTAGATGGAGAGTTGTTTGGCATGATTAAAATTATGCAGAGGCAAATGAAAGAAAGGTATAGGATTCCAGAGAACTTGGTAGAAAAATATGATGACACCATATGTTTCATGGTTGAAACTGATTGTGTCTTCTTTGAGGCATTTGAGCCTAGAACCAAATGGTGTTATCCTATGGGATATGAGGTAAGTGATGAGGTACTAACCATGAAAGTAGAGCATGTACTAGTAGAAAATAAGGACCCTACCCAAGAAAGATGGGGCACCTACAGAGAAAAATATGAGAAAGTAAGAGAAGAGAAGGAAAAGGTAACAAGGCAAAGAAAGGTCAGCAAGATTATTGAAGAAATCTATGCCAAGGTAGGAATCACAAAGAAATAGTATCTGGACTTGAAAAACAAGATGGAGGAATCTTCTAGTATTGCCACTAATTTTCCCATTCCACTAGAAGCAGAAAAGATAGTTGCTATTGATAACATTGTTGATTTATCAATCCCTCAAGAGGAAGAAACACATGAATTTGAGACTATAGTAGTCCCTAGAAGATCTTCTAGGATAGTCAAGTAGGTCAGTCCAAAAGAAAAAGAGACAGAAAGGAAGAATAAGGAAGAAAAGATTATGGAGAAAGAGGAAGAGAAAATGGTTCAAAAGAGTCCACAAATCTCTTGGAAACTTGATATGAAAGCACTACAGAAGAGGGTTATCAAAGATGGAAATATTATATCTATAAATAGATACTATGAGAGATATAGCCCTGAGAATCAAGAAATCATTGAGGACACTATCATTGAGCATTTGTTAGTCTTCAAAAAGAGTCTATTGGAAGTTGAAGCCAGTGTCCCCAAAGATCTATATAGCAAGCTAGAAATCAAAAAATAGTTAGCACATTCAAAGGATAAGAACATAAGAAACCAGACAATTGATGATATGTTGCCAGTTGTGTCTATTTAGGAAAGAGAAAGAATCATGAAGGAACTAAAAGCTCTTCTAAGAACAAAGACCAAACTAGTCAATATCATGGCTAGAAGATATGATGAAGTAATTGAAGATACCCAAAAGGCATTAGACCAAGTTCTAATGCATGACATGCCTAAAAAGGAGTCACCTCCCAAGACTACTAAACCTATATCCTTGGGTTTAGGAGAGAGATCACGAGCATTTAATGAGAGTGTTCAAGTTAACTTGCAACCAAAATTCTTTGTCACTGGTGTTCCTGTTAGCCTTGACACTTCACATTATATAAATGATCCATTTATGGACAAGATGGACAATGCGATGGAAGTTAAAGATCAGGAATAGATAGAAGAAAGAAAATCAGAAGAGAAACTAGAAGAAAAAGTACATGAGAAGGAATTACAACAAGAAAGACAACCTAAAACAAAGGAGGTTGCTGAAGTCAGTTTGGACTCATCTCTATTGTTGGCAAGTATGGCCAAACTAGTAAGTTCTGATGTAGATAGCATGGATGAAGATGAACTAATGAGACTCTCATTCATGGCCTTTGCTAAAGATAAGGAGATATCAGTCCAAGAAGGAGATAAAAGAGCTAAGATAATGGTCAAGGCTATAGAGATAGTGAACAAGCTACTCCCCTCACCAATTATCCTAAAAGACAAATATGAGGTTGAGAATCTTGGTATAGTATTGGATAGCTTTGATAGTCACTTTGACTCATTGCTAAAGATAGTCGAGGAGAAGGATGAAAATAACTTCTTGGAAAATAAGTTAAGTGAAGTTCATAAGTCAATTTCCTGGGACTTAGGCATTTTAAAGGCTACCACTCTTAAAGCAGAGTTGTGTAGCACAAGGAAGGAAACTATATAGCTATTGCATAAATCCCTGCAGATACTTGAAGAATGTTGAGGAGGCCATAGCCAAAGACAGGGCTAATCTTGACAACATAATGGACAGTTTTGAATCATCTTCTCAATCTATGGCAGAGGTAGATAAGGAGATATCTAGGCTACTGGATAAAATAGGAGTACTGGAAATGGAGAAAGGGAGAGTTGCAAATAGATTTGGCTCATTAAGAAGCCTATTGACTCCCAAGCTCTCAATATTAGAGACTCATCTCTCTGAGATGATAAAGGTTGAAAGCTCAATGTCAGTACCCACTCTCACTGAGATTAAGGTAGTAGAGATAGCATCATATGCACTGAATGGATTAATCCATGTCAATGAACTTCTGATAAGTTCATGGATTGAGGAAGTTAAGACCTTGGAAATCTCCTTCCAAGATGTCTTAAATCTAGTGAGTAAGCACTAAACTATTTGTGCTTAAGTCCTACAATTTTGTGTAAACCTTTTCCATTGATGTCAAAGGGAGAGGAAGAAAAATAAAAAATGAGGAAGAGAGTTATATACCAAAAAAAAGAGAGTAGAAAACAAAAATATAGAAAAGAGGAAAAGGAAAAGAAAGTCATATTGTAACACTTACTCATTTTTCTAAGTGTTTCCATCAATGCCAAAGGGAGAGATTATTGGCATGTGATTTTTTGGAGCACTAAGAATCATTTAAGGGTTTTCATTTATGGAAACACTTATGATGGAGTGATCACATGTTGTGGAGATTGCCATTGGAGTCACAGTCATAAAAATGACAGTCCAGAATTAGGATAACAAGGTACAGTGCCACAGTTTTGGATAGCGATAAAGATATACATGGTATTATAGCTTGTCAAGTTAACTAGAGGTATTTTGGGATATGCACATGCTTTAGTTAAGATTGCATGAGTTTTGGATACCTTTTGTGTGAGATATAATGTTCGGAAGGTATGCGAAGACAGTAAAACTGTATATCAGGGTACATGAATAGTTGCAAAGATTAAGGAAAGAATAATGGATAGGGTAACATGATAAGACAATTAAATAAATTATATTTCCAACTCTTTGATAATATAAGAGCACTGACTCCATGTATATCATTTTCATAAGTTTCTATTATGTTTTGTATGACAATTATGAGGCTGATTGGAAGGCTAATTCTGTATAAGTATAGATTGGTTTTGTGAAAGTGATGCATGGATGTTCTTATGATGATGGAGTAATTTTTACAAATATAAGAGAAGAGATCAAATGTGAGATCAGTAAGAGGCCAAGCTACAATTGGAACTATCTAAGTAAGATAAGTTCTTGTATTGTTCCCCCTTTTGAGAACTATTTTGGGATAGTATTGATTGTAAGAGCAGTGTGCTCACCACCTTTAACCAGGTGTTTTGTATACCCCTAATAGGGTTTTTTTAATCCTCTAACAAGGAAATGTACTATGTAACAATCAGCTCCTAACAGGGCTAGATCTCCTAAGATGGACATAATATTTTAGTGCATTTTTGTGGGTACCATCCCCACTGGGTTTTTCCCTTTTGGCCAAGGTTTCCTTGAGAATAAATCATGGTGTCATGAGTAATGTGTTATGCTTATATTCTCTTTTCATTTCAGCATTACTTTGGATTGTTTATAATTGTTTGAAGTTGAAATAAAATTTTTGTAATATTGATTCACCCCCCCTCTCAGTATTACCTAATCCTAACAAATCTCCCTTAGGTTCGTAGTAGAAAATTCTCCAAGACTAAGATTTGTAACTAAAATCACTGAAACTAGTAAACATGAATACACTATGAACAAATTGCAAGGAAAATATTGTTTTGGTTGATGCAAGGATGCTCTGGCATCAGACAACCGGGGTAAGAAGAAAGTGACCTTCTCACTTTTACGTTGTAATAATAATCATAGCATAAAGAAAATCTGATCACAAAACTTCATCTTGACCTTTGGTGTCACAAACCTCAAGGATAACAAGATGAATCTATAAATACCAACTCTCTAACTCCACCAATCAGATATCTAGACCCTCTACACTGTAATACACTACATAGAAAACTCACTAATAAGACCAAACTGATCAACAACAAAAAATGCATCTAATCCGTAGTCTCTTTCTCAAACTCTCTACATATTTCTGCAACTCAATTCCATCTTTAGCACACATATGATTACTCTCAGCCATTAGATCATCAATAAAAAGGAACTCAATAATTCCACAACCTCTATCTATCATCCACACATCCTCAATCAATAGAACCAACTTCACCAACCTAATCATTTTGAAATATCTATCCTCAAGGCCAAGTACCAATTTCTTCCAAAGAAACTCTACTCTACCTTCCAAACCATCTCTACAACAAAATCTCATCTCCACAACCAATCACATTGGCATTAATAAGGTAACTCAAACCCTTAGCTTCACATCCACAAATTAATATATGTAATAAGTTAGCATCAAACCAAAATTCTTCAGTATGCAACTCTTCACTCATAATAAGCTCATCCAAAGCACTATCATACTGCTTAACAATAGTATAATCAACAACCATACTCTCTACAACCAGTCCTTCTTTAATCATCTCAATAAGATCACTAGATCCAACCACAAGAAACTCTTTATCAATCATGGGAAAAAAACTCTACTCAACCTTACCAACCAAAGTATCCCACTCAGCTTCTACCTTAGAAATTTTTATTAGAAATTTATCTTCAATCAAGATATTAGATGCAACTAGAGGAAGTTCACCCAGAGAAACCTCATAATTAGAAACATCTACAATAGCAAGGAACTCACCAAATTTTTTGTTAGATCTATTCAATTGACTAAGGAACTGACACAAGGCAAGGAGCAAGAGGGGCCAAAGGATGGTGCACCCTAATGATCCAATCCTGCAACACATATGCGGAAGCAACAAACAACAACAGTGAAAGAGAGGATGCTAGATCTTTCATATATTATCATCAATTGAATCATACATGTCAGGCTGTAAGGCCTTCCCGATTATGACCTAATATTGCAATGAATTATAGAAGTCCTCAAACATGTGAGGATCTGTCACTAATCTCCAATATGAAGTCTTCTATCTTCTATCCAAAACTGACTCTAAAGCTACAACCAAACATCTACATTTATACAAGAAGCTACCAAGCTAAGTTGGCCTTTAGATCCATAATTAATGGAAGTAATGGTTAAATCTAGGACCACATGCTTCCCAATGATGGATTCCAACATTAAATCTGTGATCCAATATAAATGCACAAGTCGGCCACAACAAGAAATAAAACTAGACCCATCGGTAAGCAAGATAACCAAGCAAAAGACAGGCAATGCCGAGTGCCAGTGAAATAATCAACCACCTGGGAGAGAACCGACCACACTCGATAACTAAAGGAAACTGACCAACTACCGACCAACTCAGTCAAAGTAGAAACTGAGCAACACAGACAAAACTCCAAATTCTTTTTGGTGACACAGGATTGCCAAGGACCCGAGATGCTCCTGCATCAAACACCTGGGGTTATTTTGAAATGATTCTCTAAATCATTTGGTATGCCTAGTCCAAGCTGCATCCAACTTAGACTATGAAATCCATGAACTATCTTCCATCAGTTAATCTATTCTTCTACTTAACTAGATATTCCATATACTATTTTCCTCTAGTGCTCTTGCCAACTCTTTCCTTCAAAATCTATTCAACTTCATCATTCTGCTTCTTAGGATATTCTTTCAGTACTATTACTTCTTCATCAAGTTCATGATATTTGTACAAATCAGCAATATTGAAAATTGGTGATATGTCCATGTCATCAGGTAACTCAATTTCATATGCATTTCCACTGTCAAATTTCTTCAAAATCTTGCAAGGTCCAAACTTCTTCATCTTCATCTTTCCATATGTTCCAACAAGAAATTAGCCTTTCTTCAAATGAACCATCACTTCGTCATCAATATCAAAAGTTTTATGTCTTCTTGATCTATCAGCTATTTCTTTGTATTTCTGATTACTATCTTCCAGCTTTAGCTTCACATCTTCATGCAATGTCTTCATGTACTCAGCAAACTTTACTCCTTTAGCACTTTTCTTATTCTCATCAGCAATGTATCTCAAATCAGATATTCCTCTCAGTTGTGTGCCATTCACAATCTCAAATGGTGTTTTTCTAGTACTCCTATTGATTGAATTATTATATGCAAAATCTGCTTGTGCTAACACAAAATCCTAATTACTCAATGTGTCTCTGGCTAAACATCTCAAAAGATTTCTGAGACTTTTGTTCACAACTTTAGTTTGTCCATTGGTTTGCAGGTGAAATGTAGAACTATATTTCAACTCAGTACCAATTTTCTTCCAAAGTGTATTCCAAAAATAACCAACAAATTTATTGTCTCGGTCAGAGATAATACTCCTCGGTAATCCATGCAATCTGACAATTTCCTTAAAGAAAATATCTACTACATGTACTGCGTCTGATGTCTTTCTACAAGGTATAAAATGTACCATTTTAAAAAATCTATCCACAACCACAAATATAGAATCATTACCTCTTACTGTCTTTGGTAAGCCAAGAACAAAGTACATATTGATATCAATCCAAGGTTTCTAAAGAACAACAATCAATGTATACAATCTAGTATTCTAACTTGCTCCTTTTGCAACTTGATAAATTCCATAACTTTTCACAAATTTCTGAACATCTCTGTACAACTGCGGCCAATAGTACTTCTCCTTAAGCAAACTCCATGTTTTATCAATACCAAAATGTCCAGCCAAACCACTACTATGTTTCTCCTTTATCAAATTAGATCTCATTACTCCTCTTGGTATACACAACTGAATACCTTTAAATAACATACCTTCCTAAATAAAATATTCATCCCATTTAGTATCTTGTTGATCTTGAATAGGTGCTCTACACTTTCTCCATGGCTCAGAAAAATCAGGGTCATTTTCATACAAACCTCTCATCTCATCAAAACCAAGAACTTCAATTTTCATCACAATCATCAAAGATCTTCTTCTACTTAATGCATCAACAAATTGGTTAGTGACTCCACTCTTATGCTTTATCACAAATGTATAACTCTGCAAATACTCAACCCATTTCATATGTCTCTGATTCAACTTATTCTGACTACCCAAATATTGTAAAGCCTTATGATCAATATACAACACAAATTCACTCAGTATTAAATAATGTCTCCATTTCTTCAGTGCTTGAACAATAGCATAGAATTCTTGATCATACGCAGAATATTTCCTTCTAGCATCATTCAACTTTTCACTAAAGAAAGCAACAGGTTTAACTTCTTGACTCAACACAGCTCCAATTGCACTTCCACTTGCATCACATTCTACTTGAAATACCTTACTGAAATTAGGTAATGCCAATATAGGTAATTTAGTAACCTTATGCTTCAGAGTCTCAAAACTTCTGTCAGCTCCATGTGTCCACTTGAATTCTCTTTTGTCTCCTCTCATAGTCTCAGTCATAGCATTACAAATTGAACTAAAATTCCTTATGAACTTTCGATAAAAACTTGCCAAACCATGAAATGATCTTACCTCAGTAGCATTCACAAGTGTAGGCCAATTCAAAATAGATTCCACCTTTTTAGGATCCATCTTCAAACCATCAGCCGAAATAACAAATCCCAAATACACAATCTCTTCTTTCATGAATGAACACTTTTTCAGATTTATCAGCAACTTTTCCTCTTTCAATCTCTGCAAAACTTCTCCAACATGCAAAAAATGTTCTTCTCTAGTCTTACTGAATATCATAATATCATCAAGATATACAATCACAAATTTACCCAATAATTTCTTCAAAAATTCATTCATCAACCTCATAAAAGTACTCGGGTGCATTAGTTAAACCAAAAGGCATAACCAACCAGTCATACAAACCTTCTTTTGTCTTGAAAGCAGTCTTCCATTCATCACCTTCTTTGATTCTGATCTGATGATACTGACTTTTCAAATCAATCTTTGTGAAATACTTTTCTCCAGTCAAACTATCCATTATGTCATCCATTCTCAGTATAGGAAATCTATACTTCACTGTTATCTTGTTGATTGCTCTGGAATCAGTACACATTCTCCATTCTCTATTCTTTTTCAGTGCCAATATAGAAGGTACTACATAAGGGCTCAAAATTTCTCTGAAAAAAACCTTTCTCCAGCAACTATTGAATATGTCAGTTCAATTCTTGATTCTCGGTATGTGTCAACCGATGAGGTGCCTTATTCGGTAAACTAGCTCCATGGATTAGATCCATACAATGATCAATACTTCTTTTCAGTGGAAAATCATTAGGTACATTATTAGAAATGATATCACTATACTCGGTGAGAAACTTATCAATCTCCTTAGGGACATTATCCTCTGCTTTCTTACTCAACTTGTTAGGAATCATAGAAAAACATACATCATTCCTCTTCAATAAGTTAACAAACTTTCTTCCTTCCATCAAGAAAACTTTCACAAATGTGCAAACATTACTAACAGGTTCTTCCATCAATGGTAACAAGATTTGTTTCTTTCCATCATCCACAATAGTATACTTATGCAATCTCCCATCATATATAGCATGTCTATCATATTGCCAAGGTCTACCCAACAAAATATGACAAAAATCCATAGGCATGATATCACATAACACCTTATCATAGTGTTTTCCAATCTTCAAATTAACATAACATTGTTCACTTACCAGGAGTGTATGCTCATCTTTGATCCATGAAATCTAATAGGGCTTTGAATGTACCAACCTTTCTAACTGGAATTTTGTGACCATCTCTTCAGATGCTAGATTCTCCAAGATACCACTGTCAATGATTACCTTCCAAACTCTATCAGAAACTCTACATCTAGTCTTGAACAAACTTTTCCTTACTGGATCTTCCTTATTGCTTTCATTCCACAGTTCTCTCCTTACCATCAAGTTATTTTCCTTCTTAGGTTCATTCAGTGACTCTTCTTGCACCAAAGAATTTCTACTGCTACTAGCCTTCTTACTAGCCTGTATACATTCAAAATATCTATGTCCTTCTTCTCCACAATTATAACAAGTTTCTCAAAAACTTCCTCTGCTATAACCACCTCGGTAGTTACTACCTCTACCTCTAGAACTTTCACCTTTCCACTTGGTCTTGCCTTTGTCCAAATTTATCTTTTCTAGTTTAGATCTACCATTTTCACCATTAGATCTACCTCTTCCTCTAGGGAATCTACCACCTCAACCTCTCTATCTTTTCTCATGTCTTTTGTTCAATTTCTCCTTAGCTTTCAAAGCAAATTGATAAGCCTCTTCAATGTTCTCTAATTTGACCATACTAATTTCCTCTTGGATGGAAACTCTCAAACCATTCAGGTATCTACCAGTTCTTTCCACATCATCTTCATCATGTCCAAATCTAATATCTAATCTATATAATTCCTCAGTATACTCTTTTACCAAGCTATCTTTCTATCTCAAACTTTGCATTCGCCGAACTAGGTTAATCTGATAATCACAGGGTAAGAACTTTCCTTTCAATTTGTTCACCATTTTACTCCATACCTTGATTTTGTCTTTTCCTTTCCTCTTCCTATCCAATTGTAGGTGTTCCCACCATAAGGATGCATGAATTTTCAACTTTGTGATTGTAATATTCACATTCTTATCCTTAGGAATGTTTTCATATTCAAAATACTTTTCCATCTCGGTGATCCAGTTCACCAATTCATCAAAATCTAGCTTTCCACCATACTCAGGAGGATTGAAATGTGGTGTTGACTTCAGACTTTTCAAAGCCTTCAAAAATATTTCTTCACCTTGATCCATAATAGGAACAGGTTCTGCATTCACCTGTTCTTCTTCAATTTCATCATCACTAACATCTTCAAGATGTCTACCTCTTCTCTGGGTTGTTTCCACTGCTTCTAATCTAGTAGCAATCTATCTTAGCATATCTTCCAATCCTATATCTACATCTCACCTCCCATGAACCATCTTGACAACCCTCTACAATTGCAGGTCAGATCACAATTTGCTACCCCACAAAAATTCAACTAGGGCTTCAAGAGGAACCTGCAAACCTAGATCTGCAGAACTAGATCAAGATCTCACCTCGCTCTGATACCACCTGATGCAAGGCAGGGAGCAAGAGGGGCCAAAGGATGGTGCACCCTAATGATCCAAGCCTACAACACACATGTGGAAGCAACAAACAACAATAGTGAGAGAGAATGCTAGATCTTTCATATATTATCATCAATTGAATCATACATGTCGGGCTGTAAGGCCTTCCTGGTTACGGCCTGATATTGCAATGAATTATAGAAGTCCTCAAACATGTCAGGATCTGTCACTAATTTCCAATCTAATGTCTTCTATATTCTATCCAAAACTGACTCTAAAGCTACAACCAAACATCTACATTTATACAAGAACGTACCGAGCTAATTCAGCCTTCAGATCCATAATTAATGGAAGTAATAGTTAAATCTAGGACCACATGCTTCCCAATGATGGATTCCAACATTAAATCTATGATCCAATATAAATGCACAAGTCGGCCACAATAGGAAATAAAACTAGACCCATCGGTAAGCAAGATAATTGACCAGCAGATAGGCAATGCTGAGCACCAGTGAAATAACTGACCACCTAGGAGAGAAATGACCACACTTGGTAACCAAAGAAAACTGACCAACTCGGTCAAAGAAGAAACTGAGCAACACAAACAAAACTCCAAATTCTTTTTGGTGACATAGGATTGCCAAGGACCCAAGATGCTCCTGCATCAGGAACTCATCAATAACCCCTTCTTCTTCATCCATAGACATCTCAAAATAAATAACACTCATCGATGTACTTTTCTCAATAATCTCCACCTCTAATCCAACAAGATTCTCCAAGCCTTCACCAAGACTTATTCCATCTACAAAATTCACATTAGCAACATCGCATATGCCTTCATCAACCTTAGGTTCAAAAAAACACTCTAGAGAATTCTCTTTCCAACAAGAAAATCTTCTATGCAAGTCCATCTCTATTTCCTTGAATTGTGTCTTCGAATCAATCATACCAACTCTTATCTCTTCTCTCTTCCTCTCTTTGAATTTATCTAACCTAGGAATTTGAAGAATCTATCCAATGAAAAATTTCATCTTCCTCTTTCTATTTTCTATCACATGCTTATTCCTCTTCATCAACATCTCCTCTCTCCTAAGGTGAAACTTCCTCACTTCGGTAGTCAGATTGCAAGACTTCAATTTCCTCTCCATCAATGATCTATTAATAACCTTCACAATATTCTTTGAATTGGTGATCTATCCATCAATAGGATACATCAAATAACACAAATTATTCCAAGGTTTATAACCTTCAATAGTAATAGTTCCTCTCTAATCCATCTCACACAAATCCACAACAAACGTAGGTCAAATCCACTTTCTACCACCCTACAATAATCCCTTCAAAGATTCACAAGCTCAGGAACAAACATTTATCATATTAAGCTTCACAACTCACTCATATCATTTTAACAACTCAGCCTTCCATTAGAAAATCCCTTCTAACCACCTTACACAATCGCTTTGCTGATGTGAGTCATGTCTACACTTTTCCACCTCACAAAAAACACCCCTGAAGCTTCACAAGTTTAGGCACCGGGATTCACACCACCACAAGATTAAACCAACTCTAATACCATATGATGTAGTAAAAGATAGAGAGACCAAGAATGATCTATCCAATCCTTGTTGAAAGAGTCAACAAAACAAAAAGTAACCATCTCTAATCATTAATACCACACAATTGAACATCCAACATGCACCTTTATTCATTCGCATTATCAAAAAATTAAGATTTACATCAAGTCTGATTGTCACATGCAACTTACATGCATTCAACATTCATTCCTAATTACACCCCAATATCCAGATCTATACTAGATGTGAACCTCCAAGAGGTTACTCTCCTTTGAACTCCCTAAACTATGAAACATAAGCCACAATATATACAAATTGCAAGCCACAAGTCAGCCTGGAAGAGATTTGCATTCTCTAAGAATAGAAAAAAGTATTAAAAATATAGGTCTGGACCTAAATCATAAATATCTCCTCTAGATGAATAAACCATAATGTGTGATCCATAAGATAAGTTAGGCACAACCCAAAGATCATTGGATGATGCACTAGATAGGTTTGCAAATCATGAAGATCCATCACAAGATCCAACAACCAAAGACTAGCTAATAATGTGAAGAACAATAGTTCTAAACCAAGAATCCAAGAAATCTTCACTAGGATAGAATATAATGTGATGCAAACCTATACATAAATTCAACATGATGTCCAAAAAATTCCCTAGGGTTCACAGTAGCAAATTCTCCAAGACTAAGAACTACAACTAAAAACTCTAAAATTGGCAAATGGGAACAGACTACGAACAAACTAAAAGGAAAATATTTTTTTGGTTGATGCAATATTTCCAATGAACCAAGGATGCTCCTTCATCACACACTCAAGATGTTGGTACTATTCATAAATCTAACATTCCTCCATCTAAACCTAAGCATGCATTAAAGCCTTCAAACCTTCCACCCATCTTGGTTCCTTATATCCCTCCATCACCTATCCCTATCACTTCTTTCTCACCATCCACCTGTCCTACCCCAAATCAAGATCCAAAAAGGCACACATCTTTGAAAATTTTTCAACCACATATCTACATGAACCCTCCATATCCTTCTTATCCATCCATAAATCCCAATACCTTTGTGTATAAGGTAAAATGTGGATGGGGCCTAGAAAAATGGTTCCCTTGCTCCCAAATTGAAATTGCGAGATGTACAAAACCCAAAAATATTTTTCTTAGATGAGATTAGGTCAACTTTGACCCTCATAAAAGGTCAAAGGCTACATTTTTATTCTGAAGGTCAATTTTGGCTTTTTTCATAGATCTCGGAAGTTTGCCGAAAAGGGTATCCAAATCCGATCTCAAATCCAAAATTCTGCACCTATACCTACAAGAAAAAGGGTTTTGTTTGTTGGGGGGGGAGGGGTTTGCCTCAGTCAAACCCCAATTTAGGAATTAATCTTGAAATTGAATTGAAATTACTGGAATAAACAAAGTAAATGGAACAATTCACCTTGCTTGAGTTGAAACCCTTGTGGAGGATTCGAATCCTTGAATTCCACAAGAATGGATGAATGTAGAATCGAATGTAGGATGTCTCCAATCAATTTTCTTTAGATCTTCAACACCAATCTTGAATGGATCTTGGAATAGGAAGAGGCTTGGATGGATGGATCTTCAACAAGAGGGCTCCATAGAGCTTGAATCCTTCAATGGCTTCTAATGGATCTCCTTGATGAATTGGATGCTTGAATGCTTGAAGGCTTGAATGCTTGAATGCTTGATCTTCTTTCTTGAGAGCTTGAGAGATGGATTGCAAAACTTGATGGAGAAAATGAGAGAGGAAGGCTCCCTTTTATAGTGATATAGGGCACAAGAGGGGCCTCGTAGAAAAAAATAATTAAGGGCCCATGGCACAAAACTCTAGAGAGGTGCACATGGAGAGGAGATTAAATTAAAGTCTTGACACAAAACTCTAGGAGGGGACCACCCTTAATATAGAAATAAAATAATTATTTAAGAGCCTTGTCACAAAATTCAAGGTAAGGCCAACCTCAAAGTTAATTTGAGCATTAGGCACAAAACTCGAGAAAGGCTAATCTCCAATAATAAATTAGGAATCCTATACAAATATCGAGAAAGGTCCACCTCAAATATTAATTTGAGAATTTGACACTTAATCCAAGAAATAGAGGCCCCGAAGATGGAAAATGCAATATTTTGATGAAATCTCGAAACCAGAAGCAAACCACAAAGATCCTAAACCCTAGGGTCAAGATTGAGCTTGAACCTGACTAGGTCAGGATTGAGCTTGATCCTGACCAGTCAGGATCAAGGTCAAATTTGACCCCATAAGGTCGACTTTGACCTTATGGTCAAAAACCTTAGGTTCATAGTCCAAAATGCCAGGAAAATGCTAGGAAGACTTGGAAAATAGGGTAGAACAGGGGAAAAAGCCATATCCAAGTTGAGTATCCATTCAAGGAATTCAACATGACCCCAAACCACTTACTCGAAGGGCTAAATGCTCTTATCATGGAAGTGCTTCCATTTTAAGACAATACACTTGGGAAGTAATTCCAAGCATAAAATTTACAATTCCAAAAATCCACATCTATCAAAGAATCAACATGTCCAATCTAATTGACATGTGGATATAAAGATAAAATAATCCAAAAGGCTAGAAAATCCCCTCAAACAAAAATAAATATCAAAGATAATATGGGTTCCTAAATCCCCCATTTAAGCAATGCATTATAAAGATCACAAAGAAAAGAAAAGTCAAAAACTATGTGGATTCAAAAGTCACTTGTAAAAGACTTTCATACTAAATAAAAAACAAAATTGGCATTCAATCTTACCAAGGATTCCTCAAATCCACCATCCAAACAACTTCCATCCACTTCCAAATCCATTTTGGGTCATTATATCCCAAAATCAAAATCCATATTCACTTCTCAATCAAAATATAAAGCTTTCAAATATCATTTTCCTCTATCACTCCACCACCTTTAAATGTGTTTTCCAATGTTGACCTTGTCACCCTTTATATATAATCCTACACAAGTCTTCCAATAGCCCATCAATTTTTTGAATCCTATGTTCTATCCTTCCATACCTCTTATGCAATATTTTGTATAAAAGCTTATCCCACGTCATCCAAACATCCATTTCATATCCCTTTTTCATTACCTTACCAACATCTTTAAGAATGCCATTAAAATATATGGTCCATTATTACATTTCCTTCAAGTGTACCATATAAAGAGAAAGATGATTCATTCCTTCATCCTCTCGTATCATGAGTCTATCATCTTCCAAAAAGTCAAAAAATTGAAAAAAAGGTAAAAAAAAATTAATTATTTCCTTGATGATAACCCGTAAAATAGGCATCTTGGTAACACAAACAAAAAAAGAGAAGAGAATTCATTTTATCCAATAGTGAAAACCTATCAAACATGTGCTTTGGGCAAGTACCATGATAAATATGTTACAAAGAGATGTCATGTGTAAGTTATGAACCTCTTTCATTCCATACTTGGTGGTAGATTTCATCCATGATATCTTATCATATCATATCCCTTTCATTTCCTCCATTAGCCTATGTCTCCCATATCCCCTATCATATCCACACCCCTTTGGTCCATATCCCTTATCTTATTCACATCCCTTTGGTCCATATCCCTTTTCTTATCTGTACCCCTTTGGTCCATATTGCCTATCTTATCCCAACCTTTAGTGCATATCCCCTTGTCCATTCTTGATCTTTCTTATCCTATCATTATCCTAACCAAATATCTTTCTTGATCTTGATATAAAATAAGGACGTACAATGCAAAACATGTTTTTTCAAAAAAACATCTTGACATGTCCATTCATATGCATCACATGCCATTGAATGCACCATTTTATTATCTTATCTTCTCAAGACCAATCCCTAAGCTTATAAAAACTATGTTATCACATCTCGTGAATAGTCCTAGGAATCCAAACAACTTCAAGACATAATAAGAAGCCTTTGGCCTTCATCCATTTACCAGTCCATCCATCAATCCAAAATTTCCTTGCCTTGCCATACACTGGGGAAATTCAATAAAGCTTGCTCAAGAAAATTTTAAAATGTCCTAAAAAATCCCAAAAACATCTAGAAAATGTCTTGGAAAAATCTAATAACATTGCAAAATGTCCTTAAAATTTTCAAAAAAACATCATAAAAATTCCTAAAAAGGTTATCAAAAACATCATAAAAGATCTTGAAATAATCCTTAAAATCGGAAAACATAAAAACATTCATCAAAAGAGACAATTTTTGGGGTGTCAATGATAAGGGCCTTTACTTATATGATACATGGAACATACTTCAACTCCAAACATATGATCCCTATAATGGACCAATAAAAAAAAATCAAAACATTTCAAAATCCGTGTAACAAAATCATCTCTGTCACAACAAGTAGAAAGTGACACCAAACATAAAATCTCATATCAAAACAAGGATCTTCATAAATCGGCAATGGACTCATGAGACCCATATTTATCAACAATCCAATCTATAATCAATCAATCAATCAATTTCATTATATAGTAATGGATACCCTCAAAACTAGACATATCGGTCTTATATGGGTAGTCCATTTCTAAAACCAGAAATATCAAATATCAAAATTAAACAACAACATCAATCCAATCAACAACTAGTAAGGTTATTAACAAAGTCATCCATGTCAATCTATTATCGATGTATCTTTCACAATTGTGTTCCTAAGCTCCTCAAGGATACCACAGAGTAAAGAGAGTATCTATGGTGGATCATAATATTTTTTCCTTTGTTTTCTATTTGTGGATTACTTCAATGAAGTTCTAGGGAAACTATGTATGGGGTGTCTATGATAAGAGCCTTTACATATCTATCAATTATCCAATTGTGACATACATTACAAAGGATGCATTTGATTGTGAAATGCCACACATACATCGACTCAAGAACATTAACATTAATATGGAGTTAAAACATTGATATTTTTTCTATCTTCTTATTCAAATGGAGATCGTAGTGGTATCTAGATGGTCAATATCTAGATTCTTTCACATCTCTTTCTTTTCAAATAAGGTGGAATGATGATATCGTTAAAAATATTCAGCAGTGACTCAAAACCATCACCTATCTTGATTCCAACTAATTAAGTCTTCACCTCTCACTAATTTATGCTTCTCACTAACATTTCTTCTATCAGTCCAATCATTCAATCCATTAGTTTTTTAAATTTGTCAAATTAGCCAATCCATTAGTCTTACAAGTCAGAATTAATGACTAATTATTATACTATTAATTAAATGATTCTTTAATTATTTAATCAAACACCTTAAATTATTCTAAATTCTAATCTTTTAACCATTTTTTTGCTCAGAGGCTAAAGCTAGAAATTTTATTAAATAAATTTAAAAATGTACATCTTTGATTAGTGTGGCCACCCATAGGAAATAATGGAGTAAAGAAAAAATCCAATCTATCCCAGAATTTAAAAAATTTAGATAACTTAATAGTTTAAAATTCCCCTTATAAACATGCATATCAATGATGATAATCACTTTTTTTTAGTATTACATCCACAATCTTGCCTATTTCTTAATATGTTTTACATAAACATGTTTAGGAGAGATATCTCTCTTATTAAAACAATTTTAGACACATGTAATGGATCCATACATATTACAATTAAAACTTCTTTATCCTTTATTTCCAAATGGTTGTTATCAAATGTCTTGCCCAAAGATCTTCCCAGAGATAAACAATGTTGGAGCTTTTCCTTGCAGGAGCAAACTTTAATCAATAGATGGGCTTGATTCTCAGGGTAGGCACTCAAGTTTGACAAGAAAATAGTCTAATTGATGAGGATAAAGAACATCCTCCTTCTTCTTTGAGCTCCACATCACTTAGGCGGGTCTACCTCTTCTGCACACAAATACATCTTGTGTCGAACTACAGGCCTGCAGGTAACTGACTGTGGAATGGTTCTCAAACCCTTGTAGGTATCTTGTACCTCAATGAAACCAAGATCTCATGCAATAGCCCTACTTGCATAGAGTGTGTATGAAAACCAGAGACCTATCGTAACAACATAAAAGGGAAAGGGTGGAACTGAATGTAAATGATTTAATGATGGGTTTCAAAGGCTCCCTGAGATACCCTAAGTCTCTCATAGACCAGTGCCTTGTCTAATGGGCCACAGAGTCAAATACCCTATTGCAATAGATAGCTATGAAACAAGAAATAAATAAACTCAATGTGTTGATGCCTAACATCAATCACACACCATGACCAAACCTCACTTCAACAACCCACCTATGTATCCAAGTATGTTATTACCCATCCAAAAGATTTTAACCCTCCCCTTAGAAGAGACCTATAAACAGATAATACATTAACTAGCATCCAGTGGAAGACAAGCATGACATATCTTTGACACCTCAGCTCATACATACATGAAAACTAATCTTAAACCAATTATCTCTATGAAGACAACTCTATTGTAGACACATAGGAATTACAATAGAAAAATCAAACATACTTGATGTATTGATCAATAAGTTTAAAATTCAAATGGAGATAGCTAGGTAGCAGTAAGAATAAATTGAGTCCTCATACATAAGACAAATCAATTACAATATGTATTATATTCTCTAAACCAACAAAGGAAGAAATAACACCCTATATGTAGAGAGAAGGAGAAAATCTGCACGACAGAACCTTTCTTGGAACCAATTCTCCTCAAAAGGCAAAAACCAAAACCCCTAAAATAACTAACACAAGTCCATTTATACCCCCTAGTCATCTTGGAATCCTAAAAGGATGCATCAAGCTTCAGATGACTAGGGTTAGGGTTCCAACAACTACACCAACCCTAATTACAATAGAAAATCAAAATTTCAAGGGAAAACCAAGTACAGGTCTATCAAATCCAAGGATGATCTTCATGAATTAGAAAAATCTCTAAGAAGTACAAGAAAATCATAAATTTCACCATACAAACCAATCTGATCAGACCTGCAAAATTCCTTGAGCCACCAAAATTATCCATCCCCACAATACAAACCCCTCTACAATTTGATCATGGCAACTTGGACCATGCTGCAACCACCGATGCCACCAAACAAATCAAATCTAGCCTCAAAAGCAATTAAAACCAGTCCTTTCTATTGCTAGAAATGTCTTAGGAAATTTGAATATTTGAATTTGAAATAAAATGGTCATGATAGAAGACTTTTAAAACATGACCGTCGATATTGTATTTTTCCCGGCAGATCGAGCGGCTCATAATAACTTTTAAAAATGTCCGCGAGACCCCCCGACAAGTCAACCGCCACCTTACCAGACTAATGAACAATCAAAAGTGAGCAACTCAGCACCATGAAGTACCCAGGACCCACCGCAAAGCTTCCCCTTTAGTGAATATCAGTGGTGGATGCATGATCACAAGGGAGAATAATATTCATTGTGATCACACGCTAGCCGTAGATCTGTCGGCACGTCAACCTCCTTGACAATACACGGACCCACTGACACAATCCACCTCAACACACCTGGACCAATGAGAAACTACCAATCAATTTTGTCTGACACCAAGACCACCACCACAAAGCACATAGCCAAAAGTGAATCGATGGCTATGGCTAAAGCATTGACTTATCTAGCGTGTATCTTGACCTTGCGGTAAAGCAAGAGTGATAAGATTAAGTGGGTCTTAAACTATCTGTCAGACCAAAAACCTTAGGTCCCACTGACAACATGTCTAGTCACACAATGTGGACCAATCAGATAATGACAAATAAGCACACCTAGCATGTGGACCTAGCACACTTTATCCCCTCTGGAAAAAGTAAAATCGACGGTGGTCGCATGATCTTAAACCTCTGACACATCCCATAAGATCATACACCTGTCGTTGATTTTTTGACAACGTTAGGACCCTCTGACAAACTCAAAAACTAGGTCCCACTGACAACTACCAACATATTAATACATGGACCAATCACATACTGCCATTTGTGCATACGTGTCATTATGGACCCATAGTTTGAAGCACCATGTCACAAAGAGAATCAACAGCCATCGCAATTTCACATAGCTCTGACACATCCCTTGCGCTTTAATGATAACCATCAGATTGAGATGGTGTCAAAGATTGGGCCTAGGAAATATTAAGCCAAAAACATGGGAAAAATTAAGGCATTGACTTAGGAAAAATTAAAACACCATCGGGCTCGTAGACTTAGGAAAGATCACCCGGGGAGACTTAGGAAAAGAAAAAAATATTAAAAGGGGCCCGAAAATAAAACCTTTAGTCGCAAGGTCACATAACATGAAAAAGGTTCACACGATCATGCAACAAAGAGGTTAACAATTTAGCACATGCGTTTTAGAGTTTTAAGTGGCCTGAATAAAGTAACACAAAATTAGAACAAGGCCAGGGCATTTTTAGGGCTTCATATCCCAATGGCTAGATTTTTAAAATTTTCACCTAGGGTTTTAGCTAGAGACATGAAAAATACTACAGAGGCCAAGGGAAAGAACATGAAGCCATGAAATTTTAACAGGTGCTAATAGTGGCTCCAGTTGGGGATGCATGCCTCCTACAGGCATAGCAAGGATTCAGATCTCTGGGAAAAGTAGACCACCCACTGGAAAAGGGCATAGAGACCTCAAAAAACACAGGGAACACACTAGGGAAACAGGAAGGGAAACACACAATAGGAAAGGAAAAAACTATACAAAGATTTACAATATTTACAAAAAGGCCCAAGGTCCCAAAACTTCTGATTAGTTCTTTCCTCTATCAAAAAAATAATTTTCATCTCCATTCAGTAGAGGAAAACTGAAATTACATTTTCCATCCATCCTACCAAAAACATTGTGATCAACATTCAGCACATTATATAAAAAATGATCATCATACTCACCACCACTCAGCAAGATAGGGTCATCAAGCTGCCATAAATATTGATTACTTTGTGACATCAAAATGTCACACTCTTCACTTTCACCATCATGCTAAAAAAGGAAATACTCCTTCTCAACCTCATGGATGGACACATCAGCATGTTGATCACTAGTTTGCAATAAAGAATGAATCTTTTCTATCTCCTTACTTTGCAAACTAACATAGCACTTCTCAAGACAAAAATTTGATTGTATGAAAATGGAAACAACTTGCTGATCAAAAATCACATCAACATCTTCTGGAAAGGAACAAGCATTGTCAGTCAATGACTCATTAGTCATTTGCAAATCTAAGAAAACCCCTTTAGATTTACCACATTCTCCAGCATCAAGATATAAACAAGAACCACTGACATTAGGCTCTTGAAAAACTAAATCCACACTAGTACACATATCATCACACTCTTCAAACATGTCATTATCAAATTCACTACAATGATGTGTACCATCCTCTTGCATATCAAAAATGGGAGAAAGAACCTCAATAGAAGTTTCACACGTCATACCATCATTTTTTCTTTCTTCATCAAAAATAATATCCACCAGGCATGGGATTTTGGAAACATATTTGGGAGTGCACCTCTGAAACTCTACATCCAAGAGTTCTAAAATTTGCTCACTACTTAGTAAGCCTTGAACTTCACATTCTATCTCATTAGTCTCACTGCAAATGCTACAAACATCATCCTCATTTGAGACAGGAACTGAAAACTCTTGCGTCACAAGATCTTGTGCAAAGCAATCACTGTAGGAACTTACATCTATTGTAGATTCATCTTCTATCTCTTGATAACCACAAGTTCCATTATCAACATTAGCATCACAAGACTCATCCTCCACAAATGAAGCCATCCATCCTTTAACATTTTCTAGTGCTTCATTCCTAAAGGATGCAGACCAACTAACTGACTCAGGCATACCAAGTTCTAAAAACATTTTAGCATATTGGGAATCTTGAAGCTCAATATCCATAAGAAACTCATCACAAGCTATAAGAAATTTCTTATAGTATGAATGGGATGACTCATTTTTTCTTTCTCCTATTGTACATCTTAAAATTTTTATGCAGGTCTGTTGGATTTTTTGACTCATCAAATAAATATCTCTTTCTCTGTTAACATTTCAAAAATCTGACAGAGAATTTTCAGACCTAGAAACATCATCTTGATTCATCAAGGCTGGAAACTCCATTTCAATATACTGACAAAACAATGTAGATTGTTCTCATGACAACACTTCTATTGAACCTCAACATATTTCCGATACTCATTACAACAACCAAAGCTTTTATCTAGAAATATGGCTTAAACTTCAAAATTAATTTCCCCTTTTCAATGATGACTTGTTCACCTAATTAGGGATTGTTCTTTCTTAATGAAATAGGATTACCTGGAGATGTTGTGAATGCTGCAAAATATTGATCTAAAGTCTCCTCCAGATCACCTTTCAAACTTTGGTAGAGCTGCCACCTCTTTGCAGAGGACAAATCTGAATTAGTTGAGAACCTTTCCCAACTCTAAACCTTCTTCAAAACCCACAATCACAACACAATCTCACAAGATAACTGCTTGTTAGGACTACAAATATATCACACTTTGTTACAAACACTGACCAAATAGAGACTCAAAGTCACCACTCAACACTTAGTGAGAAGATTTTAGCAAATGCTTTATTTTTATATCTGACTCTGTGATCATTTAACCAAACTCTAGGATGATCTAGCCAAGCAAGGAAATTTTGTTGTCTTTTACTTCTTCCTCAGTGGAGTCGTCATTTTGTTGGTGACTCAGATGGGTAAATCAATCTGGTCAATAAGATTTTGACTTTACAAGATAACTACAAACAAAGATTCTAACAGATATAATTCTTCATTATTGTTCTCCCCAGCAGAGTCACCATCTTGTTGGTCTTCTTTTTCCCCAAAGGTCAGATTGACATTAGGATTGATAGGGCTAGTGTCACATTCACTCAACACTCCAAATCTAACAAGGAAAAAGGCCAACTGACAAGGATCAAAGAGAGATCCTTCTACACTTTGAGCTCCACATCACTCGGGTGGGTATTGCCTCATCTGCACACTCAAGACACCTCATGATAAACAATAGGCCTACATATGGATTATTGTGGAATGGTTCTCAAACCCTTGTAGGTATCTTGTACCTCAATGAAACCAAGATCTCATGCAATAGCCCTACTTGCATAGAGTGAGTATGAAAACCAGAGACCTATCCTAACAACATAAAAGGGAAAGGGTGGAACTGAATGTAAATGATTTAATGATGGGTTTCAAAGGCTCCCTAAGATACCCTAAGTCTCTCATAGACCAGTGCCTTGTCTAATGGGCCACAGAGTCAAATACCCTATTGCAATAGACAGCTATGAAACAAGAAAGCAATAAATTCAATGTGTTGATGCCTAACATCAATCACACACCATGACCAAACCTCACTTCAACAACCCACTTGTGTATCCAAGTATGTTATTAGCCATCCAAAGGCTTTTAACCCTCCCCTTAGAAGAGACCTATAAATAGATAATACATTAACCAGCATCCACTAGAAGACAAGCATGACATATCTTTGACACCTCAGCTCATACATACATGAAAACTAATCTTAAACTAGTTATCTCTGTGAAGACAACTCTATTGCAGACACATAGGAATTACAATAGAAAAATCATACATACTTGATGTATTGATCAATGAGTTTAAAATTCAAATGGAGATAGCTTGGTAACAATAAGAATAAATTGAGTCCTCATACATAAGACAAATCAATTACAATATGTATTATATTCTCTGAACCAACAAAGGAAGAAAGAACACCCTATATGCAGAGAGAAGGAGAAAATTTGCAAGATAGAACCTTTCTTGGAACCAATTCTCCTCAAAAGGCAAAAATTGGAACCCCTAAAATAACTAACACAAGTCCATTTATACCCCCTAGTCATCTTGGAATCCTAAAAGGATGCATCAAGCTTCAGATGACTAGGGTTAGGGTTCCAACAACTACACCAACCCTAATTACAATAGAAAATCAAATTTTCAAGGGAAAACCAAGTACAGGTCTGTCAAATCCAAGGATGATCTTCATGAATGAGAAAAATCTCTAAGAAGTTCAGGAAAATCATAAATTTCACCATACAAACCAATCTAATCAGACCTACAAAATGCCTTGAGCCACCAAAATTATCCATCCCCACATGGTACAAACCCCCCTACAATTTGATCATGGCAACCTGGACCACACTGCAACCACTGACACCACCAAACAAATCAAATCTGGCCTCAAAAGCAATTAAAACCAGTCCTTTCTGTCGCTGGAAATGTCTCAAGAAATTTGAATATTTGAATTTGAAATAAAATGGTCATGACAGAAGACTTTTAAAACATGACCGTCGATATTGTTGTGTGTGTGAAAATTGTACCTGATCTATTCACAACACTTCAGTAAAACATTAGAGGTTAACAAAAATCAAAATCGTGCAAAATTGAAATCTAATTTAACCAAGTGATTTACTGCCTTCTAGTAGGTGTGAGATTGATGTTCTCAGATTGTTATCAAGATCAGTGACCTAGACGACACCTAAATGAAGGATTTGAATGCCAAACTGATATGAAATATGAATGCAATTAATCTATCTTTTTTTGGTATTTCCTATGCAATAATATGATGAAAACTGATATGAATCTATGCTAATATGAAAATTGATATGCAATGCTAATCTAGAAATGATATGATATGAGAATGAAAATTCTAACAATAATATGAAAGCTATGAATTTGAAATTGATCTCACAAAGCTTCGAATCCTCAAATTTATCTTTCAAGCTCCAATTGTGCAAATTCTCCAAATCTGATATGCTATGATTCCTGTAGAGTAAGTTTGCAATTTTTGAGATATTTTAGAGATGAATTATGAAGAGCTGAGCCTTGTTTTTATAGAAATCCAGGGCTTTGGAGGTGCATGGATAAAAGCCATAAATCACTCAAATAACTCAGGTTGATTTTTGAGTTATCTGATAATAAAGATAATTTAATTCACAAAAACATGCAAAAGCTAAGTTTTAACTCAAAATAGAGTTTAGCTTTAATTGATAATTGATAGTTGTCTGCTTTTCTTGATTGTGCATGTTTTATTTATGAATTAATTTGATAAATAAAGTGATTTATGCTCAACTTAACTGATTTTTGAAAATAAATAATTGATTTATGGGTTAATCAATTATTTAATCAAACTTTTATTAAAAACTATATTATTAAATAATGACAACTTGCTTTAATTAATTAAATAAGAATTTAATCAATTATTCATAAGATTTTGGATTTATTGTCAAAATTAAATAATACAATTAATAATAGATAGAATTAAATTTAATTACACAATTAAGTGGCAAGATATTAAATCTAATTAATTAAATATGAAAATATTCAATTAATCAAACTTAGGATAAATGTGATTTATCGCCAAATAATCATTAAATTAAAAATAATTAAGATAATTAGGAATATTTCTAGGAATGTTCCCCGATGCAGAATTTAAGATAATCAATTATGATTCGATGATGTTTAGATGTGCCTTAGGTTAGGACTTTGATGTTGATTTCGTTCGAATTGTTGATATAGGAGATTAATGAACTTATAGCCCATTTTTGGGGTATTACAATTATATTTTTCTTGGCAGATTAGGCGGCTCATAATAACTTTTAAAAATGTCTGCGGGACCCCCCGACAAGTCAACTACCACCTTGCCACACTAACGACCAATCAAAAGTGAGCAACTCAGCACCACGAAGTACCCAGGACCCACCGCAAAGCTTCCCCTTTTGTGAATATCAACAGTGGATGCATGATCGCAAGGGAGAAGAATATTCCTTGCGATCATGCACCAGCCATAGATTTGTCAGCACGTCAACCTCCTTGAAAATATGCGGACCCACTAACACAGTCCACCTCAGCACACCTGGACCAATGAGAAACTACCAATCAATTTTTTCTGACACTAGGACCACTGCCACAAAGCACATAGCCAAAAGTGAATTGATGGTTATCGCTAAAGTGGTGACTTATCTAGCATGTATCTTGACCTTGCAGTAAAGCGAGAGCCATAAGATTAAGTGGGTCTTTAACTATCTATCAGACTGAAAACCTTAGATCCCACTGACAACATGTCCAGTCACACAACATGGACCAATTAGATAATGACAAATAAGCACACCTGGCATGTGGACCCACCACACTTTATCCCCTCTGAAAAAAGTAAAATCGACGGTGGTTGCATGATCTTAAACCTCTAACACATCCCATAAGATCATACACCTGTCATTGATTTTCTGACAATGTCAGGACCCTCTGACAAACTCAGAAACTAGGTCCCACTGACAATTGCCAACGTATTAATACATGGACCAATCACATACCGCCATTTGTGCATATGTGTCATTATGGACCCACAGTTTGAAGCGTTGTGTCACAAAGAGAATCAATGGTCATCGCAATTTCGCATAGCTCTGACACATCCCTTGCGCTTTAATGACAACTATCAGATTGAGATGGTGTCAGAGAGACTAGGCCCAAGAAATATTAAGCCAAAAACATGGGAAAAATTAAGGCACTGACTTAGGAAAAATTAAAACACCGTCGGGCTCGTAGACTTAGGAAAGATCAACTAGGGAGACTTAGGAAAAGTAACAAATATTAAAAGGGGCCCAAAAATAAAACCTTTAGTCTCAAGGTCACACAACATGAAAAAGGTTCACACTATCATGCGACAAAGAGGTTAACAATTTAGCACATGCATTTTAGAGTTTTAAGTGGCCTCAATAAAGTAACACAAAATTAGAACAAGGCCAGGGCATTTTTAGGGCTTCATATCCCAACGGCTAGATTTTCAAAATTTTCGCCTAGTGTTTTAGCCAGAGACATGAAAATATTGTAGAGGCCAGGGGAAAGAACATGAAGCCATGAAATTTTAACAAGTGCTAACAAACAAGTAACATTAAAATACTATTTGTACCTATAATCAGTCATAGACATACTTCCATATACATTCTTGTTAGATCCATTCTTTAAAACATAACTGCAAACTTACCTTCATCCACCTTGTTATATATTTCATTTCCAATACATATATAAATCATTTCCATTGAATATTTAAATATTAGGAAGAGAGAGAAACAATAACATAATATTTGCAATTACATGCTAATCCTACTTAAATTAGCTGAGAATAATCCAACTACTATGAGTCAGAGTATATCTATTACCAGATATGTACCAAAACTATCTTATTCTATCATCAGATACATTTGAAAATGACATACTCTTTCACAACAACGTAATGTAATATAACCCAAAAGGAAACTATGTACATCCACCATAATTTCCAATTGAGAACAAAGCATAAGGCCACCATGGGGAGGATGATGCAAATTTCAGTGAACCATGGAAGGATTGTAAAGATCCTATTGTTGTTGACAGGAGTAAGTGGTTGGATTATTTCATTCAGGATGGGATGCTATTCAGAAGTAACCAATTGTGTATACCTATAAGTTCCATGAGGGTCAATCAGATTAAGGAGAAACATAGTGGTGGTTTAGCAGGATACTTTGGAATTGATAAGATAGTAGAATTGGTAGCTGAGAATTACTTTTGGCCACAAATTTAAAGGGATGTGAGGATTTATGTTTAGAGTTATAAGGTATGTCATGTTTCCAAAAGAAGTAGTCAGAATGTGGGGTTGTACATATCTTTGACAGTACCGGTAAGACCTTGGGAGGAGATTAGTATGGATTTTTTGTTAGGTCTAATTAGAACATAGAGGGGATATGATTCTATCTTTGTAGTTGTGGACATATTTTCCAAGATGGAACATTTTATTCCTTGTAGGAAGATAACTAATGTGGTGCACATGGTTGTCTTATTTCTCAAGGAGGTTGTGAGATTACATGGGTTACCCAAGAGCATTATTTTAGATAGGGATAGAAAGTTTGTAGGGTATTTTTGGAGAACACTTTGCAAGAAGATGAAGATTGATTTGAAGTTCAGTTCTACTTTTCATCCACAAACATATGGAAAAATAGAGGTGGTGAATAGGATTTTGGTAAATTTTTAAAGGTGTTTTACCTCAGTCAGAGTTTTCTTATAATAACTTAGTGAATAGGACTACAGGGAAAACACCATTTGAAGTGGTTACTATTGGAGACTTGCCAACAAGTCAGTATTCACTGTATGTTTGTCATTGATGAAAACATATGGTAAGTAGCATGTGTGGAAGGGTGATGGAGAGAGCCTTGAGCATATTTTGCATGGATATGTTATCAACATGATATCATATATACAGAGGTTGATTCTGAGTAAAGATAATAGTATAGTTGTGTATATTAGTGAGTGTTTCTAATAGGTCCCAGGAATAGTTATGTATATGATTTGTAGTATGGTTGTAGTAGAGCCTTGCTATATTTATGTTTTAGACATATGTATGATGTTATTTTCATGGACGCAGAGCCAGATATGCAATACAAGTTGAGTTATGAAGTCTCTAGTTGACAGTCACAGTTTCCTGAGTCTACCTAGAAGAGCAGATAGTATTTATATGATTGCGGTAGTTTCGCCTATCATCTTGGTATGCATGCTTGGATTTATGTTAAGAAGACATTTAAGGATGTCTAGTTAAGAGCGCATAACATAATTTAGCATGAGGAGAAAGTATCAGCTAGTTTGGGAGAGCTAACAGTGTGAAGTAACCTGTTCACTCATATTGAGTTGGACAGGTCCCAGTTCGTATTGCATGCTTAGTAGAGCTGAAAAAGATGTTATTGGAGAGTTTTATTATTTCTCTAATATTATTTCAAGGTGGTTTTAATGGGCTGATTTGATTATATCATTTAGAGGAAAGATACTTATAGGCAGTCATTTGTGATTGCTAGGCATGGCTTATAGTTGAAAGATAAGAGCAAAGCAGAGAGTGTGAAGTGTTGAGCCATTAGTAGAAGGTCTATGTGACATAGTAGAGATTTTATTCTATTTATTGGAACTGATCAAGACAATAGGTCTATGCGTAGTTCACTGAGATCCAGATATAGGGTGTATCTATTAAATAGAAGGTTGTAGCCTTTACCCCTTTTAGTAGTGTGCTCTCAGACAATGTGTCCTCACCCCTAACAGGGTTAACTATAAAAGACTCCTAACAGGGTCCAACCCTTGACTAGGTCACTGTACTTACTACATTGTAAAGATCAACTCCTAACAGGGTTGTAAGATCTTCTAACAGGGATCATAATATACTAGTGCAGTTCTTAGTGGGTGTCAATTCCCACCAAGTTTTTTACCTATTTGGGTTTCCCCATAACCAAAATTCTAGTTTTGTGTTAAGTGTTATTTCATTGTGTTTATGCTTAATATTCTTATATACTTAATTGGATAAAGAATTGAATCTTGTAGAGAACTGATTCACCCCCCCCCCCCCCACCCTCTCAGTTATCTCTTGGGACTATTCCTAATGATTGGTATCAGAGCCAAGTGCCTCAGAGAGAAATTTTAATAGCTTGAGGTTGATCAAATGGCATTCTATAGAAAATAAATTCCTAAGTTTGATGGAGAGAACTATCTAAACTGGAAGAAAAAAATGATGATACATTTGCAGTGCATTGCCTTTGAGATTTTTGAAGTAGCTACCAAAAAAGTTGAGATTCCTTCACTAGTAGATCTTGCAAAAGAATATGCAACCTTGAAGAAAAAGGAGATGTTCACTTTAAATTATATTGCCAAAGAAGCCCTTATCAGCAACCTATCTGACAGTGAGTTTTTAGAGATCAAGAAAATGGACAAAGCCTATAAAAATATGGAAGTACCTAGAAGACATGTTTGAAGGAGATATTCAAGACAAGAATGTGCATAGAAAGACATGGAAGAAAATATACAATACATTAGAGATGCCACCTGATGAGATTGTCAGAGCTTACAATCAAAGGATTAATGAAGCAATTGCAGGAATTAGAAACAATGGTGGAGAAATCTTGAAAGAAGACATAATGGATAAATTGATGACTACCTTGACACTAGAATATTACAACAAGATATGCATCCTAGATGAAACTATGTAGTCCAAAAAAGACTTTAAAAGAGAGACTTTAATCAACAAGCTTTTAGCCTTTGAGATATCAAGATTGAAGACAAAGCCTAAAAGTGAAATAGCATTCAAAGCTTTAGTACATGGTAAGAAATCCTTGAACACCTCTGGTAATTTTGATGATGATGATGAAGAGAAAACACTAGATGATTTCATTTCTATGATTGCTAAAAGAGAAGAGAAAGGAAAAGGAAAATATGAAGGTCAATTACCATTCAAATGCTTTTCATGTAATAAGATTGGTCACTTTGCATCCAAGTGTCCTACAAGAGTCGAGAAGTTCAAAACTAACTACAAGCCTAAGTATACAAATGAATTTTACTATGCTAGAGATGGAGTATCAGATGAAGAATCAGTAGAGGATAAAATTGGATTCATTTATCTTGAAGATGAAAATAATGCACAAGAGTTAGCACTGATTTCACAAGCTGACATCAGGAGAGATTGGATCATCGATAGTGGTTTCTCATACCACATGATAGGATATAAAGATATATTTGTACATCTAAATAGATACAAAGGAGACATGGTTAGATTTGGAGACAACACTCCTAAACCTATCATTGGTAGAGGATCCATCACCCTAGATGGAAAGAATAGCACTGATGATGTTCTATATGTTGATTGTTTGCAGCATAACCTACTAAGTGTTGTACAGTTTCTTGACAAAGGTTACTGGTTGGAGTTCAAAGATAAAAAAATGCATCATTAATAACAAAGAAGGAGAAATGATTGCATTAGGTTCAAAAACTAAACGGTAATTTTTTTCAGCTTAATCCTAAAGCAAGTTGTTTTGATGCTAAAGTAGATGACATTTGGTTATGGAATAAAAGACTATGTCATATCAATTTTGATAATATAGTAAAGATAAGTAATGTAAAGGAAGTAAGAGATCTTCCTAGCATTGCAAAACTAGTTGATGCAATATGTAGGGAATGTGTGATGGGAAAGCATGTAAGGAATTCATTCAGAAGCAAGCATAATTCGGCAGAGAACAAGTTGGATCTGATACATACAAACCCATGTGGACCAACTCAAACAAGATCATACTATGGTGAAAGGTATTTCATTTTTTTTTTTGATGATTATTCTAGAATGATGTGGGTTTCATTCTTAAAGGACAAATTAGAAGCATTTGACAAGTTCAAAATATTCAAAGCTAAGGTTGAAAATGAGTCTAGATTGAAGATTAAATGTCTAAGATCAGATAGAGGAGGAGAATTCACCTCTGGTAGAGTTTATGAGTACTCCAAATAACATGGGATAAAGAGACAGTTAAGTTTCCCTTGAACCCCTCAGCAGAATGGAATTGTAGAGAGAAGGAATAGGATCATTCTTGATACATTGCACACCATCATGATTGAAGGAAAGGTCACACACACCTATTAGAGAGATGTGGTCAATATTGTAGTCTATACTATCAATAAAATTCAATTAAGGCCAGGCATAGACAAGACACCTTATGAGCTATGGTTTGGGAATGTACCTATAGTCAAATACTTCAGAATCTTTGGAAGCAAGTGCTACATCAAGAGAGATGAAGCAATTGGAAAGTTTGATGCAAGAAGTGATGAAGGTATTTTTCTTGGTTACTCTACCAAAAGAAAATATTATAGATGTTTTAACTTGAGATTAAAGAAGATCATTAAAAGTGATCATGTTAAGATTGATGAAAATTTTATGATTTCGGAAAGATGTCATGATTATGCACCTATGATTGAAGAAGAACCTAGACCCTACCACTAGAGAAACAGTTATTGATGAAATGTTTGATAGATTGATGTGTTATTCAATGACCTAAAAACAAGTGAAGAAGAATCTCAAAAGTCTGATGAGAAAGTCACTCCTAATGTTCCTAAAGTCACATCCATATATCATTCAAAGAAAGACATCATTGGAGATTAGAGAAGTAAAGTCATGACAAGATCAAATTAAAAAGTTCCACAGCAAATGAAGAGGTATGTTTACTATCACTGATTGAACCCTTAAGTGTTGAAGATGCATGTAATGATTCAAATTGGCATGAAGCAATAAAAGAAGAGATAGATCAAATAATTAAGAATGATACATGGGAATGGTCCCCTAGGCCTAGTGATAAGAATGTGATTGGAACCAAGTGGATATTCAGAAATAAGATGAATGAAGATGGAATAGTAGTAAGAAACAAAGCTAGATTAGTATGTAAAGGGTATGTGCAAAGAGAAGGAATTGATTATTTAGATACATTTCCCCTTGTAAGAAGATTGGAAGCCATAAATTTGTTTCTAGCTTATGGTACATTCAATAACTTCAAGGTATACCAAATGGATGTAAAGTCAACATTCCTAAATGGAGACTTGAAGGAAGAAGTATACATTGAGTAGCCAGAAGGATTTACTTTATCAAACAAACCTAATATTGGTATGCAGATTGAAGAAAGTTCTCTATGGACTTAAGCAAGCCCCTAGAGCATGGTATGAAATACTTTATGGTTACTTGACTAAGATTGGATTCAAGAAAGGTGTAGTAGATTGTAACTTATTCATAAGAGAGACATCTGATGGACTATTGTTAGTTGCTATATTTTTTGATGACATTATATTTGGTGGTAATGATAATCTTAGTATAGAATTTTCTAAGGAGATGTAGAACAAATTTGAAATGAGCATGATTGGTCCTATCAAGTACTTTTTGGGATTGAATGTGCAACAAACAGACAAAGGTATATTCATAAATCGGACTAAGTATGTGAAAGAGATCTTGAATACATTTAAGATGGATGATTACAAGCTAGTAAGTACCCCTATGATAATAGGATGCAAGCTCTCAAAAGGAGATGATTCACCAGCAGTAGACATAATCTTGTATAAGTCTATGATTGGTAAAATTATATATCTTACTCAAACTAGACCAGACATTTCAATGCAGTTGGTATTGTTGGAAGATTTGCATCAGAACCTAAGAAAATTCATCTCATGGTAGTAAAAATAATATTTAGATACTTGAATGGAACCTTAGACTATGTTTTTATGGTATCCTAATTCAAAAAATGTAAAGCTTCATGTATATACAGATACAAATTGGGTAGCGATGCATGGATGATAGAAAGAGTACCTCTAGAGGAGTTGTATTCCTTAGAGATAGACTTGTTACTTGGAAAAGTAAAAAGAAGAATTGTATCTCTTAGTCAATAGCAGAAGAAGAGTATGTATTAATAGCATTAAATTGTTCTACAATTGTGTGGATCAAGTAGATGAAAAAATATTTTGGTATTCAAATTGACTACCCTATTTTTATTCATTGTGATAACACTAGCACTATCAATATGTCAAAGAACCATGTGATGCATGCAAAGACAAAACATATTGAGATAAAATATCACTTCTAAGAGAGAAAGTAGCAGAGAAAGAAGTAATGGTGGACTATGTGAGTACAAAAGATCACCTAGCAGACATATTCACAAATCCTTTACCTAAGGATACTTTTGAGTATCTCAGGGAGAAGCTGGGAGTAATTCCCTTCCCTGAATCTGATTAGAGATAGTAGGAGTGCATCATTCCTCAGTGACTGATGAAAGGCTGACTACTCTACCTCAGGGAGTAGTACCACTGCTTAATGTTTTTGGCAACCCTTTACCATTGATTTCAAAGGGGGAGTAGTATATAGTGATGAAAAACATAAAAAGAAGGAATATATAGTAATAAAAAATAAGTAGAAAGGGGGAGTTAATATACAGTCATGGGAAGCAGTACATTTGAGGAAATGGAGAATATTAAAGAATATTGCAGCAGTTGCAGGATACTTCCTTGGGGGAGTTTTTTTGAGGAAATGGAGAATGTTATAAAATAATTGGATGTTTGGATTGGTGGTGCTTTTCATTCCATATGTTTCCATCAATGCCAAAGGGGGAGAATGGTGAAGATTTACCAACAAGTCAATGTTGACTATATGTTTGTCATTAATGACAACATATGGTAAGTAGCATGCATGGAAG
This sequence comes from Chamaecyparis obtusa, assembly GCA_027943335.1. Classification (NCBI taxonomy): domain Eukaryota; kingdom Viridiplantae; phylum Streptophyta; class Pinopsida; order Cupressales; family Cupressaceae; genus Chamaecyparis; species Chamaecyparis obtusa. The sequence goes on along the minus strand of BSBK01011568.1, from coordinate 2,118 downwards.
GGTGATGGAGAGAGCCTTGAGCATATGTTGCATAGATATGTTATCAGCATGATATCATAGATGCAGAGGTTGATTCTGAGTAAAGATAGTAGTACATTTGTGTATATCAGTGAGTGTTTCTAACAGGTCACGGGAACAATTATGTATATGATTTGTAGTATAGTTTCAATAGAGCCTTGCACATTTATATTTATGTTGTATACATATGTATGATGTTATTTTCATGGATGCAGAGTCAAATATGTAGTACAGGTTGAGTTATAAAGTCTCTAGTTGATAGACATAATTTCCTGAGTCTACTTGGAAGAGCCAACAGTGTTTATATGATTGCAGAAGTTGCGCCTATCATCTCATTATGTGCACTTGGATTTTCAATTAAGAAGATAGTTAAGGATGTTTGGTTAAGATCACATAACATAATTCAGCACTAGGAGAAAGTATCAGTTAGTTTGGTAGAGCCGACAATGTGAAGTAACATGTTCACTCATATTGTGTTGGACAGGTCCCAGTTCGTGTTGCGTGCTTAGTAGAGCTGAAAAGATATTATTGGAGAGTTTTATTGCTTCTCTAATATGATTTCAAGGTGGTTCTAATAGGCTGACTTGATTATATCATTTAGAGGAAAGATACTTATAGGCAGTCATTTGTGATTGCTAGGCATGGCTTATAGTAGAAAGATAAGACCAGAGAAGAGAGTGTGAAGTGTTGAGCCATCAGCAAAAGGTCTATGTGACATAGTAGAGAGTTGATTCTATTCATTGGAACTTATCAAGATAGCAGGTCTATGCGTAGTTCACCAAGATCTAGATATAGTGTGTATTTGTTAAACAGAAGGTTGCAGCCTTCACCCCCTTGAGCAGTGTGTTGTAAGATAGTGCGTCCTCACCCCTAACAAGGTTAATTATAAAAGAATCCTAAAAGGGTTCGACCCTTGACTAGGTCACTGTACTTACTGCATTGTAAAGATCAACTCCTAACAGGGTTGTAAGATCTTCTAATAGGGATCATAATACACTAGTGCAATTCTTAGTGGGTGTCAATTCCCACCGAGGTTTTTACCTATTTGGGTTTCCCCGTAACCAAAATTGTGGTGTTTTGTTAAGTGTTATTTCATTGTGTTTATGCTTAATGTTCTTATATACTTAATTGGATAAATAATTGAATCTTGTAGATAACTGATTCACCCCCCCCCCCTCTCTCAGTTATCTCTTCGAACTATTCCTAACAGTTACTAGATTTAATCCTAAAGGAATAGAAGAATTAAGGGATATGATTCATGATTCTAGGAGTGTTGAAGGAGAGGATTTTTTTGAGGTTATTAAATCCTTATATGAGGAAGTGAGACATCATTTGGAGTAAATGAATCAAGGTTATAAGATAAAAGTGGATATGAAGAGGAGAAATAAGGAATTTCAAGTGGGGGATGAAGTTATGGTGTACTTGCAGAAGGGTAGATTTCTTTTTGGTACTTATAAGAAGTTGAAGATGAAGAAACTTGGTCCTTGTAAGATCTTGAGGAGTTTTGATTTAGGGAATGCATATGAGGTGGAACTACCTGATGACATGGATATATAACCGATATTCAATTTTGTAGACTTATATGAATATCATGAATTAGAGGGTAGGAATGTTGAGGAGTTGGATGTTATATAGGAGTATCCTAAGAAGTAGAGGGGGTCAGATAGAATGGATTTTTGATAGCATAGTTGGTAGGAGTACAAGAGGCAAGAAGTATATGGAGTTTCTTTTCAAATAGAAGGATAGACCAGTTGAAGATTCCTCATGGATTTATCAGGCTGAGGTGGACCAATTTGGTTTTCCTTTATCCCAAGAAAAGTGAAGGAATCACTTTTCAAGTACTCCAGGTGTCTGATGTAGGAGAATCTTGGGATCTAATAAATCTTGCATCAACCAAAAATATGTTTAGTTCTTGTTGATCAGTCATGTGTTCTGGTTGTGTTTGATTTGTACTTGTTATTTTGAGTTGTGATTTCTACTATGTGTTTATGGATTCATTCCAAGCCTTATCTTATGATCACACGTCATTTGAAATCATTTTGCAGGAGTTCTTGAATATTCTTGCAAGGATATCTTGTTCTTCATTTTCTCGCTCAGTCT
>BSBK01011567.1:0-80354 GCA_027943335.1 Chamaecyparis obtusa | reverse complement strand
TATATATATATATATATATATATATATATATATATATATATGTCTATGTATATATATATATGTATATGTATATGTATATATGTATATGTATATATATATATATGTATATATGTATATGTATATATGTATATATGTATATATATATATGTGTATATGTATATATATATATATGTATATGTATATATATATATATATATGTGTGTGTATATATATATGTGTATATATATTATATGTATATATATATATATATGTATATATATATGTATATATATATATGTATATATATATTATATGTATATATATATATATATGTATATATATGTATGTATATATATGTATATATATATATATATGTATATATATGTATGTATATATATGTATGTATATATATGTATATATATGTATATATATATATATGTATATATATATATATGTATATATATATATATGTATATATATATATATGTATATATATATATATGTTATATATATATATGTATATATATATATATGTATATATACTATATATATATATATATATAATATATATATATACCTATGCATTGACAGACGCACATATATACACATATCCATACATATATGTACATGCAGACATAAATACTTGAACACACATATAAACATGTGCATGCACATGTATGGATGTATTCATATAGATGTGTGTGTGTGTGTGCATGTGTGTGCATTCCAACCTTTTAAATGCTCAAACTAATATGAACCTTATTGATGAAAACTAACCTTGACATAGACTAAGAAATATTGTTGGTCACAACCTTTGAGAGCATTATTTGCCTCCCTTCCATCACAATAGACTAAGAATTACTAAGAAAGGGGCTTATTTTCCCATCTAGATCATCCTTCTTATTGTTGTGAGTTGATTTGTTACAAGGGAAAACACTAAAAACAAGATCAAAACCTCCTTCTAACTTTATTAAGTTCTTACTACTTCTTTAGTAAATTATTGGATATCTTCTTATAAATGAACCTAACTTTTTGTTAGTTTTCTATTAGCATGTCAAGATTTTTGAATGAAGAGCTAATAATTGTTTCCTTGTTGTAGCTAATAAAAAATAGCCAACATATCATACAAGACATAAATATTGTCACGAAAAAATACAAAGCACTTTAATATTTAGATATAAAATACATAGTAAAAATAAGTATGGTTTATCATCTTTTTTCTTTGGTTAAAATAAATAATATACAATTAGAAATATCGGTCAAAATGCAAAGCTTTATTTGTTTCACTTCCAATATTATTGTTTTCATCTCAAACACTCTGGTTGAAAGGCTAATGTTGTCAACATTATTGCATTCAAAATAGGTCTAAATGTTACACAATCTGCAAAGAATAAAGAGTTTTTTTAAGGGTAGGAGAATAGGTAAAGAAAAATCATCCAAAACCTTTCATAGCAAATGGGGATGAAAAATGATGAAACATAAAGTGTGTAATAAAAAATCCCCAAGCTCTTCAATTCATAGCTAGGTCAAAAAGTTATTACTTTGATATCATTTTCTAAACTAATGTTATCGTGCTCAATCTTCATTTACAATTTACATTTATTATTATTTATTCATTTTTATATTTCTATTTTTAAGTTTAGATATTAGACTATGTTGAATGGTAATGTGATTTCTCTATGTTCTTGGCTTTTATATCTTGTTGAACTAAGAAAAATAAAATAAAGATATACTTGTTGATTTTTTTCTAAATGGGATAATGTTTACAAATGAAAAAGTCTAATTTTAGTACTAGACATAGAGGTATAGGTAAGTTCGAATTCAAATTTCTTAAACACAATAATCAAACTAGCAAATCTCCCCTATTATGTCAAATGGTTTGTTTTTTTCTTATCAATGTGACAATTGGTAAATTTGTTAGTAGGATCTTATTTTGAAGATATCAGCTACTCAAAAAAAAAACCATTAATAGCCTACAATCCAAACCTCATCTATTACAAATTGTTGATGTTTGTAGCATCGATCAGATAAATAACTGACTATATGATTATTATGAGAAATGATTTATTATATATATACATATCTATCAATATATAAAATAATTCATTTGCAATTATATAAAATAAGTGCTATTACATTTGCAATTATCCTAAAACCTTAACATGGTATCAAACAAGTTGCAAATGTAAAAAACTAGTTTGTTGATGGTGAATGTGTGATAGTATTAGAAAATACAGTCTCAGTACGGGGACCATATCTCACAAATACACCATTGGATTTTTCTAAATTTTGGATATGTTGGTGATAATCAAATTTTGAAGAATCTCACTTGAGCGATTGGCTAGAAAGTGTCATGTTCAAAGGTTATGACCAACTATGTGTTAGGAATAGTCCCAAGAGATAACTGAGAGGGGGGGGATGAATTAGTTATCTACAAGTTTCAATTCTTTATCCAATTAAGTGTACTTAAACATAAAGCATAAACACAATGAATGAGCACTTGAACACAACACAATATTTGGTTATAGGGAAACCCAAATAGATAAAAACCCCGGTGGGAATTGACACCCACTAATATTCTGCACTAGTGCATTGTGATCCTTGTTAGAAGATCCTTAACCCTGTTAGGAGTTGCTTTACAATATATTTAGTATAGTAGACCTATTCAAGGCTCAGACCCTATTAGGAGTATTTTATAATAGTCCTTGTTAGGGGAGAGGACGCACTGTCTGAGAGCACATTGCTCAAAGGAGTGAAGGCTACAACCTTCTATTTAATAGATATACACTATATCTGGATCTTGGTGAACTGCGCTTTGACCTGCTGTCTAGATCAGTTCCAATGTATAGCACAAACACTTTACTTGGTCACATAGACCTTCTTCTGATGGCTCAACACATCGCACACTCTACTCTACTCTTCTTAATCAACTATGAACCACTCTCAAGAAATCACAAATGACTACCTATAAATATCTTTCCTCTAAATGATATAATCAAGTTGGCCTGTTAGAACCACCTTGAAATCATATTAGAGAAACCATAACAAACTCCAATAACAATTCAGTCAGCTCTACTAAGCACGCAACACATTTTGGGACCTGTCCAATAAGATAATTGTAGACGCACGCTACACACTATCGGCTCTACTAAAACAACTGGATCTTTCTCTTCAAGGTGAATTGCTTCATGCGCTCTTAACCAAACATCACTAATTATTCTCTAAGCTTAAATCCAAGGGCGCATACCCAAATGATAGGCGCAACTCCATAACCAATAAAATCTTTGTCGGCTCTTCTAAATAAACACAGGAAAATGTTACTACCGAATAGCGACTACATAACTTCACTTCTACTGATCATCAGACTCTGCGTCTATGTTAACATCACTAATATGTCTTCAACATATATCCAAGCGCGTAAGGCTCCATGATAACTGTACAAACAACCATACACAGAACACTACCTATTACTCTGTCAGGAACACTGTTGACACCAGTTGCTATAGAACTGTCTGTACTAACAGTTAACCTCTACACCCATGATATCATGCTGATATCATGTCCATGCTACATATACTTAAGGCTTACTACATAAGTCATCCACACATGCTACTTTACATATGTTGTCATCAATGACAAACATACAGTCAACAATGGCTTGCTGGCAAATCTCCAATAATCTCCCTCTTTGGCATTGATGGCAACATGTGGAATGAAAAACCACCACCAACCCAATGAGAAATAATTTTATAACATTCTCCATTTCCTCATCAAAAACTCCCCCAAAGATGAATCCTCCTTTTTCTGCACTAATCTTCAATATTCTTCATTTCCTCAACTAAACTGCTTCCAAGACTGAATACTGCTCCCCCTTAGTATACTACTCCTTATTTGCTTTTGTTTTCCATGACTTTGTCTATTACTCCCCCTTTGACATCAATGGAAAAGGGCACCATTCATTTTAAGCACTGGTACTACTCATGAGGTAGAGTAGTCAACCTTCCATCAGTCCCTGAGGACTGATGCCTTTTCTTCTTTCTTTTAAGCGGAATCAGGGCAGGGAATTACTCCCAACTTCTCCCTGAGATACTCAAAAGTATCCTTAGGCAAGGGCTTTGTGAATATATCTTCCAACTGATCTTTAGTACTCACATAGTCCAACTTGACTTCTTTCTTTGCCACTTTCTCTCTTAGGAAGTGATACTTGATCTCAATGTGCTTTTTCTTTGCATGCATCATAGGGCTCTTCGACATATTGATAGTGCTAGTGTTATCATAGTGAATAACTATAGGATAATCAATCTGAATACCAAAATCCTTTATCATTTGCTTGATCCAAACAATTGTAGAACAATTCAGGGCTGCTGCAACATACTTTGCTTCTGCTATTGACTGAGAAATACAATTTTGTTTCTTGCTTGTCCAAGTGACAAGTCTATCACCAAGAAACATTGCCCCACCTGATGTACTCTTTCTATCATCTATGCATCCTGCCCAATCAGCATCAGTGTATACATGAAGCTTAACATTATCTGAATTAGGATACCATAGACCATAATCTATAGTGCCTTTCAAGTATCTAAATATTCTCTTTACTACCATGAGGTGACTTTGCTTAGGTTCTGCTGCAAATCTTCCAACTATGCCAACTGCATTGGAAATATCAGGTCTAGTCTGAGTAAGATATATGAGTTTACCAATCATAGACTTGTACAATGTTGTATCCACTGCTGGTGAGTCATCTTCTTTTGTAAGCTTGCATCCAGTGATCATAGGTGTTCTTACTGGGTTGCAATCATCCGTCTTGAATTTCTTCAGTATCTCTTTCACATAATTGGACTGATTAATAAAAATTCCTTTTTTGTCTGCTGCACATTTAGTCCCAAAAAGTATTTGATAGGACCAATCATACTCATTTCAAACTCATTATGCATTTCTTTAGCAAATTCTGCACTTAGTTTTTCATTACCTCCAAAGATAATGTCATCAACAAATATAGCTACAAGTAGTAGACCTTCAAATGTCTCTCTAATAAATAGATTACAATCTGCTGCACCTTTCTTGAATCCAATCTTAGTTAGATATCCATCAAGTCTTTCATACTAGGCTCTAGGGGCTTGCTTAAGTCCATAGAGGGCCTTCTTCAATCTACATACCATATCAGTTCTATATGATAAAGTGAATCCTTTTGGCTGCTCAATGTATACTTCTTTCAAATCTCCATTCAAGAATGCTGACTTGACATCCATCTGATAAACTTTGAAGTTTTTTACTGTAGCATAAGCTAGAAATAACTTAATAGCTTCTAATATGCTTACTGGTGCAAATGTGTCTAAATAATCAATGCCTTCTCTTTGCGCATATCCCTTACATACTAACCTTTCCTTATTTCTTACTACTGTACCATCTTCATTCATCTTGTTTCTAAATATCCATTTTGTTCCAATCACATTCTTATCACTAGGTCTTGGGACCAGCTCCCAAGTGTCATTTTTAATAATCTGATCAAGTTCTTCTTTCATAGCATCATGCCAATCTGAATCATTACATGCATCTTCAACACTTAAAGGTTCAATCTGAGATAGTAAACATACCGCTTCACTGTTGGCTGAGTTCTCTGCTTGTGATCTTGTTAAGACTTTTCCGCTCTGATCTCCAATGATGTCTTTCTTGGAATGGTTTCTAGATGTAAACTTTGGAACTTTAGGTGATGTTGACCCATCAGCCTTAGGAGTATCTTCTTAACTTGTCTCAGGGTCATTGAATAACACATCAATATTGTCAAACATTTCTTCAATAACTGTTTCACTAGTGGAGGGTCTAGGTTCTTCTTCAATCATGGGTGAGTAATCATGATATCTTTCTTGAACCATAAAATTTTCATCAATCTTAACATGAGCACTTTCAATGATCTTTTTCAATGTTAAATTGAAACATCTATAAGCTTTAATTTTAGTAGAGTAACCAAGGAAAATACCTTCATCACTTCTTGCATCAAACTTTCCTACTGCTTCATCCCTCTTGATGTAGCACTTGCTTCCAAAGATTCTAAAGTATTTTACTGTGGGAACATTACCAAACCATAGCTCATATGGTGTTTTGTCAGCGTCAGGCCTCAATTGAATTCTATTAATGGTGTAGACTGTTGTATTGACCGCAACCGCATCTCTCCAATAGGTGTGTGCAACTTTTCCTTCAAGCATGATGGTGCACGTTGTATCAAGAATGATCCTATTCCTTCTTTCTGCAATGCCATTCTACTGAGGGGTTCTAGGTGCACTCAACTGTCTCTTTATGCCATGTTCTTCGCAGTACTCATAGAATTTGTCAAAGGTGAGTTCTCCTCCTCTATCCGATCTTAAACATTTTATCTTTAGTCCAGATTCATTTTCAACCCTTGCTTTGAATATTTTGAACTTCTCAAATGCTTCTGACATATCTTTCAAGAACGCAACCCACATCATCCTAGTATAATCATCAAAAAACAAAATGAAATACCTGTCACCATAGTATGATCTTGTTTGAGTTGGACCACATAGGTCTGTATGAATCAGATCCAACTTGTTCTCTACTGAATTGTGCTTGCTCTTGAATGAATTTCTCACATGTTTTCCCATCACACATTCCCTGCATATAGTATCAACTGGTTTTACTATGCTTGGTAGATCTCTTACTACCTTTACATTGCTTATCATTACTATGTTATCAAAATTGACATGACATAGTCTTTTATGCCACAACCAACTGTCATCAACTTTAGCAACAAGACAACTTGCTTATGAATTGAGTTGGAAAACATTACCTCTAGTGTTTGAACCTGATGCAATCATAACACCATCCTTATTGTTAATGATGCATATGTCATCTTTGAACTCCAACTGATAACCTTTTCCAAGTAACTATCCAACACTAAGAAGGTTGTGTTTCAAACCATCTACATAGAGAATATCATCAGTACTATTCTTTCCATCCAAGGTGATGGCTCCTCTACCAACGATGGGTTTAGGAATGTTATCTCCAAATCTAACCATGCCACCATTGTATTTGTCCATATGAACAAATATGTTTTTATCACCTGTCATGTGATGTGAACAACCACTATCTATAATCCAGTCTGTCCTGATATCAGCTTGTGAAATTAGTGCTAGCTCTTGTTTCTCTTTTTCATCTTCATGATCTGTCTTATTGTTCATTTTCTCTATGATAGCAATGAATCCAATTTATTCTTCAGCTGAATCATCATCTGAAACTCCATCTCCAGCATAGTAACATTCCTTAGAGAATTTAGGCTTGTAGTCATTTTTTAACTTTCTAGCTCTTAAAGGACATTTAGATGCAAAGTGACCAATCTTATTACATGAAAAGCATTTAAATGGCAATCGACCTTCATATTTTCCTTTTCCTTTCTTTTCTCTTTTGGAAATCATAGCAATGAAATCGTCTAGTCTTTTCTCTTCATCATCATCATCAAAATTACCAGAAGTGTTTGCATATTTCTTACCATGAACTGTTGCTTTGAAGGTTGTCTCACTCTTAGGTTCTGTCTTTAATCTTGAAATCTCAAAAGCTGAGATTTTGCTGATCAAGGTCTCTCTCTTGAAATTTGATGTAAGTTGCATGATCTCATCAAGGATGTTGATTTTTCTTTCATATTCTAGAGTGAGCATAGTCATTAACTTGTCCATAATGTCCTCCTCTAAAATATCTCCACCATTGTTTCTGATTCCAGCAACTGCTTCATTGATCCTTTGATTGTAGGCTCTAATGTTTTCTTCAGGTAACATTTCTAATGCATTGTATCTTTTCTTCCGTGTCTTTCTGCGCACATCCTTTTCTTGTTTGTCTCCTTCAAATATGTCTTCTAGGTACTTCCATATTTTGTGTGTTGTATCTACCTTCTTTATTTCTAAAAACTCACCATCAGATAGGGCACTGATAAGGGCTTCTTTGGCTATTGCATTCTGATGAAATAATTCCTTTTGCTTATCAGTAGCATCATCCTTTGCAAGGTCTTCCAAGGTAGGGATCTTGATTGCTTTGATAGTTACATCAAAAACTTCAAAAGCAATGCATTGCAAATGAGTCACCATCTTGTTCTTCCAATCAAGATAATTCTCTCCATCAAACTTAGGACTTTCTTTTATGAAGTATGCCATCTAATCAACCTCAAGCTGTTAAACTTTCTCTCTGAGGCACCAAGCTCTGATACCAATTGTTAGGAATAGTCCCAAGAGATAACTGAGAGGGGCGGTGAATCAGTTATCTACAAGTTTCAATTCTTTATCCAATTAAGTGTACTTAAACATAAAGCATAAACACAATGAATGAGCACTTGAACACAACACAATATTTTGGTTACAGGGAAACCCAAATAGGTAAAAACCCCGGTGGGAATTGACACCCACTAATATTCTGCACTAGTGTATTTTGATCCTTGTTAGAAGATCCTTAACCCTGTTAGGAGTTGCTTTACAATATATTTAGTACAGTAGACCTGGTCAAGGGTCGGACCTTGTTAGGATTCTTTTACAATAGTCCCTGTTAGGGGAGAGAACGCACTGTCTGAGAGCACATTTCTCAAAGGAGTGAAGGCTACAACCTTTTGTTTAACAGATATACACTATATCTAGATCTTGGTGAACTGCGCTTTGACCTGTTGTCTGGATCAGTTCCAATGTATAGCACAAACACTTTACTTGGTCACATAGACCTTCTTCTGATGGCTCAACACATCGCACACTCTACTCTACTCTTCTTAATCAACTATGAACCACTCTCAAGCAATCACAAATGAATGCCTATAAATATCTTTCCTATAAATGATATAATCAAGTCGGCCTGTTAGAACCACCTTGAAATCATATTAGAGAAACCATAACAAACTTCAATAACAATTCAGTCGGCTTTACTAAGCACGCAACACATTCTGGGACCTGTCCAATAAGATAATTGTAGACGCACGCTACACATTGTCGGCTCTACTAAAACAACTGGATCTTTCTCTTCAAGGTGAATTGCTTCATGCACTCTTAACCAAACATCACTAATTCTTCACTAAGCTTAAATCCAAGGGCACATACCCAAATGATAGGCGCAACTCCATAACCAATAAAATCTATGTCGGCTCTTTTGAATAAACACGGGAAACTGTTACTGCCGAATAGCGACTGCATAACTTCACTTCTACTAATCATCAGACTCTATGTCCATGAATGTAACATCACTAATATGTCTTCAACATATATCCAAGTGCGCAAGGCTCCATGATAATTGTACAGACAACCATACACAGAACACTGCATGTTACTCTATCAGGAACACTGCTGACACCAGCTGCTCTATAACTATCTGTACTAACAGTTAACCTCTGTGCCCATGATATCATGCTGATATCATGTCCATGCTACATATACTTAAGGCTTACTGCATAAGTCATCCACGCATGTTACTTTCCATATGTTGTCATCAATGACAAACATACAGTCAGTACTGGCTTGCTGGCAAATCTCCAACATTGTGTATGGGTCTATGTGAAATCTGGTGAGTGAAGTTGTGTTGCAGATTTTTTTCCACACCAAGTGCAAAGAATAAGGTCAAATGAATTGTAGAAGATTTGTTAAGAAGGATGTCTATTTATAGAAAGAAATCATTAGTTATAGAGTTTCACCTCTCTTGGAATAATCAAGACATTTCACAAGAAGACATAAGCATTGTTCAACGACATAAGAGTGAGAATTTTACATTGTGGGGGGAATATATAGTAACCAATGTTACATTCCCTCTTGAACCATCATTAGTGGGGAGATGATTCAAAGGGGAGATGTCTTTCAAGTAATCTGAGAAGGTGTTTTCTTATTTGATGTTTATGGACAGTAAAAGAGCGAGGTTCCTTCTTTAAAATCATAACCGCTTGAAGGGAGATCCGATCAAATTGAAGGTTTTCATAGTGTATAGAACCTTTGGATATTCAAGACAAGTCATGTGAAGAATTCTGGTAATGTCCAAGAATGGCAACATTATTATGTGAATTTGCATGATATTTTCTATATGGGCTCATCTTATAGAATGAAATACTTAAAATTTATAAAAGATAAGTATCCCATGTTTTATTAATGCACATAATTTTTAAGTTTGTAATTCATGCTATATTATTGGTTAGTAAAATATTGTATGCTTCTATCATTGGTATTTTCGGTCGAGATAGTTTAGTGAGCTATTTGTAATCTCTCTCTGACATACCTTCAGGATGGAAGCACAAGAAAATTGCACTCAAGGGAGAAAGAACTTAATGCTTGCAATCAAATTGATGATTGAGACCAGATGCAGAGGGATTCTGACATTTCAAAAGAAGACGAGAGGTTGATACAAGAACTTGAGCTTCAGAGGGAGCATATAGAGGATATGGTTAAATCAACTTTTAATAATCTTGGTTGTATTGATTTAGAGGGAGCAGTCCATACTAAGATGGATTCTCCAGTGATCAAGAAACTATAACAGTCAGAGGACTAGGAATTATGATTGCCTTTTGGGCCCTGTGTAAATCATGAGGAAGTGACGACTTCCAAATGATTATCACTTGTATTTGTTAAAGTTGTTGGAAGGTGACAATCTTACAATAACTTGATCTTCTATCCTGATAGACATCTTATGATGGCTAAAACAGATCATGATAGATGATATCTTCATGGTGGCTTGAGTTCCTTAGACAGGCCATGATCTTCTATTGTGATAGACATCTTATGATGGCTGAAACAGATCATGATGGTTTAAATCAATAACTAAGTGTTAGATGTCATTAAATTGACAGTCTATGAGTTGTTTGTATAGATATATCTTGTAAATCAACAACTAAGTGTTAGATGTCATTACATTGATAGTCTATGAGTTGTTTGTATAAATATATGATAGGTATTTGGTGAATATCATGCGTTGATATTATACAAGCTAGTACCTTATTGAGTACTTGGTGAATATCATATGTTGATGTTCTAATAGGCCAATACTCAGAGTATTTGGTGAATGTCATGTGTTGACATTCTGATAGGCCAATACTCAAGATATCAAATGGATAGAATCATCGATGGAGGCAATCCACTTGAGAACTTGTGGATAGAATCGTCGATGGAGGCAATCCACCTGAGAACTTGTGGATAGAATCATCGATGGAGGCAATCCACATATTGAGACTATGTTTCTATTGATTACATCTTGAGGATGATGCCTTTATTGCTTACATCATATGATTGATGTTGTCAAGTGTCTTAAGTGTTCATGATATTGGATTGATTTATCCTCCCTAACTAACAGGGAGTGTTGATGTTTGTAGCATCAGTCAAATAAATAATATTGACTATATGATTATTATGAGAAATGATTTATTATATATATACGTATATATCAATATATAAAATATTTGATATTACTATATATATATAAAGCTAGGTTATAATTACTTCCATAATAACAAAATAGTTGAATTGATAAAATAAATTAATAAATAGACATGTCCCATGAAGGGACGTGTCTCTTCTTGTCCTTGTCATGTATAAATACAAAGAGATCGATGCATTTGGAAAACACATACAACATAGCAGTGTTATTACATTTGCAATAATCCCAAAACCTTAACACAAATGGATCTAGATCTTTTATATTTTGTTCAAAGTTTTAAAGTGAGATTTGCAACTCCCGTGTATCGTTTATAGTTGTCTCTACTACAAATTAGGATAAGAAATTAAAAAGGTAAATGTGTTTCAAGAAGCTAGCAATTGTTCTGAGATTTTATTATGATAGCACCATGGGCTAATGTTTTAAAAATCTTTGATAAACTAGATCACTTTGTGCTTCAAACCTACACATTGTTGGTTCACCTCCAATTGTTGAGGATCTACCCTATCACCTACAAATATTCTATTGAATAGAAGACTTCAAGTCACAATGTGTTAACCATAAATTTGAGCAAGTGTTGAACAATAAAGTTTGGCAGATGCTTTGATAGACTTCAAATTGGAAATTAGGCAACAATTGTTGGCTATCAAGAGCTTCCACATACCTCAACCATTTGGACTATTCTCACTATATCACATGTACTGGAACAAAAATGCTTGTATTAGAGTCTTGATGATAATATTACAACTTTATGTCGATTGTTTTGATTAGTCGTGGTGATTTCTATATATTATCAATCAAAATGTTGTGGGCTTTGACAATTTATGGATCTCAAGTTCTAACAATTGAAATAGCATCAATCGACATTGGAGACATTTGTTATCAGGGACTCTAAATTACTACAATCTCATAAGCCCAACATTTAGTAGATCCATGTATCTTCCCTCGGTTTGACTATCAATAGTATTTATGTATGCAATATAGTGCATGTCTCTCTTTTGGGGAAGAAGGAAAGGAGAAGGATTATCTTCATGCAATACCAACCTCAAAGTATTAGACAATTTCAACAACTATTCCCTAGCATTATAAATCATTTAGATACCTTCATTATTAAAAAAAAATACAACATTGCTTTGTGATTTTCCAATTAATTAAAAATTTACTTGTTACAAGCATCTACAAACAAACTCATTATAGTGCTAATATAATCTTCATACCTAAAAAAGTACCTTTCATTTAATAGTAATTGAAAATTTTCATAACCTCAAACAAGTGCAAACATCTCTAAACCATATTCAAGAATCTTCATCAATTTAACGAGGGTTATAAGGTAATCAAAGAAGATGTACCTATCAAAATGTTATAGTTCAATTGGTTGAGCACAATTGATGAGATGATGGTTTTTTTCTCGATCGCATCATCCATCAAGGTAATGAATGAATGAATGAAATATTTTAATAAATGAGGCCAAAGTAGCCAATGAGACCCCCTAAGTAGCACACACCCTGAGACAAGGTTTCAAAAACTTAAATAATTTGTAACTTCCTTTTTAAATCTACTCTTTGACAATGTATTTTGGTCACTAGGTTTGCATTTATATCTAGTTGTGTTTCTTCAAATAAAGTACTTAAATTGTCCACTTCTAAAATATCCACATAGCTAGAATGGATGTCATTATATGTTGGACACTATAATAAAAGGTCGTTCTATCTCTACTACTCCCATGTTGCAAATTAGGCATATTCTCTCTTCCCATTCTTTCTTAGGTATCATCCATCTACTTGTTTCACATCTCAAATGATGAGATTAGTCCTAAATTGAACTATAAGCATTTTTAGTCTTCTTTTAATATTTACTCCTATATATACTTTTTCCTCATAATCTCTTATAAAATTAATAAAATTATTATTATTGGTTGGTTGATATTAGTATGCTTTTTAGAAAGACAAAATACCATCACAAAGTCGGGTCTTTTTAAGTGTTTCAAGATACAAGCAGGCTATTACGAGTCACAAGCAGGAGATACGAAATGTGATCGCATGACAATGACCCACGTAGAAGATCAGTTTAGGTTTCCTCTTGTAAGGGAGAATTGATAAATCAAGTAAAATCATCAGGCTCATCGTGATCCTTTGCCCGTCTCAAAAATATCTTGTCCGTGAAAATGGTACAGATCTTCCACTCCCACTCCCACTCCCATCTCTTGCCAAAATAGATGACGAAACGCCAAAAAAAAGAAGGTAGATCGCCTGCATAATCTTGTCCTGAAATAAGTGTAAATCTTACGGTGAAAATAAATAAAGACATTGTATCGTACAACCAATGACAGGATTCATACGACTCCATTAAAGGAAGGGCAATCCGAACAAATGAGCAAATCAATTATTTGGGTGGACATTTTTAGCGTCTTCTCATCCCTATTGACTACAAGAAAAATTCAACTCCAATTGCTGTTGTATCAAGACAAGGAATACGACAGATGTGAGAAAGGCAGGTACTGATTGTTTGTCATTTAGAAGGATTGAAGACCATCAATGGAGCAACCCAAAATCTGATGAAATTGACCAAAAAACAAGAGGTGGTCGGTGATTTCAAAGGTAGGTTTGAACAAAGAGTACCATATAGTGTAGGTGGCTCCCTAATTTTGAAGAGAGGGGAAGAGAGGGTAGAAACATTGGTTGCTGTGTTGCTGCCTTTGTGTTTGACAACTGTAAGGTTGACGGTTCATATGAATAGTCACAAGCCATGAATTTCATAATCAAAGTACTAACTACAAGAATTGCACCATTCCAAAAAATCAGAATTGGGAATTAAATAACTCATTGGAAAGATCCATTGTGCACCTTTTTATAGCAAAGAAATATTTGATCGTCAAAATTTGTCAGGGATTTGTTTTTTAAATTATGTTGAAGGCACTTTACCAAGTTCGCTGAATTTGACAAATCCGGAAAATAGCACATGAAGAAGGAAGAGGCTGCCCAATAACCTAGTACGCTTGACCGAAGAAACAAACCCTAACAAAATGTAGGTGCTGATAAATCAACAAAGATTGCCCCTTCATAAAGTGACCTGTACAATTGTTGTGAACTAAAATGTTTGTTTTTGGTAGTTTGCAGATATCCAAGAGACGGTCTCAAACTTATAAGTAGCGAACATGCCAGTAAGAAAAGAGCATCTAGCCATTTATGGCTGCAAGTTATTGTACGATGATTAGAATCAAATACAGGACTTCAGGACTTAGCGATCTCTTAATCTTATCAAATTTCTTTCATTGCCTCTTATTTTCAAATTCCTAAACTTCTGTTTATCTAGATGAATTTGCTGTCTTTCTTTGAAAACCTTTTTTTATTGCGATTATGAATCAACAGCACAATCTATACATTTCTATTTACTATCATTATTATACTTTGTCAAATACCAAATATTCAACAAAACGTGCCTATTCTTCGTAATGAGTGATTGATATTGCAAATCTCAATCGGTCCCACAAAAATTAAAATTTACAATAAATTTGCAAATTACAGTTACCGTACACATAATAGAATGTTATTAAGGATTTAAATAGCTTCCACTCAAACCTTCCAATTTATAGACTTCTCGAATCGTTGTGATTATTATGGTGAATTTTTTCAAAGAATTTAATAATTTCCACTCTGACCTGTCCATTACAAATTGAATGAGATCTTTTACTTTTATATCAAGGTTCTGTTTATATTAATCTATATATATATAAATTTCCCGTACCTACAATTATCTGTCCGACATGTTGGTCTTAAGGGTATAAAATTAGAAGTCATCATTTTTTTGTGTTTTTTATCATATATATTAATCGTTAAATTTTGACTGCCACATTTTACTTAGAGATTTAGAATATAGCCATCAAATTTTATTTGATACCTTCATAAAATTCATAAATAACATATGTAAAAGCATAACTAAAAAACAGTTAAAATAAGTGGCAACTGCGATCTAATTTCAATCAGAGCAATAAAAGTGGTAGAACTGCATGCACTATGAAATGCAGTCCTGAAAAACAGCCATCACTCAAGAATTGGTTGACGGCCATAGGTGGTCATCAAATTTAAAGCCTTGTAAGAATGGAATAATGAATCTAATTAACTATATCCAATGAACTGGAGAAATATTATGTGTCGAATAATTATAACCTTCTATCCAGAAGAGAAGTTCCTTGTTTCTTTTTTCCTTTTTTGGTTAAAAGTGGCATTTCTAGTCATATGCAATAATGCTCCTTATACAACAAAGCTTTGAAAGTGTATGACTGTATCTTTCCGATCACGGTTCACAGTGCAACAAACAAGCTCCTTTCTACCATTGAATTTATAATCAAACGTAATCAATTAAAATTTTCGTGTTCGTCCATTTTAAAGGGATTATTTACACATAAAAGCATCACAATACAGGGGCAATACAACCATTAAATTTGCAGTAGCATCCTAGAGTGCCATTTCTGCTTGCAAAGCAGCAAGTTCATCTTCTTCAGCAGCTGCTTTTTGTTGTGATAGCTTCTGAGGTGCACGCCAAGCTTGCTCTTTGGTGGCTGGAATAGCAGGAGTTGGCATTGGTACGGCACGAGTTGGCATTGCTGTGGCAGTAGTAGTAGGTCGCAACAGTTGCTGCTCCAACTCTGTGCCATCCAAGTCTTCCAACTCAGCTTCCAAGTCATCCTATGAAAAAAAAGAAAAGATAATTTAAAATGAATATCCACTGAAAGCTTGAAAAGAGTATAAACGATTTAAATGAAGAAAAGTTCAGGGAATTACATCATCCAGGTCTGCAACTGAACTGGGAACTGACAAAGCTTCTTGAATCTGCTTCATGTTCTCTGTTTGCTCGTTCACCTCATCCATGGTCTTATCCACATCATCAATAGACCTGTGCCACAATGTCCTCGGTTGTGAGTATGTATCAAGAACTAAAAGGCCATAAAGGAATGGCTGCTCATGGAAAATAAGTTTCGCAGTGATGACTTGAGTTTTGAAAATGTTTTGTGGTAAATTCCAAACCGTTTAAAAAGAAAACAGTAGAAACTTGCCTAGAAAAGAATCTAATGCCAGAATTCTACCTATGTATATCTTATGAATGCGATATATCTTTCACATTTAATTCACGTGTTCCCATGATGACAGTTTCACAGTTTACAATCATCGAAACAGATCCATATTAAACACAATGTGGTTGATTTCCAAAAACAAGCTATTAGCCATTTTCTGTGAAAGGCATTTATAATGCCGAAAAGAAGATGCTCTTTAAACCTACGAGATGGCTATGCTTCAAATAACTTCTTGATATGATTCAGAATTCAGTATGTGTTCTATGAGAAGATCTTGGTTTGTAATGAATTATGTATGTAACCTATAACAAAGACAGACTTGCATAATACAAGACAGAAAGTACTAACAGTTCTAAAATAGAATGCAGGCTGATTATACAACCAAATTAGACCAATACAAGTGCAAATTCACTTAAAGTAAAATCAGCAACGACTTCAGAATTGTAAACAATACAGATGTGTGGAATAAAGAAGAACAGCTTTTGCTAATAAAGGAAAACAAAAACTGTCAAAGAAAATTATGGTGAAAAAATTGTTTCTATTTTAAATATTTATATTTATTTTGTAATTCAAAAACTTGAACTTGGCTGCAACATAGCCGCCCAAAAACTTGAAGCAGATTCCTATTAGGCGAAAAACTTAGAAAAACTAGGCAAATAAAATAAATTATATGATACATAAAATAAACTTAATCCATGAGAAGCATACAGAACGAATTTAGAGAATGCATCAATCTATTTTGATTATCGGTTCTTCAGGAATCAAAAGGTTACATATCCCTCAAAGACTCAAAATTCAAATACTGTACAACAATCTGCAACTTTTTTCCCCTTCAAATAGTAGTCACAGAATGAGAAGGTAAATCTGAATACTCCTCGAGATTGAATGAAATGCCATATTTTAGTAATTCTGTTGCTTCTTTCTGCAATCCAATGAGACCTCAGTCAATCAACACAACATCCACATCCTCGACAATCCAACATGAATATATTATATGGATTGATGTCCTTCAAATCAGTCATATTATAGGATTCCCTGCCTTCTAAGCTCTATTTGCTGAAGACAAGGTCATTGAGGTGCTCTTGGGTTAATCTTTTCCTGTTCTTTGAAGGGATGCTCTCAAACAGACTCCAATTGCACTCACCCCCAAAAGTGCTACAAGGCTGATATAAAAGATGGCTAGCCTCTGAAGATTTGGTGAAAAAGCACCGTAACTTTCCAACTACAAGCCTACAAATAAGATATTTATAAAATTTATAATGGTATTCTGAAAGTACACTAATAAAAGTGTACGATTAAGTGACTAAAATAAAATCCTTATTATGTCTATGCATGTGGGGAGACTCATTATAACCTCCTCATGTGCCTTCATGGAATTGAAGAAATGTTTGGGATTTAAACAGTACCACATGGAATGTACTGGTTGGTGGTGTTGATCTCCTCAAATGATTTCATATTTATTCTTGTTCCACCATAATAATGCAAAGTGGCCTTATATGAATAACCTATTAGCATTTTATCCCAATCCACCTAAAAACTTGAAACTCAAAATTTAAAATTAATAGAAAACTAATATACAATTTTTTAAAAGAAATATCAAACTAAAAAGTCCTAAACCATAAGTTTGTAAGTTACCTTGAATAACTCATTTGCACTCTTGGTAAACACATTGACATGATCAAAGACAGTCCTCACAACCTTTTCCCATTCCATCCTCCTACAATATGGAAACTTCAACCACCAAGTGCTTACAAACATTTGTTTAAGAGGAGGTTTTTTCCTCTACAACTATTTACATTGACATGAAGTTAATGGCAAATTGTGTGACCTCCGATCACACAAGCTATTTTCCATTTGGTGTGCTTTTCCATCAAGCTATCACCCCAGTGCAGTTGTACATAAACTTTGCGATATTTCTTGCATCTTCAACCACACTTTTGACCTCTCTAGTCTTCCCAATGTTTTCAAGCATTAGATTAATGCAATGGGCAATAGAAGGGCTCCTAAAAATGGTGAGATGTCTCTCCTAAAGTAGTCTCCCTCTAGAGGCATTTGCAGTTTTTTTGTCACTGACAATTTGAATGGCATTGTCCACCTCCAACAAATTGCACAAATTCTCTTCATTCTTGACATCATGCAAAGCATCTACAAACTCACCAATGCACTTGCCACTAAAAAGTTAAAAAAGTTTCTATTCCTACCAGTTGTCCACCCATCAAATAAACTTTTGTAGCTTTTTATATTTTCCCCAAGGGGTTTGAACCTCTCCTCCGTGCATACTTTATTTAACAAAAAAGACACTTCTTTTAATTCTCCAATGTCCCATTAAATATAAAGGACCCGAGTTTTAAAGCAAGTCACTTTTATTTCATAATTGGCCTTTGTCTATTAAATGAATTAAAATAACGATAGTCAACTTTAAATTAACTTTATCAATTATAACATCATTGTTTGATTTAAACCCCCAACACTATATAAAATATCAAGTTAGCCATCAAAACTGAACCCATAAACAATACTTAAAATAGAATGTCTGCCAACGAGCCCAGTTGGTACTCGGAATTGACTTACTAAAAATAGTAAGTATTGAAAGACTAACTTGAAATCACTCCAAGAAAGGCATTCCGCACATAATCTCAATGTGAGCTGGACTAACCATCAAATGGTGTCAAACTACTCAATAAACTGCCTCCAACGTTCCTTAACCCTAACTCAATAGCCTACGGAACCCAATGAATAGACTAAAGGTCCACCAACCCACTAGCTAAGAGGGGACATTACATGTTTGTACTTAATAGTTTTTCCGCTAATTTCATGTTTGTTCTTACTACTAGGGTTTATAGAAACAATAACCTTTGCGTTTTGAATACATGTTATATACCCTTTGTATCCTCTTCATCTATTCATCCTTCTCCTTCTCCTTCTTCTTCCTCCTCTCTCTTAATCTTTTTGTTCTTGTTTTTCTCCTTTGTCCCCTTCATCTTCTACTTCTTTTTTTTCTTTTGTTGCCCATTTGTATAAAAAAGGTTGTTTGGATTCATCCAAAGAAGAAAAATACTTATGCAACAACACATACATTGGTTAGCTTCACAATTTTAAGTGTATGGCAAAATTTCTCATGCTATACTTTTACATGGAGGTCTTTAATATTTGTGCCATTTTTCTAATCCATATCCACTTACATCAAAATTAAGAAAACCCATTGAAACTAAGGGTTTTAGGATATTTTTCCAATGGATCACCTTACTACCAAACTTTGGCCCGTTCATTTAATAAATTATTTTACCTCAAAACCAAACATAAAAATAACAAACCCTAATGAATTATCACAAGCTTTCTAAATATGTGAAAATATTTTAAAAATTCCATTATTTTTGGCTCGAACAGAAAATTTATGAAAAATATAAATTGCAATCTCTCGCTTAATATTGATGATCAAAAGCTGAATTATGGACAGTATGTTCCTTGTTGGATTCTCCAACTTGAGCGAAAAACTATAGAAAAATCGCTTGCACTTAGAAGATATAGGCAAATCTTCAAAAATAAGGTATTTGTCCTTACCTTTGCTCAAATTGTAGTTCTAATACCACTTGATCAAATCCAACATATAATCATGGCACTAAGACAGTGTAGAAGTGTCATATAACACGAGATGTTTCCAAGACAAGATCGCCTAATATTCAATATATGCAAAAATAGAATAAACTCTTGAGGTAGGGTAACACAGTACAATACTCCTTACAGAAGAAGCTACTCCATGTTACATCTCGAAATCCCAAACACAACATCATACTCAACACATATCCATGCAATGATATTCACCTTCTTTGCATAAATGTCATAATAACATAATGGACAAGTGACGTTACACTACTAGAACCATGTAAGCCTCCTAATTATCTAATATAATTAATTACTTATTAAAACTAACTTAATAGCATCTCAATCCACTTATTATATTTCATTATTACTTATATAATACCTCTCTTTGGTATGGTCTCTCCTCAAGTAAAATTGGATTATTAGGAAAGGCAACAAATTTAAAAAATATATAGCCCAACGAACAAAAAGTGAAGTTACAATGCTACTTTTTTGTGAATAATTTGAACCTTTATAAGGTATTAACTAGTTTGAAAAAATAATCAGCTTTGATAGTTTTGATTGAAAAAATGCCACAAAATTGTCTTTTGTTTCCTCTATCATGCATGCTCATTTTGTTAACTTGTCCTTATTTACAAAGACATTTTTTAAGTATCCTAGTTAGTATAGAGTAATAAGGCATATTTCTCCTAAATATATAGCAAAATATCGAGTGCGAAATAAAGCAAAAATTATATTAATGACCAAAATAGATCAAAGGGAACAAAACATACATAAGGTACAATATTAAAGAACTAGGGCAAGAGAGGCCCTAGGGCAAGCAAAAATAAATACAAAAAAAATCATGTGTCGGAGTTAAGCTTTATGATTAGGATGAAAATTAGTACAATCATAAATAGACAAGCAAGGAAGACCCTGCACAACAAGAGAAACAAAGAACCCCACCCCCACTCAAGGGGAGAAGAAAACGCTTAAGTACCAACATCCAAGAATGTGTTGGAGGAACTAAAACACTATCATTAGTCAATATAGAAGTAAAATTGCAAAATCTAAGACCACCCATCAAACAAGATGTTGGCAAGTGAGCAGTGCTTGAAGGTGTATATGTTGTCATTGTTGGCAACACATACCTCTGTAATGGTCGCCTAAAGTGGAAATAAGTTTTTGGTAATCAATTAAGTGAAAAATGCCTAAGTATAGAGACAGTTTCCAGAATACAGTCTTACTATTTTGGTTAGTGAGCATGCGATACTTATCTTTATGGTTTGCAAGCATAAATATATGTTCTATGGGATATAATAAAGCTTTTTTTGTGATCGCTTGAGTTTTGGCTTCATCTGAACAAAGTTACATGGTTATGAAGTTGTGCGAACACAGTATGCAAAAAAAAATAGGGCACCTGAGTAGACGCGACGATTGGGATAATAACATTAGTTATTTTTGTGATATGATTTATGACTTATGATAGGTCCTCGTCTATCTTAGCATGTGTATGGTCGCATGATATCCTTTTGTTGTGAATAAAGTGTAAAGACACGTTTTGTGAAGAATTAGTAAGCCGACAAGGAAATGAAGTTGATCGGATATATATATATGGAAGACTTTGAGTTGCGAAAGCAAGAAAGTGATGGATGGCGAATTTGTGATGACTGAGTAAAGTGGAGATTTTGTGATTATTGTTGTGAACCTCAATTGGAACTACTTTGGCATAACAGATATTGTTCGAGTTCATTTTTGTTGTTGCAAGATACTTTTGTAATACTAGACACCGAGTCCTTTGTAAGAGCAATGAGCTCCATTTTGTGTTCACCCATAACAGGGTTATAGACTCCTAACAGGGTCTATCCTCTAACAAGGGCATGTGCTAATGTAATATTATGCTCCTAACAGGGCAAGGTCTCCTAACAAGGACATTATACTCTTAGTGCATAATTTATGGGTACCATCCCCGCCGGGGTTTTCCCTTGGCAAGGATTTCCTCGAGAACAAATCATAGTGTTATGAGTTATTTACTTTATGTGTATGTTCTTAATTCAGTTATTGCATGGTTAAGTTTGAATTGGTTTAAAAGGAATATAAGTGTTGCAATACTGATTCACCCCCACCTCTCAGTATTGCTTAATCCTAACAATTGGTATCAGAGCCTAGGGCCCTTGAAGATAAAGCCTAACAACTTGAGGGAGATCCTGATGGATTCAAGCAGTTTGGAAGAAAACTTTGAGGCAGCACTTGAAGATAAGCTAAAGAAGGTTGAAGACTATATCAAGAGGCTCAAAGAACAAATTGACATTTGAAGGAACAATAGGCAAGAACTTGTTGAGAAGATGAGGGAACCCAAGAATGATTCATTTGATCTAATTGAAAAACTTAAACAAGAAAATGATGCACTATAGCATGAATGCGAGATCACCACTTTGCAAATGACTAAAGAAATTCAACAAGAGAAAGAAGAAAAGAGCAAACTTGAAGAAGCCTTGAAGAGTACAAATGTACAGATGAGAATAATGCAACTAGAAAAAGAATGATGTCAAAATCAAGTATGAAGAATTGGAGAAATACAATATCATCATTAAGGGAGAACTTGTTGAAGTGAAGAATCACATTGAGAAACTTCATGCGAGCAGCAACAAGATTGATGAACAATTTGAAAAACAAAAGCCTAAAGGTGGCAAGACTGGAGAGGGTTTTGATAAAGTTGAATGTTCTAAATCTCAAGATAAACAATCTAAAGGCAGGACAGATGAGCAATCTAATAAGCAACAACAACTTAATCAAGAAAAGCAACCTAGAGAGCAGATCAAACCTTTCAGAGGAAAATGCTTTGAATATAACAAATTTGGTCACATGAAGAAGGATTGTAAAGGTAAGAATGCTTCCAAACCTTTTTTTGGTTATTGCTTCAATTGTTGGGCATGTGGACATAGAAGAAATGAATGTAGAAAACCAAATGGAAGATGGAAGAGTCGAGATTATGTTAGACAACCTACTGCATCCAATAAGATCATTTGTCACAAATGCAACAATTTTGGGCACATTGCAAGGAACTGTAAGTTGCAGATTAAGCAAAACAGGTCTCAGCCTGTGAAACCACATGTTACTTGTTTTAAGTGCAACAATGAGGGACATATAGCCAAGTACTGCAAATATAATGGACCGGTTGGTAACAAAAGACCGCCTATAGCAATAAAGAAAAATATTGGTGACACTAGAAATAGCTTAGTAGAGTATGTGGATGAGTTTAATAGCCTCTTTGTAAAAGAAGGAAGCAAGGACAGTGACAAAGTGTGGAAGGAAAAGAATCAGATTGTATCCAAGGATCAGGGTGAAGCAGTAGATGCTATAAAATCTTTGCATGATGCTAATATCTCTATTTCAGCCTAAATGGCCAAGCATGGCCTTAGGGGGAGCATTGGAAGAGTTCATCAGTAAATTATCTAGCCCCTGGTATGCAAAATGAGAGTCTATGAGGTTGTGTACAATTGCATAGTTGTTTGTCAATGCTATATTTAAGGTCACAAGGCTTGGAATGTATTCTGGATTGAACACCAACAGTTGTGTGGGTGGCTGGCTTTAAACAACTTTTTGGATATACCTTTTGAAAGTTGTCGAAAATGCCTTACGAAGCTATTTAAGGGCATACTTAGTCATTTTGATCACCTTTTGAGCATTGTCGAGCAGCATTCTGAGTGTTCTAAAACATATTGATTGAGCTTTGAGATCATGTATTGCATAAACCCTACTTTTTCTATCAAAGGTATTTAATTTGTTTGCAAGCTTACTTATCAGCATTTATAGTTTGAAGTCATGAATACACCTCAAGTTTTTGATATAAAAGAAAGGAATAGATACAAATTCAAGAGACATCAATTTAAGTCGATGGAAGACGACCTAGAGGGTGCATTTTCACAAGCTCCTCATGGAGTTCATCATGTTGAAGATATTAGGGCATATATACATTACAAGTATGAGTCAACTGGCAACATGGAGATACATAGAGAGTTGATAAGCATGTTGGGTGAGGATGGAAAATTTAATCCCTTGTTCGCAAAATTAGAAAACCCAAATATTTTGCAATATGTAAAGTTTTATGAGTTTGATGAGCCAGAATGGATAAAGATTGTACACAGCAAGATTCATGATCAGTTCTTTTGGATTGGTGACTAACCAATTAAGATCACAAGAGACCTAATTCACCTAGTCACTGGTTTGGAGAATGCAGGAAAGATTCCTGTGGCTTCGAAGAACACAAAGAAGAAAGTTGAGACCTTGACAGGTTCAAAATGGGACAAGAGAGCCATGACCATTAATGGCATCAAGCAAAAGGATGTTAGGATGATCGCAATGATTTTAGGATACAAGATGCACTATAGCAACAGAGTAAACGTTGTTTCAGCAGGAATAATACAAATGGCTAATAAGATAGTTGTTGAAAATGAACATTATGATGTTTGTGAGATCCTCAGATTGCAACTATTGGAGAGTTTGAGGAGGATAAAGCATGACAAGTCAAATGCTTTCAGATTTGGTTCATTAATTTTGCACCTATTTTTCCACATTATCCATAGATTTCCTGGCATGCATGGAACCAAGATGAACCAACTACAATATAGATTAGTAAATACTACAAAATGCAAGACAAGAGTCACATTGATAGTGAACTCTTTGGCTTATTCAAAGGTTTTCAGAGAGAAATGAAGCAAAGAGAAAGAATCCCTAAGTGGATTGTAGAACAATATTAGGACAAAATCTGTTTTATGGTAGAAACCGATTGTACTTGCTTGGAAGTTGTTGAGCCTAGAGTACAATGGTGTACTCCCATGGGCTATGAGGTAGGTGCACAAATTTTGGTACCTCATATAGAACATATCCTCACATCTAAAAAAGATCCTAATGAAGAGTGATGGGGAACCTATGAAGAGAAGTTCCAAAAGGTCAAAGAAGAACTGACCAAAGGTGAAAGAAAGAGGAAAACGGAAAAGATGGTTTATAAGATTGTTGAGGGCGAAGGCATATCAAAAGGGCAGATGGCAGAAGTAAGGAGGAAGGCAGCTCAGTTGGCTCTTGGACAAGCAAGCTTAGGACAAGCAACCCTACCAGCAGTAGAACATGTGGACATATACGTTACTCCTCCTGAAGTGGTCGCAGTGGAAAAGGACACTCCTACACCTCCTAGGAGAACATCGCCAAGGACAACAACAATGAAATATGAGAAGAAGGATGAAGCTACACCTGCAAGGTCATCTAGACCCAAGATGGTGACCTTTGGACCCGGTACAAGGAAGAAAACCTTGGTTACTCCACCCAAGGATGAATCCCTAGCCAAGAAGCAGAAAATAGAAGAGAAAAAGACTGAAGAAGAGAAGAGTGAGAAGAAAGTTGAGGAGATTATGCAAGAAAGCCTACGGAGAGACAGCTATGGAAGCCTGACTTGAAGATGTTGAGCAAAAGAATTATTGAACAATATAAGATCAATCAACTACCTAAATATTATGATAGATATAAGGATGAAGACAAAATTCTGATTGAGGACATGATTATAAATCATATGCAAATGTTTAAGAAAAATCTACTAGAGCTAGAGGGTAGCATTCCTAAAGAACTATATGATAGATTGGAAGTGAGAAAAAAGTTAGCCCTTGAGGAAGATGATAACATAAGGGTAAAGGCTATAGAAAGAATGTTTCTTGTGATATCACAGAAAGAACATGATAGAATTCTAAAGGCAATTAAGCCCCTACTGAGATCAAGGACAAGATTAATAAAGATAATGGGCAGAAAGTATGAGGATGTGATAGAGGAAATGAACAAAGCTATAAACAAAGTGCTATCAGAGACTAAACCTGAGAAATTCAAGCCTGCTAAGGCTCCCAAGCCCAAATCTATTCAGATTGGTGAATCTTCTAAGACTGCACAAGCACAAGCTAAACCTTCTAAGGATGAAAATGATATTAAGCAATATTACAGTACTGTGCAGGAACCTGATTTCTTTGTTACAAGCATTCCTATATCTTTGGACACATCGTAGGAGATTGTGGACCCTTTTCAAGGCAGTTTAGTACCTCCTATTGAAGTGGAGACTGAAAATCAAAAGGATAAGGTTCAAAAAGTGGATTATTACAATATTACACAAGAGATAAGAGAAATCATGGATGAAGGGAAGGAAGAAGGCAAAGCTGAGAAGGAGATAAAATTGACTTCTAGTTATGATCAGCCTAATGTTAAAAAGGAATTACTTGTTGAGCCATTGTTGGCAAGTGATTTAGGGAAGGCATTGAAAGGTGATGAAGATCTAGACATCCTTGATGAGGATCAGTTGATGAGGATCTCCTTAATGGCCTTTGCTAAGGCAAAAGAAAGATCAGAGAAGAAAACATAGAAGAAGGCTAAAATTCTTGACAGAGCCTTGGACACTATGAACAAGCTACTACCAATTCCTCTTACATTCCAAGGAAGTGACATTGTAGACCAGTTGGGCAAAGTCTTGGATGACTTTGATGGCCACTTCTCATCCTTGGAAAAGGTCGCAACCACTAGAATGGAGGAAGAATTTATACAAAGAAGATGGCAGAGTTGTGCAAGTCCTTTGCTTTGGATACAAAAGTACTGGAGATCACCATTCAGAAAATCCAAGCATGCATCAATGAAGGGAGAAAGGTATATAGTTGTTGTACAAATTCCTTTAAGCATGTACAGAATATTGTAGACATTATACATGAGGAAGAACAATTAGACAAGTTGGCGAAGGACTATGAATCATTTGGACAGATGATAACAGATTTTGACAAGGAAATAACAAGGATCTCGGATAAGATCAGTGTGCTTGTGACAGAGAAGGAGAGAGTGCAAAAAAGATTCTCTAAATTAAGGAGTCTGATCACTCCTAAGCATTCTATTTTGGAGAATGAGCTAAAAGAACTTGAAACAGTGCAGAAGTCCTACATTGGATTTGTTCCCACAAATTTGCAAGCAACTAAGACATCCTCTTATGATCTGTGTTGTCTAATCCAAGTTGCAGAATCTAAGATGACGACTTGGGAGACTGATTTGCAGACTTTGAAGACAAACTTCAAATGGTATAAGTGTATGGTGAGAGATTCTCAATTTTGCTTGTATATAATTTGTGTTCATACCTTTGTCATTGATGTGAAAGGGGGAGTAGTAGTTGTGAAAAATGTTTAAGGGGTGCATAGACAAGAAAAATGTATTAAGGGTGTATAGATAGTAGTTTGGTATTGGACACTTAGTCATTTTTCACTAAGTGTTGCCATCAATGCCAAAGGGGGAGATTGTTAGCAAGTGAGCAGTGCTTGAAGGTGTATATGTTGTCATTGTTTGCAACACATACCTCTATGATGGTCACCTAAAGTGGAAATAAGTTTTTGGTAATCAATTAAGTGAAAAATGCTTGAGTACAGAGACAGTTTCCATAATATAATCATACTATTTTGGTCAGCGAGCATGACATACTTATCTTTATGGTTTGCGAGCATAAAGATATGTTCTATAGGATATAATAAAGCTTTTGTTGTGATTGCTTGAGTTTTGGCTTCGTCTGGACAAAGTTACATGGTTATGAAGTTGTGCGAGCATAGTATGTAGTGAAAACAAGGCACTTGAGTAGATGCAACAATTGGGATAATAACATAAGTTATTTTTGTGATATGATTTATGACTTATGATAGGTCTTCACCTATCTTAGCGTGTGTATGGTCGCATGATATCCTTTTGCTGTGAATAAAGTGTAAAGACACATTTTGTGAAGAATTAGTGAGCCGACAAGGAAATGAATTTGATTGGGTATATATATATATATATATATATATATATATATGAAGGCTTTGAGTTGCGAAAGCAAGAAAGTAATGGATGGCGAATTTGTGATGATTGCGTAAAGTGGAGATTCTGTGATTATTGTTGTGAACCTCACTTGGAGCTAGTTTGGCATAGCATATGTTCTAGTTCATTTTTGTTGTTGCAAGATACTTTGTGTAATACTAGACAGTGAGTCATTTGTAAGAGCAATGAGCTCCATTTTGTATTCACCCTTAACAGGGTTATAGACTCCTAACAAGGTATGTCCTCTAACGAGGACATGTGTTAATGTAATATTTTGCTCCTAACAAGGCAAGGTAACCTAACAGGGACATTATACTCTTAGTGCATAATTTGTGGGTACCATCCCCACCGGGGTTTTCCCTTGGCTAGGGTTTCCTCGAGAACAAATCATGGTGGTATGAGTTATTTACTTTACGTGTATGTTCTTCTTATTTCATTTATTGCATGGTTAAGTTTGAACTGGTTTAAAAGGAATATAAGTGCTAAAATATTGATTCACCCCCCTCTTAGTATTGCTTAATCCTAACACAAGATAGATGATTTCAAAATGTAGTCCATTCTATATAGAATCTCTCCTAGTCCTAACATTCAAGTTAAAGAACTGTTGGTAAAAGGAAAAGAACTGGTAATGTTAACTTGCCCCTAAGATATGTGTCACAGAATAGAGATGAAACGAAATGAAAGGTTGAAGGTTAAAGAATAAAGATGAAGAAAAATACACTAAAACTACAATTCCTACCTAAAAGCTACAGTTAAACTTCTTGTTTAAAGAATAAAGATGAACTTCAAGGTTTTTGCAAAGAAACAATGGAACAGCTTGAAACTCAGAATTTGAGCCAAGAGATATCCCTGCCAGAACTTGGAAAGGATTAAAAGAAATCTTAACCAAGAGATTTGCCACAAAATATATAAAAGCCTAAACTTCTAAGTAGAAGATTTGCGTGAAAGAAATGTGAAGAGTGGAGAGTCAATGTCAAAATGCAATGCACAATGACTTGCCTTCTGTCATGTCCCCACCAATAAATAGGCTTGCAGCCACCAAAACTGAGTTGATAGGGCTAACTAAAAAATAACTATAAAAAATATAATAGTATTTCAATACAAGAGGTCGACCTAGCTAAGGATATATTGTAAAAGAGTCAACCAAGGTTAAAACATACA
Organism: Chamaecyparis obtusa; assembly: GCA_027943335.1. Taxonomy (NCBI): domain Eukaryota; kingdom Viridiplantae; phylum Streptophyta; class Pinopsida; order Cupressales; family Cupressaceae; genus Chamaecyparis; species Chamaecyparis obtusa. The sequence continues at coordinate 51,319 of BSBK01011567.1, read as the reverse complement.
AAATCAAAAGGGCCGACCTATGTTTAGAAGATATAAAATTAAATATATATAAGGCAGAGCTTGAATTAGGAAGGGAGGTGTCCCTAGCAAAGGGGATGTGGTTTATGAAAAGAAGTGAACTTTCACCCAAAAATAAAGATATAAAGGGAGAAATATTTCATTGTAGCAAGGGCAGCGAATGTTCAAGAAAATAAGAGGAGAATCAAGGATAAGAACTGAGTAAGAGCAAACAATAATTATATTATAACAAAAATTAGATCAATCCATGAATATAATAGAATTATAGGCATATTTATATGTCCATGCTAGAGTAATATTGACAGAAAATAATGATCTTTGTAACTAATCTAAATGTTTCAATTTATTATATATGATAATGGATTTGTTTGATAATCTATTTGGAATTCAGAAAAACAAATAGCAAATAGGAAGAACTGCCAACCTTCCAAGGTCATGAGACCCAAGTAGGCCACCCCAAGATGAATGTTATGTTTGTGGGCCAAGGGGACTCATGTGCCCTTGGCTTGAGATACCATCAAATACACCACCCAGAGATAAATGTTATGCTTGTGGGCCAAGGGACTTCTTGTGCCCTTGGGCTTAAGGTCCCATCAAGTATGCCACCCTGAGATAGATGCTACGCTTGTAGACCAAGGGGCTTAGTATGCCCTTGAGCTTAAACAAGGGCAACTTGCCTCCAAGTTGAATTGAGGGATGGAAGGGCAGACGACCTTCCATGCTCTTGCAGTACAAGGGCAATCAACCTTGACACTATGGTTTGCAAACGCTTCAATGAATTCCTAATGAGGTTATCATGGGAATACACAATAGAATGGTTAATATCTTAATTAGATCTTAATATGAGAATGTTATATGATCAAAGTGAGTAGATTTCCACAATCCATAAGGTATTTGGATGTTGCTTCTGGATTTGATTCTGTTAAGCATTTTTTTTGCATTAACATTTCAGATCACACTTCATGGTCCATCATCGAGATGATAGAGAGCATCAAGAGAAAAATAGAAAAGTTGCAAACCAAAACCTATTAAAAACAAAGGGGGAGGTGGAAGGAGAGGGAGAGTGCAACAAGAGTATGATAAAAAGAGAGAACACACACACACACACATATATATATATGCAACAATTCATAAGGTAGCATGAATGAAAATACATAAGAATAAGAAGCTTGTACACAAATGTATGAATGTGTCCAAAAGAAAATGCGTGCAATAATAAAAATGAAAATAGGAGATATATTAAATGCATATAACTAAGTTACCACATTCGCCTCTAGAACCCTAAAGTCGAGATGTGATTCACTGCAAATTTGGATACGGTGCGAATTAGCTTTAAATTTGTTGTTTGACTAAGAAATTCGCATGAAATTCATCAAATGGGACCGTGTAGGAATTTCCAATAAGTTTGGTCGACTTTCCTAATGCCCACACGAGCCTGGAGAGAACTTGCAACAACTTTGGTCGAATTGGTAAACGTCGGTCAAGTGCTGACTTTTTAATAAAGTTTTTTAACATTTTTTTTTTGCAAAATCAAAACCTAAAGGCTAAAAGTGACGACATACAACATAAACGCCTTGGCCCTTAGTAATACACAGCACTGCATTAGTAATACACGACACAGCACAACATTTTTTTTATCGGTGCATTCTCACACTCATGGCAAAGCATTCTAAGTTCTCACACAACATTTTGTCTTCTCACAAGGCATATTGTCTTCTCATTCTAGTGGCAAGAGTGTTAATATTGTAATAACAATCTAAAGGGTCTTCCCATTCTCACACGGCAGGGTCTTCTAGCAATGAGTGTCTGGTCTTCTAGTAGCAAGTTACAATCTTCTAGTCTTTTGTACAGCCTGTTTGTAGTGAAAAGTAGGTTTTGTAGCTTGTTTATTTAATATTTTGTTTGTTTTTAAAAGTTTTTTTTACATATTTTTTACAAAACGAAATGATGAAGATGCATATGAAATCCATCTGCTGACTGTGAAGTTTCTTTTACATTTTTTTTACTGTTTAGTTTTACAAAATGAAATGTGCTCTTTAAATCAATTTTCTTTTTTTATTTTTGTTTTTTTGCTTTGTGTTGTTTGTAGATTCAAAGAATGGCTACAAGTGTTTCTAGCACTGGAAACTCCTGCTTCAAAATAGACAGATGCTCTCCACTATGGAAATATGTGGAAATGGTTCAACCAATGCCAGGTGGAGGAGGTTTATTGTGGATTTGCAGTCATTGCAAAGAGGAATAAAGTAGCTCTTATAGTAGAGTGAAAGCACATTTGTGCTTTATTCCTCAACAAGACATTAAATTTTGTACAAGAAAGCCAAGAGTTAATGGGATGCTACCTAAAACCCTTCTTCCAAACCACATTGTGAACAAATATATTCAAGAACAAAAACAAGCAGAAGAAGCAGCTGGGAGGGCACATTCTCATCCTTTGCGAAATGCTAGAAAAAAAAACACCATCTATGGCTTCAATTTCCACTCCCAATGAACCACCCTCAAAGGGCCATCCATTCTTGCGAGCTCCTCAAGAACCGGTTGCAAATAAGAGAGGAAAGGGGCCCTTGGAAATATCATTTTAAATGAAGCTAGAGACATTGCCAAGGAAGACATAGCAAGATGCATCTAAGCAAATGGATTGTCATTTAATGTTGTTCGCTCACCGTATTGGCAAAAAATGGTGAGATCAATTAATGAGGCTCCAAAGGGGTTCAAGGGCCCCGGTTATGAGAAGGTGTGCACTACTTTATTGGATAGAGAGGTGATCAATGTAGAGGCTTCCATGCAACCCATCAAGGATTCATGGAAAGAAACAATTGTGACAATAGTATCCAATGGATGGAAAGATGCTAGAAATTGTCCTTTGGTCAATGTTATTGCAGTGTCCATAAGAGGTGCAATGTTTCTAAAAATTATGGATTGTGAAGGGGAGGTGAAGGACGGTCCTTTCATTGCAAACATTCTCATCCAAGCCATTGAGCAAGTTGGCCCTCAAAATGTCGTTTAGGTAATAACCGACAATGCCAAGAATTGTAGGGCTATTAGGTTATTGGTTGAGGAGCGCTTCAAACACATTTTTTGGACAGCTTGCATTGTGTACTCACTCAACCTAATGCTGAAAAACATTGGCACTAAGACTAAGTGGATTAAAAAAATGTATGAAGATGCAAAAGAGATCCAAATGTTCGTCACAAACCACCATATGTTGCAAGCCATATTTAGACAATTCTCAAAATTGGAGCTCTTGAAGGTAAGTTAAATTATTTAAAATTTAAATATGTTTTACAAAATTTAATCACTTTAGTTTAGTAAACTTTCTATGTTTTTAAATTTACAATTTAATCTTGATTTTAATTTATTATTGTTTTGATTCTAAAATAGGTTGTCGAGACCCGCTTTGCCTCCAACATTTTGTTTTGAGACACCTTGTCAAGGTTAAAGAGGCATTGTCTAGAATGGTAATCAGTGCTAATTGGAGCATATGGAGACAATCTATAGTGCCAAGGCAGCTGCCATTAAGGCAATGATACTAGATGACTCTTGGTGGGATCGTGTTAAGTACCCCCTGAGGTTCAGTGAGCCTATTTTGAGCATGATCCAATACACTGACATGGATAGGCCTTGCTTGGGTGAGGTATATGATGGCATAGACTCCATGATTGAGGATATTAGAAATATCGTAAATGAGAGAGAGCAAGATCTTGAAGAAAAGTTCTTCGAGGAACTATAGATAATCATGGTAGAGAGATGGAACAAAATGACTACCCCTTTGCATCTACTTGCCTTTGCATTGAGCCACAGGTTCTATAATCAATTGGTCTTGAGGGGGAGTACCACTAGAGTTTCCCCATACCAAGATCCTAAAGTTGCTCAAGGGTACAAGGCATCCCTTCGAAGACTCTTTTCCAAGCACATATGACCTACGATGAGGTCTGAGTTCATGAGTTTCTCAAGCACCCATGATTGTGGTCTTGACGCTCTTGAAGACAAGAACAATGTTGATGCTCATAAATGGTGGTACTTCCATGGACAAATGTACCAAACCTGCAACCCATTGCCATCAAAATTATCACAAGTAAGTTCTTAACTCTTAAGATTCCAATTTCTAAATTCTTCTTGATGAATATTGAAGTTATATTTTTAAAAAATTTATTCAAAACTCTTAACTCTCTAATTTCAAAATTGTAAATCTTGATAGGTTGCTAGTTCATCATCATCCGAGAGGAACTTGAGCACATACTCCTTCATCCACTCAATAAAACGCAATAGACTAAATTCTAAGAAGGCGGATAACTTGGTCTTTGTGCATTCAAACTTGAAGCTTACAACACACAAAGACAATGCTTACAAAAAAGGGGAGGCAAAGCATTGGAGTGTTGAACCAGAGCATGCGGAGTTGGAAGCCCACTTTGATGCACTTGCAATTGATGATGATGATCACAAGCTACTTAGTGACGTTGAGGCTGATCCTGAGGCTGCTAGTACTGATGCTACTGGCACTTTTTGTGCTTCTAATTCACAACAGCAGAATGATGATGATTTGTTTGATGGTTTTTGATGATATTTGATCACTGATGACTAATTATAAATGTTGACATTATTGTTTTTGAACCGAAACATTGATATGGTGGTGTATTTTGGCATTTTGTTATGTCATTTGGACTAAAACGTTAATATATGTTGTGTATTCTGCTAAGTTGCTTTAATATTAGCATAGTGGTGTATGAACTTATTTGCTGCAGCATATATATATATATATATATATATATATATATATATATATATATATATATATATATATATATATATATATATATATATATATATATATATATATATATATATATAATTCTTGTACGGATGAACCCAAAACGAATCCGAACCCAACACAAAAAAAATTTGGACGAATTTTGAACCCGAATCTCGAACCCACATCCGTACTAGAATCCGAACCGGCAACTTAGGCATATAATTATACAAAAGTATAAAATAAAGGAAGAAAAAGTATATAAATAATAAAATATGCATATATGTCAAAAGCTTGAAATATAATATCATGCAAAAAAAGAAATTCATCAATAAATCAAAATTATATTACTTGTTTGACTCTTGTTGCACTCTCCCTCTCCTTGCACCTCCTCCTCTCTTTTTAATAGGTTTTGGTCTGCAACTTTTCTATTTTTCTCCTAATGCTCTCTATCATCTTGATGATGGATCACGGAGTGTGATCCGAAATGTTGATAAAAAAAATGCTTGCACAATTAAATCCAGAAGCAGCATCCAGATGTTATATGATTTTATGATGTATACTAACAATTAGAAAAATTAGATGTTATCCTGATTTATCATTTAATGTCAATGTCCAAGTGCCTAACATTGTGTGCAGGACTTAAACCAGGAATAAATCTTGTTAAAAAGCTTTTCAATTGGCAAATTTATACTCTTAACTATACATTTCTTATTTTTAGTTGGGATTATGATTTTAGGGCAAAATATAGGAATATCCCCAAAGGGGACATTACACCTGCCTAACATTGGTGAGGATACCAATTCATACAGTATACAGAAGACTTCAAGTCAAGACATCAAAGATGTCAATGTAGTTTTATCAGAGCCCATAAAAAGAATTCAATCTAGATGCAAGATTGGTAAAGCAAACGTAAGAAGCATAAACATTCAGGTAAGGCCTGGAAGGAGCTCACTCTTGCTATTTCTTATGCACTTATCATAGGATATCTCAAGCAACTTCTGAAACTTAGAATAAACTACAAGAAGTGAAGAGGGTATTGCAGTGCTCCAGCCTTATAAACTTGCTACTAGCCATCAACCCTAACATGAAAAAAGGGAAGTGCTAAGAAGTTAAATGCAACCTTTATTTAAGATCTTCTTATACAGTACAGTAAATACAGGATTTCCAGCAATAATTTTAGGCTTCAAATTTATACTTTTTGCGTCAAACACATTGACCCATATTGCATGAATAGCACTTTACAAGAACTTATCTCCCATTGCATGTGTGATGACCCACTTAGCAATTATTGTATCTAGGTGATTAAAGTGATAAATTTTCGACTTGGGTCTCATTGCATATATCGCCACCTGCTTGGCGATAAGAATTTCCTTTTATAAGGCAGCAGTATAATTATTGAAAATTCCAAACGTTCTGTAATTCTTTCCTAAAAGCATAGTAAGCCCATATTCTCAATATTAACTTTCAGCACTGATGTATTTATTATCATGGTCACCTCTTTTACTTGAATGATTTCAAGCTATATTTTAAGATCGTCCTTGAATGTAAGATTTATATTAGAACAGTGCATTCATTTTCAACTAAAAAATTGCAATACCTGAAATGCAAGGACTAAATTTGAAACACTTCAAATAGATCGTTATTAGCTGTTACGCATAGGATGGCATGTCTAGTGGAATCAAAGCCCTACAATACAACATTGCACTAATTTTCAACCAACAGAGTTGCATCTGTTTATATCCAAGGCCATCATGTCGCACCACTTACAAGTCATGTTTGAGCAGCGATATCTAGTATCCTGCCTAAACATCCAGTTGAAGAAACTAAATCATTGCAGACAAGAAAAAAAGGGAGGTTGAGTAGTAGGTGGAGGCAAGACCTTACAGACCATTCTTCCTCAAGTATCTTTTGCATAAAATATTATCCAAAGAAATGCGTTCATAAACCATAGAGAAGAACCAGTAACCTCTCTTTGAGAACATATGCATGATTAAAACTATTTTTCAAATGTTGCAAAATGGCTGAGTATCAAATGATGTGATATTTTTCACCAAAAAATATCTAAGATAAACCAGCACACTTCAAAAAATTCTTACATGGCTTTCTGGATTGCTTTCATGGCTGACGCTCCAGTTCTCAATGCATCAACGGTTTCTGTGGTAGCTTTTGCACCTTCCAACATAGCCATCTGAATTGAATCAAAGTCAATCAATCCATCAATACAAACTAGAATAATGGATCCATGGTACAGGTGGCAAGGCAGTTACTCAGATGAGTACTTCCAATCTTGTAAAATCAAACTATTAAAGTTTAAAAAAATATAGAATACCTACCTGATCATGAATTCGCAATTGAAATTTTCCAAGCTGCTCAATTTGAACATCATAAAGTCTCTTCCTCTTCAAACATAGTATTGCAGCTGTGAACAAAGACTAATAAACTTTTATTCCACATCCAAGATTATATCAAGTGATTAGAGTAAAACTACTTAAATAATTTATTAATTTGTATAGAAAATAAACTGTTGTTTTGATGCCCCTGAAAATACATCAGCAGTAGCACTCTTGAAAGTCTATAAAGCTGTATCAACATGCAAATAGAGACGTCTATCTTAACAATTTCTTTAATCAGCACCCCAACTCCACAAAGATATTCCAAAAAGCATTTTGAATTGCTTAGCTCAATAACATTTTCCTTAATCTAAGGATAGATTGCAAAGGTTATCCAAGCAGAAAGAAAGGTGCTTGGCATCCAAGTGCCTATTCAGTCTCTTCTAAGCATTAGAACCATAAAAAACTAAAACTGATGTTAGAACTTAGAAGTGAAGGGAATCAACTTTACAAAAAGTAAAACCCCGCTTAATAAAGCTCCAAAGCATGTTCCTATATACTGTATGGACAACACAAATCTCCTAAGCTACAGCTACTAGATTTTAAGAGAATGCTAAGTACTATAGGACTCCAAATATCCTATTTTACATGCCCATGATGTTCAACCTGTAGCTTCTATTTTTAAGTGTTAGAAGCTAAAGTTGAATGAGTGGATGTATATTTGGACAATCAATAATGTTTTGGGGTTCTGATGGCTAAAACATCTACAAGTCAGGAAACTGTGAATTTCCATTTATTGAAAAAGAAAGTAAGTTCTGTAGCAGCTAAGAAAGTTCTTATATATGAGTTAACAGTTAGAACTTGTCTGATGTAGAGCTTTCAACCTTGTATCCCACAATAGACAAATCCATGAAGACAGTTCAAATAAGATTAGTGTTCTGCACTTGGTTCAAAGTTTCCAAGTAGTGATTATTATTATACATATGTTAAGAACATTATCTACTTTCATACCCTCAACTCAGCTGCGTGTGTTTTTTATAATGACAAATACATGATGAGTTATGGACTTCAGTACATATAACTAGGCAGTGTCTACTGGTATGATTTGCAATCAATCATTTAGAAGGTTGCAAAACATCTAGAATATAACAACCAAACAGCACAGTCATAACAATAATATGGGTCAGGAGATGAAATATTGTTCATACTTCTCAAGCAAAGTGAACATTAACTAGCTAAATTTAGGCCAGATAAAAGTAATGTTTCCCATGTTTTCTTTGAAATGAATTTCCTGTAATATGAGAGAAGAATAATGAGAAGGCAAAGAATAAAGCTTGCAAAGATAAGATACCTCTTTTATTATTTGAGCGACTAAACTCTTTGGCTTTTTCAACCTCCATAGAGATCTTCTTTTGCAAGACTCTCTCTTTTTTCTCCAGCATTTCAAGGGTCTGAATGTTCAAAATTCAAATAAAAACAATGAATTTGAGGAATGTATAAAACATCAGAATTATCGACGTAACAACTATAAACAAAGAAGCAGCCATGTGAATACAGATTTGAAGACAAATGCAAGATAATCCTTCCTGGTGTTTGTACTGGAGAACATGCAACTTGTAAATTCAAGAATCTTAATTAAGCTTACATCACGAGAGTGTAATTAGAATCTTCAGCAAAATTGGAATTCCTATCATTCCAAATATCCCTAGAAACAAAATAATACAATAATAGCAAAGTCCTAGAAGTTGGGCTTACCAGAATAAACAAGAAGTAACCAGCTTATTGAGGTCCTTCATTTTCATAGTTGACATATTTTGCTGTGCATATTAGTGTAACTTTATGCAAGGTAACCCCGCATGCAAATTATGAAATGTTTATGAAGAAGCACCTTGCAGTAAAGGTTGTAACATTACAGTATTTATTTAACCTAATAAAGCAGTATTCCATTTCCAGAGTTACTAGACATGATTAAGGAAATCTTGAAATGGCTGTCCATAAATGTGATGTTTCAAACAAACCAGATGCACCCTTAGGCATTTAAAATAAAATCCTCTGAAGTAGCAGAATTAAAATTATAGCAAGGACATGGAAACCAATTTTGAAAAACAGGGAACTACTCAGAAAGGTTACAAACTAAATATTGTATCATAAACAGGAATAGAGTGCAAGTAAAGAAGCTATTAGCATAGATTTGCATAGAAAACATAAAGCATCCTTATTGGGTCTATGCCCCTAAATGTGAAGATCACAAGCACTATCGCAAAGGTCACTAATTGTTTGAAAATGAGCTCCAACTTCATCCTTCATTGTGACTGCAGATCAATCATAAGATGCAATATGGATGGAATACACCGTTTGTGTATATGGTCTACAAATCTACAAATGTAAAGAAGAAATGAAGGCTCTAACAAGAAACAATACTTGACCAAATTATCAACAAGATCATATTATTCAATCTTTGTGAATGTGATTATTTAAAAATCAATATCAACCTTCTTTACTAAAAAAGAAAAGATAACTCACTTTACAAATAGTGCTAAAGATATGTAATGATGGTGATGGCATTGACCTAGATGTGAGAGTATGGTCAACAACAATGATGATTTAAGGTTCAGAACCCTAGAAGGACCAAGAAATAAAAATTAATATACTAGTACATCATTACATCCCAAACAGACCCATTAATATTCGTCCTCGTTTATAAGAAGCTAGTAGAACCACAAATATGTAAGAAGTTAGAATGAGGATTCAAGGAAAATCCATTTGAGGGCAGTAAATTCACACAAAAGCTCACAATTTGAAGTAGCTAGGCTACAACAAGCACCGAAACATTGACATAATTGATGAAGAACCTAAAACACTTTTATTCTCTATGACAAAGACAAAGCGGAAGGTATCTCTCTCTTAGCTGTATCTACCTTGCAAGAGGAAGGTAATACTACCCTGGAAGTTGTATCTACCTTGTAATGGATCATTTGTAATGTCATATCAACAAGAAACCATTTCTACGATAAGAGATAGCATATGCTCAAATTACAATGCATGGGAAAGCCTCAAGCTTATAATTTAGGATTCTTCACAAACTAGCTGTTTTAATTAGAGAAGCAAAAACTGGGATAAAATCACGATTAATCACAAGTTGTGGTGGTGTTGTCCTCAATTTTGACATCACAAAATTGGGGCAACCCTACGGAATTTTCTCATGAATTCATAGGTGTTTCCTCTAAGTTTAGGTGTTCTAAATGATGCGTGATGAAGGCAATTCGTCATCCATGAATTGTCTTGAGTTTCATGTCTTCTGAATATCGTTTTGGAAGGTTTTCGTCAAGCTTGTCACTATATTGCTTGTCAAAACAATTTTTTCTTCTCTAACTGCAAGCACTTGATTTTTGGCAACCTTCGAGTCTTTTCTTCGTTCTTCTTGTTTGTGCCCTTCGTTTTTAGTTTTGTCTTCGCCCTAGGATTGTAGCATTTTCATTTCCGCTCGTTTCGAGCTATCGTGGGCCTCAATCAAAGTTGTGTATCAAAAGTTATCAAGGAATTAGGCATTCTACAAGTGGGTTTTTTGGACCTGGCTGCATAATAGTGATTCCTTGATCAAAACCATGCCTAGGTGGGCTTTTTAACAGTTATTGCATAAGCATTTTGGATATTATTTACATGCAAGTGAAATTAAACCTTCATTTTCATGTGTTCACATAAGAACATATTAAGTTTTAATGAGTTTTAATATGTAAAGTGGGTTTTTAATCTCTCATTACATATTTTTCTTTTTAAAATTGCTTGTAAATACATGAGAGCCCATGTATATGCACAAGTCATTGGATTTGAACATAAGAGGTGATGTTTTAAATATGTATTGCATATTCAAGACATCTCTTTGTGTTTAGATGATATGCAAATGGATTAAAAAAGCTCGTTATTGACTTATAAGCACAAAGGTGCCGTTTTTTATATGCCTTGCATATATAAAACATGTTTTATATTCATCACTTTAAAGATCCTTTGAATGGTGGCGATTTTAAAGGAAATGCATGTCTTAAAGCCCATCAATAGCTGATAGCAGTGATTTTGTAACACATTGCATGTGTAGACAAAGCATTTACATGCTAACAAGCCCAAACAGCCCGTTAGTCATAAAGGTAGCGATTTTGGAGCCTTTTACATGTATCAAAATACATGCCTTTATGTGCAAAAGATATTTTAAAGCCCGTTATGATTTTGAGGGCATGTAATGTGCTAGATAAAACGCATTTTTAAGCATAATAATACCTGTGTTTTACTACTCCAAGGTACGGGCGGCGAATTTAGAGGCATTTACATGTTTTGATAACATCCTATTGCATGCTAAAGAGTTTTTAAAGCCCATTATGACTTATAATGGTAGTATTTACAAGTTTTGTCTCTTCTAAATAACATATCGCATATGTAAACGCCTTACCAAAACCTGTCAATACCTTTTACGAGCTTTCTAAAGCCCATTAGGGCCTTGATTTAGCATGATAAAGCTACGTTTTCTCATTTCAAGTTAAGGCAGTGATTTTGGAGTGATTTGCACCTTATTTTAAACTTGCAAAGCCATGGTTTTGGAGTTTTAAGTTGCATTCGAACTTGCAAAGCCCCTGTAGGGCATATTGTGCACAGGGACCCCCTCTTTTGCTTGGCTTTAGAAAAAGGTGCTTTAGTTTGCCTTAGTTAGGTAGGAGTTTTGAAAGTCTCTATGTCTATGAGAGATTTGTTTGAGCAACTTTAGCCCACTTAGGAGCCAAATTGATCAATAGGATGAGAGCTAATTCAAGATCAAGACATGACGAATGGAATTTTGAAACCCAACAATCTGATTTGAATAACTCTAGAATACATGGAGAAAACTTGATTTGGGGGATAATGAATTGGAGGTCACCAAGTTGAACAAGTATGAATACTGACATGAAGTCCAAGGATAGAGATTCGAGAATATGGCATGAAGATTAAGGTGGAAATGGACAAATTTGAATATGAAGAAGTAAAAAGGAAGAATTCCAACATTCAGATTTAAAAGAAATGCCATTAGAAATCAGAAAATTGGGTGATAAAGGAGGAGGTTTTTACTAAGTAACCAAGAAGGAAAGTTGAGTTTTCGAAGATTGGAAACCCATACTCAAGTTTTTTAAGACTTAGAAAATTTCCAACTCATGATCAGATTTCGACCATGAGCTAGAAATTGAATTCCAGCTCTAGGTCGGAATCTGACCATGAGTTGGAATTCCATTTCCAACTACCTCCAAAATTCCGCCCTAGTTTGGAAGCATGCCAATGCATTTGGGATATGAAATTGGACTTGAAATAAATGAAGAGAATCAAATCGAATGGAGAAGAAAGGAGAATTGATCAAGTTTTCAAAGATGAAATCAGATTTCAAAACAAAATGAGAAAAAAAAAAAATCAAATCTGGGTTGAATCCCATCAGCAATCAACAAAAGTCACATTCAAAAGAGCAAATTAGAGATCAGAAATGAAGGGCAAAATCATAAATTCCAAGTAGAGGGTTGAGAAAACAAAATTTGAAGTCTATATTCATGATTTGGAAGATTTCCAACTCATGGTAAGAATCCGACCATGAGCTGGAAATAGATTTCCAGCTCTAGGTTGGAATCTGACCTTGAGTTGGAAACCCATTTCCAACTACCCCTCAAAATCTGCCCGGCTATAGAGGTCAAGCAATCTGACTTAGGGGTGAAATTCATTCCTCCAAATCAATAAAATTACCAACACTAGCTGATCTAATGGATAAATAAGTGATCCAAATAGGATTATTACACTTGAAAAACATCAGATTTGGACAAGCTCAACGATTCAAATTCAGAATTTATAAAAGGAAAATCAGAATTAGAAAATGTGAAATTGCAAATCTCTTGAAAATTAAAAAATGTCTAAATTATTTTGATTTTGATTTGCATTTGTTGTCATGAATTTAATGCAAGTTCCTTGTTTGCTAGGAGAAATGGAGAAATGGAGAATGGAGATGCTCAAGAACAAGAAAGACAATGGCAAAATTCAAAGGGCAAGGAGATGGTGTGGATTCATGGTCAAAGGGAAAGCAAGGATACAAATCCAAATCCAAAATTCAAGTGGCAAGATGGAATCAAAGAACTAGTTAAACGAAAAGAATGAACAACTTCATAAGTGGAGAAAAGTTATCACAAACTTGAATTTCCTTTGGAAATCCAAGTTAATTAGAAAGATCCAACATCATGGAGCACTTACATCACTTCTAAAGATCAAGGCCAAGACATTTGGATCTCGAGCCCAAGCCATTCCAATGAGGAGATTCCCAAGAGATAGAGAATTCGCGAAGATCAAGCAATTTGGGAATAAATAGCATCACAACTTATTGAAGGCTTAATAATGTTGAGTATCAAGACATATTACTTCATCTCCAAGGAATTAATCAAGTTTATGAGATAAGCATTGTTGAGGTGGCACCCATTCATCTTCAACCAATCAAAAGACTCCAGTTGCATGTGTCCAAGCTCATTCAAACAAATCATGCCAAGTGTACATGTGAAGTCCACCTAGTATCTATACCTAACATATTTTCTCATTGGTCCTCAAAAGCAGTATAATTTTCTTATTGACCCACAAGATGGTGCCTCATTGTAATTGGTCCAGCGTTTAATGCTTGTAGCAAGTAGTTATCCTAGGGCTTGGTTGGCATAAACTTGGCCTTTGATCTTGAATTGATCTTGTCCATCCATTGCAATTGAACAACTATAAAAGGCAAGGCCTTATCATTTGTAAAGGGGAGACTTGGAGAGATTGTTGCAATACTACTGCCAAAATTGTTCTTACTTCATTGATGGTTTTCATGGTGGATTACTTATATCATTTGGAGTATTGCATGGTTTCTACATTCCTCACTTAGTTTAGAATTTGCTTTCAAGTATCTAGTTTAGAATTTGTTTTGAGTTGTTTAGTTGAATGAAAGTAATTGTGAATCCACCTTTGTGAAACTTGCCTAATCCATACCACTAGCGATTTGTTGATTGTAAGTTTGCTTGCATGGTCAGATGGAAGTTTAGTGATCTTTACTTTGATTATTTCTTGCACATTGATATGCATCCAGTGATGGTGTTGATGTAATAGTAATAGTTTGAACATCTTATATTCACCTTAGAAGATTGCTCTAGCTTGGTGGAGTTGACAACAAGACTAAGTCTAGTAGAGTCACAAAGATATTAACCATTCCTTGCATTCAATAAGTAGATTAGATCCTTAAACCCATATCCTATTTGCACTTCATTTCATAATTAGTTAGAAGTAGTTGATGCACTTACATTGCCATATCATTCGCAAGTCAAGTTGATAAATCCAAGTGATACTAGCATATCACATCATTACAACTAAGAGAAAGTCCACAACTAGAAGGAAACTTGGGGTCGTCTCATTTGATCACACAATCCATGTACATTGTTTAGCATTTGAGCTTCCTTGTTCAAGAGAGAAATGGAGATTTGGTGTTTCATTTTGAATACTAAGTATTCGATTCTAGATATTAATGGGGTCATAAAACTTGCATCAACAAGTACCTACAAGAATTGGCATCTACCATTGCAAAAGCCAACACTATGTGCATAAAAGTAACCTAGTTCTTACCGCTAAGGGACCAATCACTACACAAAAAATACTCATATTGCATCATATCAAAGTCGTCATTTGTCTATTGAGACCTATGTTGCAAGCTTTAAACTCTATGGGCAATCTTAAACAACTTATCAATGGGCACTTTACATATGATTCATTCCTCACACTTGTAGAGAACCAAAATTCCTTTTAAGATTATGTAGCTTGCCTTGACACTTTTTGAAAGCCCTTTGGTTTGAGCTTTTCATGGATTAAGACTCAATATTACATATAAAGCCCCTTCTTGTTGCCAAATTATTTGAAGAAGTATGCCTAGAATTGCTACGTTACCATATTCGCCCAATCACATGCAAATTCGAAATTTGATTCGTTGGAAAGTCGTAATTGGTTCGAATTCAATGCAAATTCAGTTTTTCTTTGAGAAATTTGCTGCAAATTCTTCAAAACAGACCCTGGTCAACTTACCTTGCATTTGGAGCAAATGTCAAAATTAAAGTGTGAGCCAAGGGAGAATTTGTGTGAGTTTGAGCAAATTTCGAACGAATTTGGGCAAATTTGGCATTCTGACTTTTGTTGACTTTCAACAATAGTTTTTTAACATTATTTTTGTTCAAACTAAACCTAAAAAAACAGCATTTTTATCTGTCACACGGCGTTTTTGTCTATGTTGCTTTATTATTAGCATAATAATGTGTGAACTTATTTGTTGTTGCATATGTGTGTGTGTGTGTGTCTATATATATATATATATATATATATATATATATATATATATATATATATATATATATATATATATATATATATATATATATATATATATATATAAAATTTAAAAAATCTTGTACGGACGAACCCAAAATGAATTGAACCCGGCCCAAAAAAATTTGGACAAATTTCAAACCTGAATCTTGAACCCGCATCCGAACCGGCAACTTAGCCTAGAAGTGACTTGAGAAGGGGAGATATTTAAATTCCTTAGCATTCACTTTACCTTTGACAGCTTGTCCACCATTCTTTGGCAATATATCATGAAAAGAGTCTAGAAGAAGAAATCCTTTTGGACTCAACTTCTTTCTCAAGCAATAAAATTCAAATATGTACCAAAGTATTAGCATCTACCCATGATTACTAAGCTTGTTTCTAGGCCCCTTTTGAGGTTATATATGACAAGCTTGCCAAACTCCTATATGATTTCATATGGGATAATCCCAAGAAAACAAGACATTTCCACAAAGTGATGTGGGACATTTGTTGTCTTCCCCAAGATAAAGGAGGCAAGGGCAAAGCATTTCCCTTTGTGCTAAGTGGGTTATTCATGCCATAGAGGGATTGGAGGTCTTTTGACCTTTGCACTTTCCTCAAAACAAATGCCCTTGGCTCCTATGTGGCTTTAAGTATCTAGAAGGCCTTCAAGGCAATCAAACATTTTAGTTCTCTCAAATAGAATGGTGATGGTTTCAAAATTGGTCTATCTTTCAACAAACAAAACTTGTTCTAGTCATGTATCATCAACAATTCCAACTTGCCTTTGGTAGAAACACCTAGAATCAAAGCTCTCGAACTATTTCACAAGGCATTATCACCATCAATAACTGGACCCAAAATTGGACCCCATGACCTGCCTTGCAGAAAAGTTTCAGCTTGCTAACTCTGATTTCCCTTCTGTGATTTGTATACAAGAGTTGATTCCAAATTTCATGCTTAACAAGCTAGGGTTTCAACCTCCTCTACCTTGATGGAAAGACTGGTGGTGGAATTCTGACACCTTGCTCAAGCATTAAATGCCTAGGCTTCTCTAAAAAGTGCAACTGCAAATCCTCTATCTTTGGCCCCTTGTAAGCTTACCAAGTGGTGGAGATTGAATGATTCCCCTCTTAGTTCGCTTTGTAGGCTTAAAAGAGTTTCCAAGTCCAAACTTGAATGTAAAATTGCTCACTTTCCTTGGTTCCACTTGATGTATATTGAACTGGCTCAACTTAAAAATCCAGCCTATCACAAATTGGAGTCTTTTAAACACCTCTTATAGACTTTACCTTGTGCCTAGAATGCTTGGAAATATATCCACAACCTCTTCTATCCTTTTTATCTAAGATTTTTCCCTTGACAGACTGCTTCATTTGGAGATACAGCCTCTTGGCCTAGTTACAATGCTAGAATTTGGAATTCCTTTTGAGCTTCTATTTGTTTCAATAAGCGGAGGTAAGCACATGAACTCTTTTGTTACAAGATAAATAGTAATCAATTTCTTCAGCACTGAAAACAGCAATAGATTGGCACATAAACATTTAATCATGTTTATAATTTAATAATTTATAACTACTCAAATGTTGTGGCTTTCATCTAGTTTTATGCTTTTGAAGTCTAATCCCATTGTCGTCTCCCAGCACTCCACTGAACCCAAGAAATATCTACAGTTAGTAGAAGTTGTGAAATTTTATTCAAGTCACAAATGCAGAAACTGCCTATTGCTTTCCCTGTAGCTTATAAATAATGGTTGTACAACAATTACGACTGTGCTATGATGGAATAATTAAATGATTAGTCCAATGACAGGCAAATCAGAAAGAGTATAAATTTGTCCATTTGCACTTGGAATTGGATATCATAATAAGGACTAACTACACAGTCTACATGGATGAATGAGAATTCTCTCAGAATCAAAAACCAGCAAGAAATATTGTTTCTCTGCATGTTTCATCAGTTTTAATCATATACTCCTGAAGAATGAGAGTTGGCACAGCTGGTAAAACAAAATATCCTAACAAATAAGCTTCTGCTGAGTGTAATATAGTGAATTGAAACAAACATGAACTTCCAAACAAGAAATAAACCCAACAGTAACAAATCACACCACAATAAAATTTGCATTTATTTATATAATAATGTGCATGAACAACATTTTTTGGATTTTTTGGAAAAATGGACAACCATACAATTAGGGATAATAACTAAGTGCACCAAACATACGTCTAGTGATGAACATATAGATGGCCGAATTGATGCGTCACATGGAAAACCTTCATCAGCAACTTTTAGCAAATGCAACCGATACTAACCATGACTAACCAAACAGTCAATAGTATACTTACATGCATATACAATCATTGACTCAAGTATGCCTGGACAAGACATGACAAATACCTGTCCTGGTAAAGATATCAAACCAAATGTGCATGCTTAGAACGTTAAAAGTAAAACCAATTGCAACATTCATTGGCAATGAAAAAGGAATGGTCTTGAATTTGTCTATATAAGTGCATTAATCATGATATCCAAGCTTCTGGAGATAAAATTCCAAGATTGAAAACCCAGAAAAGAAGTCAAAAAAATTTATGCGACTTCGACAATAGTGTCTCTATCCTTGAACTTTAGGGTGTTGCTCATCTGGGAATTTCGGGGCATTTTGAGATTTTACATTCTTAAGATGAAACAAAAACATAAAAGAGCAGGAACATAAGGTTGTCAGACACCACGCAGACTTTTGAACTTGATATCTGACTCTGTTTTGTTTCTGTAACTTGGTAATTTTTATATTGAGCTGGTGTGGCTCAGGGCTCAAATATTATCCCGCTTAGTAGGATGCCCAAATTAAAAGCTTAGCTGTTGAGAAATTCCCCATCTGAAGCAGCACACAAGTCGTCTGAGGGACCGGCATTGCTGATAAGCCTGGGCTACACCTAATCTGTGGGAATTGAACCAGATCCAAGTATCCAAGTATCCCTTTTAGCAAAGTCATACACCCTTTGAAAGCATTGTCAAGGTGAGTATTATCTCAATCATGAACCGTCAAAGTTTCGTCTCAAAAGTTACCACAATACATGAACAAGTAAATTCAGATTTTAGCAGACATTTGGCTTCCAATTAACCCTTGTTATTGAGAACAGAACCCCAATTCACATTCAGTGTAATATAAACGTAAATTCTGCCGTCTCTAATGATATAATAAAGGAACGCAATAAGAGATTTGGACTATTGTTATGTTCATACCTCATGGAGTCTGTCAAGGGTGGAGACGGTATTTGTCTCTTTCTTGGGCTTTCCAAACATTCTCTTCAACATGGTTGGCTCTGCTCTGCAAATATATCTATGTTGAATACAGAGCAAGGAAACAGAGCTTCCAAGGCTTAAAATAGGTTTATAAACGTTTGGTTCAAACTTCGTTCAAATGGAAAAGGGAGGGAACCCCGCTGGAATGTAATGAGATAATCTCGATTAACGGGTGGGTTGTGTGCACATTACTTTGATATTTTAAAAAAATTATTTAGTCATTGAAATGCGAGTTTTAAAAAAATTATTTGTGTTGTGAGGAAGATACATTTCAATGTGGTTATTTGGAAAATATTTATTATATATATTTGAATCTATTGCTTTATAATATATAAGTATTATTTTTTATTTTGTTGAATTTGATTGTGTTTGTTTATTTTTTCTTTTTCTTTTTCTTTTTCTATAAAGTTGTTTTAGCCATTTAATATGACTTATTTCTTATGATGTGGGAGTCTTGCACTCACCAATACTTGATTCTTAATGGGTTCATTAAGAATTATTAATTTCACTAAAAGACTAAAGCCCATTAACTATAACTTGTTTTTATTAGAAATATAAAATAAATTTTAAGTCTTTGATAGATAGAATGAATATGTCTTTAAAAAATATTATTTTCATAAAAAAAATATAGTTTTGATGTCTTTCAAGTCAATCAAATGAAAGTTGGGTTGGCCTATAATGGAAGTAAAAAGATTGAGAGTATAAACTTAAATTTTGAATTTTGAAAGTTCAAAGTTTATGTATGTATGTATGTCCTATCATTTTTTTTATATTAATAGCAGCAAAACAAGGGTGTTGTCCCTTACAAAGCTATAGTTTAAGGGCATAAACCCACTAAAGAAGTTAGTCAACGTACTAATAGCAAAGACAACAACAACTAGTAGCTTTCAACTGAAGGTTCAGAGCAAAGTTTGACCACGGGCTAACAGCACTCCAAAGGGTGAACTATAACAAAAAGTCAAGATAACTAACAATAAGCAAAAAGTCACTACAAAAGGTCGGCAAGGGCTGCAAGGAAAAATAAGAAGGTGGTACCTAGACAAGCTAAGCTTGCTCACTGTGCCTAAAATCATGAGAGAAGACATTACTTCAATCCTCAATCATAAATTTGAAAAGTTCCTACTAGTTGCCTTGCTCCTCTACATCCTTTCCTAAAACCTTCTATCACATGAGACATAACGAAGTTGTCAAAGTGTGCATCAATCGATAGCTGAATCTTGTTACACTCCTTGTCATCCTCTTCTAATCAGAGACCTAATTTCTTAGTTGGGTCATTCAGTTCTTAGCATGTTCAAATCAGAGGATAAAGTAGCATGACTCGCATAGCTTCTCTAAGCAATATTGGCATTGTCTTCTTCCTGCAAGTCCTCTCCTCCAATCTTCAAACTATCCAAAATGTGAGTGATGCTACAACTGGGAGAGTTTTCAAAATACTCTGATATTTCCTCCCCTCTCCCTTTGATATCAACTTTCATCCTACCACTATTCATTTTTTCATTCCCCTCAACTATGTTTTCTTCCACCTCACCCTTATTTCCTTCCAACATGTTGAATCCCCCTTGTATGGCATCATTACTACTAGCATCACTTGGAGAGGCCAATCTTTCATACCTACACCATTTCCTCCTAAAGTCGTTGTTTCCCTTCACATGAGATGTTGCCAAGTTAGAGTATCCACTCATATTGTTGACAAGTCCACCAATAATAGTGTTCCTTGTCATAGTGGTATTACTCCTAATTTATATGTGCATCTTACTCTCCAAATCTATGTTGTCCTTACTCATGTTCAAAGCCTCGGCGACCAGCTTCACTTCTAGACCCACACCAATTTCAAAATTATTTTGGGCACCAAGGTAACCCTTTCAAGACTGTTGTTGGGAATGGTTTGAAATGGCATACATGTGATAGGGGGTAAGATAAATGTTGGTCCTCATCCTTGTATTCAAGTTGTGTGTACCATGTCAAGTCTTGCAAGAAGAAAAATGAGGCTAAAAGTTCTTAATAGGAAGTATAGTCCATTAGATATGGTATGCATCCACTTCAAATGATGAATTTGTAACATAAGAGAATTCCCTAAATTCATTATGTGGTATTTATACATATTCCTCTACCACAACCTCTTACCATCCTTGCAATTTTTTTACACATCCTTTCCAAGCACTATTGCACCTTGGCCAAATCAAGGCTTACAAGTCCATAATCCCAATTCAGATCAAAATCCTATAGGTTTCAAAATGTACCAGCTCCAGGCATTTAATCATGTTCTCGTTATGCCCCCATAACCTAACAATGATTAAGCACTGCAAATTGCCCCATCCCCACCCATGAAGATTAACCATGAGTATTGGTGGTAGTTGGGAACTCCCCTATAAGGAGACTCTAGTTGTGGACTATGAGAAATTCTTGTTTCCTCCAACAGCTTAGACCTTCCATCTAAAGGCCTAGAGTAGTCATGGTATCACCCTTACTTCCTTCTTTGTAAACCTAATTAATAACAAAGAAATCCAAATCTAACAAGAGTTTATTAATATCACTAATAATCCCATCAAATGACTAGTTGTCTCTCAACATACCTTTGATGACATCAATGACAATTTTTTACTCACCTTTACATATAAGGCCTTGATTCTAATTGAAAGGGTTATTATGAGGTCCTAGAATAGGGTCATCCCTTTAGCTTGATTATTAGTGTTTCCATCAAATTTCCTACATAGGTTGCAATCATCTCTCCCCTGCTTATCCATAAAACTCCCCTTGCTCTTGATTTTCCTTGTTTCCTTATAGCAACCCCATCAAAGATTAATGTGTACCATCCCTTATCTAAGGGGTGTCATTTAGTACTCTTATGCTTTATTCTTTTGGAGTCATCGTACTTGGCATAAGTGTACTATCATAAATTGTAAGCACCCAATATGTGTGTATAATTTCAAGATTGTTTAGCACCCACATTAACATGCTTTCATAGTAGGGCTTCATATGGCACTTAATGAATACCTAAATTCAAATATAGTTCCTCTATCATTTCAATCTTGTTCATATTTGAGGTAAGAACTTGTTTCTAAGTGGGCTCCTCTATTTTTCCTCCAATCACATAATTTATTTCATCACTTAGGTCTTGTGCTACCATTTTTTGCCTCTTTGTTATGTCTCAATCTCAAACTGACTATACTTTGTAGTCCAGTCTCTGCTAATTATCTAGAACATCTGGTCCTAACTTTGGTTATGACCGAGTTGAACATAACACCTAGGGAATTGTGATCTTATGAACATAATGCCTTGGGCATTTTTCTCCCCAAAGATTGGGCCCAAATTGGTGTCAAGGTTCCGTTTTGGTGGCTTAGTGAGATATTTAGATTTATGGTCAATCTGCTTAAATTTTAACCCCCAAGATGTTGTGAGAGGTATATAAACACCCCATCTCTCCTCATTTTGGTATTCATTGTCAACTAATATCAAGATTATCAAGCATTCATCATTGTCAAGAGCAAGCATTTAAGATCTAAACTTCTTCTCAAGCATTCAAGGTGTTCTTATCCATGGACCGAGTTTCTTTCACTCATTTGAAGGCCTATCAAAGGAGTGTTCCATCGAGGAAGGAGATACACCTACATCTACATCTTCTTTCTTATTCTCGATCAAGCATTGTGGTTAATTAAAATATCTATCACATGAGGTTTTTCTTTCATGATTTCCTTTTGGGTTTTTCTATTAAGTCAAAGTTATTGCATCAACATAATTGATCACATTTAAAGTACTTGCATTGCCAAGGTATGATACATTCTATTTTTTATATCTAGCCTATGTTATATGACAACACACTTTTGTTTCTTTTATTTCATTTTAAGGTTGATTCCAGACATCGGTTTAACTGAGGCAAACCTCTCTATGCAACCTTCTTCCTTGTTTTTTTTGTGTGTACAGGTGTAGGTAGCACAGTTGTTGATACTTGGTCTGACAAGTATAGGATGTGTCGGGAAGACTACAACTGAGTTTGGGGAAAACAAATGGGTACAAAATGTCCTCGACTTCTTATTCCTAGGAACAAAATGCCCCTTGCAAAACACCCTTAAATTTAGGTCACAGGTTAGGACAGCTCTTGGATCCCTATTTTAGGTCATTGCAGCTTTCTATTTATTTTTTGTCAGTCTATATTTTCCAAAATTGTTTAGATTTTCTTATTTAGCCTTATATTATATATCATTATCATATCAATCACATCTATCTATTTTAATATTAAAATCAATGAAGGATCATTGTCCCACTTAGAGCTTAATTTCTACTTGAGCCTATTAGGGCATCTTCCTTTTGATTGTGCATTGGGAAAAAGGGGGGTCTATCCACCATATATTTTCTTTCCTTTTTGTTATTGTATATTTTAGCAAGCCCAACACATGACTTTTCAATTCTAATGTGCTTGGATCTAATACATTGCATCTTTAGGCTTAATTTGGGTAATTTTCATCATGGAATTTCTCCTTAGAATTGATTGGTGTGTGATAACTTATGTTGTTGCATTTCTCCTTACTTCTCTCTATTAATCACATGAAGTGAATAATACACCCTTGCATTTAATTTTTTTATATTCCTTCATGGTGTTCTTGTATATGGCATTATGAGACTTTAAAATATATTTCCTCCTTATAAGGCATATTTCAAGAATTTTATTAATATTTCATGTATTTTTCTCATTCAATTTTTAACAAAATGCATGGAATATATTGATTACATAAGGGTCTTTATTGGTGAACCTAAATATAACATTAGCATAAACCACTCTAATCCTACTCCTGTGGTGTCTGTTGGTCATAAGGTTAGAGATCAAATTCCTAATGCTCCTATAATAGTGAGACATAGATCATGTCCTCCTTAACCCACCTTAATGGATAGTCTTAAGGAAGCTAGTTTATGAACTTCTTTAGATGACCTTAAATAATCTTCTTTTTATCAAAGCATTATTAATAATCTTGATTTTAAGCATTTTCTTGATGATCTATCTCCAATAATATCATTAAGTAGACGTGAAGATCTTGATAAATCATCTTCTTCTTCTTTGCCTAAAGAAAATGAGCATAGTGATAGGAATCCTAATATTTCCCCTCTTATTCCTCTTTATACCACACACTTTCGTAAAGCTCAAGATGAATGTCCTTCACCCTCCACATTAAAATCTAATTACAATATTGATTATGACATTGCTACTCAATAATGTTATAGTGGACCTCTTAGTATTAATGAAAAAGGTATAAAAACCCCTATAGATCCTCCTACATGAGTTACTATATGTGATCTAGGATTCATACCTCAAGCCGCCACTTTTCCTTTTCTTAATCCTTATTCAGGCCAACACAAACCTTCTTTATAAATTATTTTTCCAACACCATTCGTTATCATACCTCCTTTTGATGACCATTTGGATTTAGTTAAAATAATCTTTTGGAGACTTAAATGTGAGCCTATGATTCATTTTTCTTTTAGACACCTTCCAAAGAATCAAAGACCTACTAATGGTGATTTTTTATGCCTTTTCATAATATCAATAAATATTCTCTTGTTGATTATATTGAATTTAGACAATTTGTTCAAGATTTAGTAGATAGATCTCTAATTTTCTTAACCACAAATCTTACACCTTTTCCTAGTATCAAAAATATTCCTTAGCATTTATTTTTCTTATGTTGTTCTCCATCATGTAATCTTATTAGCTTACATTATTGGGGGCTATTTTTTTGCATGGTTTTCATTGTGAACGTCATAATAGGACTTTTCCCTTTTCTTTCCACTTGGGCACAAGGTTTTTCTCTCTTCTCTCAATCTTCTTCATTTCTCATTTTAAAGTATTTTTTATCTCTTTTTCGGTAGAATCTTTTTCCATATGATGTTCTTTCATACATGGACTCTTTTGTTCAAGATCTTTCTCTTTAGGGGATTGATATCCTTCTTTACAAACTCTTCCTGTCCTAGAAGTATTTATATCTTGTAATGGATTTTCCCACTAAGTTTTTATAATGTGACATCCTTTGTCCTTTTAATTTTATGAAACCTATTTCTCTCTCTTTGTTAGTTTTCATCATTTATAGTACATTCTTTAAAACATGAGATTCATTATTTCACGCAAGGATTGATCATCTTTGTTAACAATCTTTTTCATGCCTCATAGAGCATGTCTATTAGAAATGATCTTCCTCTTAGGGAGTGTATGGTTTCTATCCTTCTTTCTACAAGATCTAGTATCTCTTTGTTGACTTGTTTTTTTTATAGTATGATGTCCTTTCTTGCACGGGTTTGTTTTTCTTACATTTAGATATTCTCTTTTTAAAGATATTTACATCCTTCTTTACAACTTATTCTTGCTCAAAAGTGTGTTTCTATTATAAATCTCTATCACTTTGAATTTATTAAATGTTGTATTTTCCCTTGCCTTCACACCCTTTGGGGGACAAGGTCTTGTTTTCTTCTTTTCCTTTCCTAAGGATCCACTTTCCTTTGTATAGTGGCATTTGTTTATCATGTGGAATTCTTTTCTTTTAACGAATTGTTCATTTTCATTAATGATTCTCTCTTATGAAAGATGTGTGAATCCTTGATCATGACCTCTTCCTTATTTGTGAAACTATGTTCATCATAAACAAATTCCCTTACTTGGGGGGATTAAAGTATGCTATCCTTCATCAAGAATCCATTTTCCACCTATAAATAACATTCTTGAATAGGGTACATTCTTGTTCTCCTCCCCTCTTTGTCTTTAAGATGTTTTCTTTGTTTAACAACTCCTATTGAAGATAGATGTCTTGTATCTAAGATGTCTTCCCTTCAAGGTTCTCTTCCTACTTGTAGTTATTCTTTCACAATTATATATTATTCGACTAACAAGAGTTTTCACTCTTTGCTAAGGTTATGGCATACATTGTTATTTTAAGGATATCTCCTAGTTGTTGGAAGTAGGTACCCTTGTTGTCTTTTCCTAATGATTCCACCATAGTCCTTTGTCACCATCATAAGAAGGGGGGAATAAATGTGGCCTCATTTGTACACTATGTAGCTCTTATTGGTAATTTGACTGACCACTTTTATGGATTCACATGGAGACTATGCTTTTCGTAAGAATGATCTTTTAAGATTTGTAGTGCACAAACTTCCAAATCCACCCCATGTGTAAAGTTTCAAAGCCACCTCATGAGAATAGTTTCAAAGTTTTCCTATACGCAAAATTTCAAAGCCGCCCTTTGAGAAAAGTTTTAAAGCTTCTCCATGTGCAAAATTTTATAAGCCACTATGTGTACAAATTTTGCAAGGTAGAATTGACTAGCATATCATAGATTTATAGATCATAAATTCTCCATCTATCTCTTTTTGAGATGAGTAGAACTAGCATAACACACCTTGCTAGATTTTCTACTCTTTCTTCATCTTCCTCTCCCATGGATCACCTAGCATAACACAACTTGTTAGACTATAGGATTCATGGTTTATCCCTCTCTCTTTCCATGATCTCGTAGATTTTCTAGTGGGTTATATCATGGAATGTTTTTCATCCTTGACGTATGCTATTTCCCTTTACATGTGATCACTTGTTCTCTTGCAATAGATTTTGGAACACAATGCTGGTGGATGGGAAATTCTCAATTGAGGTCTCTTCAACTAGTTGATTTGGAGTTTTTTTTAGTACTAACCCCTTGTTGTGTGTGTCTTTTGTCTATTTGTTATCTTTTATCTTTTCTTTTTTTTTGTGCCCTTGTACACGGTTGTTTGAGTTGACATCCTTTGTTTGGGGTCTTACGTCCTTAAACATAGTGATTTATTTTCTCTTTGCAATTTACCCATGATCATCTCTCTCTCTCTTTTTCTCTCCTTCTCTCTCTTTTCCCTTTTCCCTGAGCATGCATTTATCTCATACTCCTACTAAAGTGGGAGATAAATTTACCATTGTAAATTGTAAGGACCTAACATTTGTGTATAATTTCATGATTGTTTAGCACCCACCTTTGTGTGATTTCATAGTAAGACTTCATATGACACTTAATGGATACCTAAATTTAAATATAGGTCCTCTATCATTTCAATCTTGTTCAAATTCAAATTATGATTTTATTTCTAAGTGTGTTCCTTTATTTTTCCTCTAATAACACAATTTATTTCATCACCTAGGCTCTATGTTACCATTTGTGGCCTTCGTATTTTGTCACGATCTCATAACCAACTATACTATGTAATCTAGCATCCCAAATTTTCCAGGACCTATGGTCCTAATTTTGGATTTGGCTAGCTGGAACATAACACCAAGGGCATTGTGTTCCTAGTAACAAAACACCTTTTCCCTAAATATCAAGCCCAAATTAGTATTGGGGTCTCATCTTGGTGGTTTAGTAGGATATTTGGATTTATACTCAACCTACTTAAATTTCAACCCTTGAGATGTTGTGAGAGGTGTAGAAACACCCTATCTGTCCTTATTTTGGTATCCGTTATCAACTAAGATCAAGATTATCAAGCATTCAAACATTCACAATCTCAACTTCTTCTCAAGCTTTCAAGGTGTTCTTCTCTAGGGCTCAACCTTCTTTCCCTCATTTGAAGGCCTAGCAAAGGAGTGTTATATCAAGAAAGGAGATACACCCACATCTACACCTTCTTTCTTATTCACAATCAATAATTTTGGTGAATTCAAACATCCATCACATGAGGTTTTTCCTTTCATGATTTCCTTTTGGATTTTTCTATTAAGTCAAAGCTAGTACATTAACATACTTAATGACATTTAAAGAAGCACTTACATTGCCAAGGTACAATACATTCTATTTTTTAGATCTAGCTTTTGTTATATGATAGCACACTTTCATTTATTTCAACTCATTTCAAGGTTTATTCCAAACAAGGGTTTGTTTTAGGTGAACACCTTTATCCAACCTTCTACCTTGTTTTTTGTGTCTAGGTATAGGTAGTGTAGCTATCAGTTCTTGACTTGATAAGTATAGGACATGTCGAGATGACTACAATTGGATTTAGGCAAAACACATGGGTAAAGAATGCCCCAAGCTTCTTGTTCCCAAGAACAAAATGTCCAAGGTGTTTTGTACCTAGGAAAAACATCGTCAAATTCAAGTCATATGTTAATACAACTCTCAAGTCCCTATTTCAAGTCATTAGAAATTTTTGTCTATTTTTTGTCAACCTAGCCTTCTAAAACTGTCTAAATTTAATTAGTTAGCCTTCTATTCTACATCATTATCATATCTATCACATATATCCATTTCAATAACAAAATTATTGAAGGATAATTGTCCCACTTAGAGCTTAAGTCCTACTTGATCCTATTGGGCATCTTCCTTCCAATTGTGCATCAAGAAAAAGTGGGATGTATCCACCATATATTTCCTTTCCTTTTTCTTATTGGATAATAAGAATCTAGAATTCTTGAGTTCTTGTAAACTTTGTTATCAAGGGGGTAGGAGGGAAATATGGGCAAGGCCAATAAGTGACATACATGTTCTCCATAAGAAATTTATAAAAATATCTAAACACATTAGTAGTTGAGCTTTGTATCCCACATAAGATCTTATTGTTCATTTCCTTCCATATACTCCAACCAAGATGAGGAGGAATTGAACTCGAACATAGTTTAATAAGAGGGTTACCTGTTGGCCCCACCCAATCTAGTACCAATTGTTGAATCTCTCTTTCCACGACCTTATGAGCTCCCAGCTTCTACAATAACATACTCAAAATATCTAGGGAAAAATTTTAGTGGATCAATATGTGGAGAATACTTTTTGCATCTTGCTTACATAACACAGACCCATTCTTAACAAATTGCCTTGGTTAACAGTTTTATTATGGATAGCTTTAAACCAAAAGAAATTAACTCTAGGGATTATTAGAGGGTTCCAATTTTCCACCATAAATCATTGGGTCTACCTGCCTTTAGGATATTTATGTAAGAATATTTGATGAATAAACCACCTAGGGTTCTTAGTCCAACTAAACGTAGCATCCCTTTTAAAGAGGGGGATCTTAATTTTCTTTAACAACTCACATATCTTTATAGCTTTGTCTCATAGATCAGGTTTAACAAGACATCATTGAGAGAGATCCTTCTAAGACTCCAAGGGGGAGAAGCAATCTACCACCAAGTGACTAAACAACATCTGAGCACTAATATTGATGTCTCTAAATATTAGATGCATGGATAGAGGTTTGTCCCCCAACCATGTATCTTCCAAGAACCTAATCTTACAATCATTTCCAATCTACCATTTGATGCCCATCTAAATTATGCACCTATTATTCATAATATTATTCCAAATGTTAAAGTCACTCAGGAATCCCTAAGTTGCGAGGATCCTATAGAATTTTTCACAGTTGAGATATTTAGTGCTTATTATGTTACACCATTTAGCATTTTGCAACACAATTCACCATCCAAATTTAGTCATGATTTCTTTGTTGAGTAAATTATTTTTCCTTATCTCTAAGCCTCCCATAGATTTTTGGAAACACATATGTACAATATGAAAAATATGTATGGGGGAACATGGGTGTGATCCATCTTTTGCTAATTGCACAATCGAAAGGATTATGACCCAATAGGCTCAAGTACAACTTAAACACTAAATGGATTAATGATCTTTCATTGATAATGTATTGGGAGGAGTTATATTTTAGAGAATATGACTAACCAAATGCAAGATAGATGACTAAGTGAGTGAAATGACAACTTTTAGCAGAAATAGATGGACATAAATCAAATAGAAACATGTCATGAACAGAAAGAGAAACTAAGTTTTAGTATTGACTCGTTATTTGAATTTGAAGTTATTGTTAAGGGTATAGAACATTTAGGCATTTTTTACTTGGATATACAATGATTTTCCCATTGTATAATGTACACTTTTGCCTATAACTTTTTGGGAAAATTTACTTCAATTATGCCTAACCTCTTAATGAATTTTCCTATAGTAATGATGTACTACATAATGGATGATTTTCTCTTGTGATGCCTCCTATTTATAGTATTTTCCCAAGGGTAGGGGATGGAGTGAGTTAGCCATGATTAGATGAGAGAGGTTGAGTTGTGTTTCAAATATTGGGACAAGATGACAAAATAAGTGTCTAGGATAGCAAACGCTAAATGAATGGCTAGGATATAAAAGTCTCTTATGGATCCATGTGCTTCCAATCCTCTATCCTTGTTGGTTGATTTTATTTTTGTCCATATGTGGCTTTGTGAGGAAATTAAAATTTATTAATTCAAACAATGAATTGATTTAGCCATGTCTTTGATTTAAAGGGGTTGACTTTAATTATTTGATTGAACTATATAATTAATTGATTCAATCAATTACACAATTCCTTAATTTTTCATTTAATTAATCTAGATGGCTTACATTTAATTGATAAATGATTTAATTACCTTTCCAATTTTAAGGTGTTTACAAGCATGTATATGACATATAGAAGAAATGAGAGGCAAATAGAAGAATACCATAATAAATTGATTCATTTATCACCTTGTGCCAACAAAGAAACAAGGGTCATTTAAATAATATAAACAAATATATAACAAGAAACACATCATGGGGGAAGTATATCATGACATGCAAATACAAAATAATCCAACATACAAGAGGAGCTAATTAAGCATATCATCTATCGCCATCTCATTTTTTACTATTTAAGGAAGGTGAGAAACATGCAATAGGAGCAACATTGAGCATGGTAGATGGAGCTATCACAAGTTCCAAACAAGTACCATGCTCTAATGATGAGTCACTTTGTTTGTCACTAGAAGCAAGAGATGTTTTTTTGTAAATCTAGTAGATAAATTATGGTTAGCATCAATAAGTTTGTTCATATCATCAAAATGACTAGCACAAATATCATTTGCATTAGAAACATCATTATAATTATCATCATCAACATCAAGAGTATATTCTTCATCCAAATTAATCAAACTAGAATCTAAGATACAAATAGAATCATCATGTTTGTTAAATTTCATCTTCTTTGAATTAACTTCCTCCCTTGGGCTATACATAGGTTGGTCAAAGGGAATCAAGGCATTAATGGGTGTCTTAAGGGGGGGTGGGGGGGGGGGGGGGGGGGGTGTGTTTTAGGAAGCATCCTCACAGGCCCCAACATGATGTTTATGGTGATGGTCACATACACATATGTTACATTTTCTTTTGTTTTAAATTTGAGGTGGTTTAGGATCAATCAACATCAGGTCCTTTTCTTCTTTAGGAGGAAGACTAGACGAAACCAAGATAGGTTGAGAAATAGGAGATCCTAGACATTTGTAAGATATAGGAGGTGGAACTAAGGAAAAAATAGGAGGTGTAATATTTTCTATTTCTGTCAAATTTAATATTTTGTCCGTATGTCTCTGCTACGAATTCTCGTGTGAAGTTTCATGTTATATTGCGTGAAGTTGTGCTTGTATAAGCATTTTCTCACACGACAAAGGCACTCTCTCACATGAAGCAGAGCATTTTCTCGCATGAACTTTGACACTAGAGACTTATAATTTGCAATTTGGTACTTATGTTTTTTGCTTAATGATATTTTCCTGTTTACTATGATTTCTTGGTATTGTTTTCTAATACAACTTGACCGTGGGTTGTAGAACGTATGTCGAAGGCTCCCTAAAAACATGACTATGCACACTTACTGATTGTTTGATTGCAAGACACTTGTCAAAGATTCTTTTTAAAGAATTTCAAACCCACAATACATTATGTTTGCTTTCACGCTTTCTTTACATAGTCTAATTAGGGCCTTGTTAAAATATCTTAGGGGTCTTGATAGCATAATAGGGTATTAGGCTCTTCATTACATGGAAGTGATGCCCATGAATGAATTTGAGACCTAGAAGCTGCTAAGGGACAAATACCTGGGGGAGCAAGGAAAGGTAACACATCAATTGACACATCCACTAGTGAGGGGATTATGTTCTTCTGTCTTTGAGAGAATCAAAAACCTAGAAGCTCTTGGATTTGTTGAGAGAGGAGTTAGCTTGGTGATGAACATGTCTAGTGTGTTTGGGTAAGGTGTAGAGGTAGAGGATTATGCTCTTCTCTCTTTGAGGGAATCATAAACTCAAACCCTTGAATCCAAACCAAGTCCGAGTCACCTTTAGCGGGCTTGTCGGAAGTTGAACCTCTGGGAATGACCCAAGTGGGTACACACCTTTTTCCAATGATTCCATCCCACTATAATAAAGTTTCTTTATTGAGCGAAAGACTCCAAAGTCATGTTAATTTCTTCCTCTTGATCTATGATGTCAAACATCTTGAGGAAGCCCTATCTGTTGTACAAAGCGACGCCACTCCTAGCCCTGCTTGTTGGGGGTGTACACTTGTAGGTGTCAGTGTGACTGAGATCTAAACCTTGTTTGTGAGGGAACCAAAGGTTAATGTGAATGGAAGCCTATTAAACACTTTTTTAGCTAGTGGCCTACCCGATTCATCTTCAAAAGGGGGCATATTCTTTGCCCAGGGAGGGGGAAGAATCTCTCCCATAGATTCTCACCATAGGCATGCACCTGGATGTTTGAAGGTGGTATATGACACTAGCCCCTACTTTAAGGGTAACCTTTGAACATATATTATTGAGTCCTTGGAAACACCAAAAACATAGGCGCCCTCCAAGGGATGACATGACAGTGTGAGGTGAATGCATGCACATAAGTTGTGAGGCACAGATTTTGTCTTCTCTACCATTTTCTTTGTAGGGATAAATGAGTGTTTGTTTCGAGTCTTAAAACATCCAACATGTTCAAACTCATTAAGACTCCCATGATTCTTCTAAGTTGCTTTGTCCTCGGTGGAACTATTTCTGACTACTGATTGTGTCACAATTGCTTGAAAGTCCAAACCTCTATGCTTGTTAACGATTGGTTCCCAAAATGTTCAAACTAAAAATTGTTATTCTGAAACTATCCAAGATGATCTGTAAATTGAATACCCTGTCAGAGAACAGTCTGATCTATGTCTTGCAATCATTTTTCTATCTCGAAAAATAGACCTAACTAACAAGTTTTGCATTTACTTGCCTAGTTTTCTACACAAATTCACACGAGCTTTTGCATTGTTCTGCACTTTTTTGCGTGAGATTTTAGATCCTCACACGAGGTTGTACCCCATCTCTGTCAGATTTTTTGTCAGATTTTTGGCTCTATCTTGTAGTTTTTCATGCAAGATGCACATCTCTGCACCACTACTAGTGCTTCTTCATGCAAGCCTGACATATCTTCATGCAGGATTGTATTTCCTCGTGTGATACTATACCATTTTTGTCAGAATAATGAACTATTTATTGTCTCCATGTTGACAATATGCTTAGTCTGGTTCCTATTTGGTGTATGTCTGCACGTCTTCCTGCCAGTACACAGTTTGAAATTGGATGTCTCGGGCTAAGAACTACGTGATGATCACTTGAACTTACCTTGTCTCTCTATTGTCTACTCATTCTATTGTGTTATCATACCTTGCACCATGATAGTCATCTCTCAGTTGTTCTAGCCTTACTCTCGATGACTCGTGTCGGGTATATTTCACCTTTGTCACTCTTCACACTTATCTCGAGACATAGTTCTAAGCATAGTCTTAGTTTTCTCTCATTACACAATCTTCATCTATGACTTTTGCAACTCGAAGTAGCAACACATTCCCTTTACATCTTACTAGATGAGGTAGAGGTAGACCTTGCAATCGAGGAAGAGGTTGTTCCAAACTTGTCATGCAATCTGAGTGTTGTAGGGGATCTTCATGTTCCTCCTTGTCAGCTACATCTAGAGAGGGGTCATCTCAATCTCCCTCTCCTATCATTTGACCTTACATTCAACGTTCATTCCCTGTGGACTTTAGTTGGGTTTGGAACCCATTGTTTCAAGAACATCAAAACTCTGAAGGGTCATCATCTGAATCTGACCCTATTAATGCAACAAAGGTTTCCTTACCCATGACCTCTCGACATACTACACACCCTTGCACTAATTCTGTACATGCTACACACTTGCACACTAACAAGATGGTAGATCAAAATCAAGAGGGTGAACACAATAGAGGTCATGATCAATCTCAAAATGA
The DNA here is from genome assembly GCA_027943335.1 of Chamaecyparis obtusa. Taxonomy (NCBI): domain Eukaryota; kingdom Viridiplantae; phylum Streptophyta; class Pinopsida; order Cupressales; family Cupressaceae; genus Chamaecyparis; species Chamaecyparis obtusa. The sequence continues at coordinate 17,468 of BSBK01011567.1, read as the reverse complement.
CAAAGATAGATATCATTCTCAAAGAATTTTTGACATTCTTGGTAATGACAATGAGGAGATAACTCAACATGACATAAAGGTTGCCCGAGCTAATAAAGGCATCCTCAAGATGATGGAGATCCTCATGAAAGAAGAGAAGGAGAAATACTTTCTCAAATTGGCCAACCAAGGGGCCAAGTTACCTCTGCACTACAACATCGAAACTCTTATGGTCAAAGAGGAAACTGACAATGCTAAACTACAAAAGTTAGTCCAAGACATGCAAGACCAAATTAGTCAAATCATGAAGGACAAGGAAAAACCAACAAAATAGTTCACACTAGATAACATTTGTCCATTCCCATTCGATAAAAGTCTCTGCATGCCTCCTTTTCCTAAAGGAGTGGAACTTCCAAAATATGACAAATATTTGGGTACCTCTGATCCTCAAGATCACTTGAGAGAGTTTGGTGCCATGTCTATGGATTTTATACATGACCAAACATACCTCATGCGTCTCTTCCCACGTAGCTTGGGAGGCTCTGTTATGGAATGGTTCTCTCGGTTACCTACTAGCATCAAGTCTTTCAATGAGATTACCAACTTGTTCCTACAACACTACTCACACAACATCCAACATCCGGTTAACATATGTGACCTTTGAAACTTGAAACAATGACATGAGGAACCTTTCTTGACATTTCTCCAGAGATGGAGACAACTTTATACAAAATATTCTTGCAAGATACCTGAGTCTGAAAAGCTCGACATCTTTTTCCCAATTTTGGGTACCAAGTACAGCTGCAAGGTCCTTTGACCTTTGATGACATGATTAAACAAGATATGAGAATAGAAGCATTCATGGTCAAGAAAGGAGAACTGACCCTACACAAGGATAACAAACATGGGTCCTCCTTGAGCAAAGACAAACCTAAATTTGTTTATAAAAATTGAGATTTTGTCAATGATGGAGTTGTTGACAACGTGACTCCAAAGCCTTTGAAGGTTGTGTTCAATCTTACCTCCAGCATGCAGGTAGCCAGAGCCATTGAAAAGGCTATGATAGAAACTCAACCGCCTTCGAAGTATTCCAAAAGCAAACCTTGGACCCCTCGACCCAAGTGTGAGTACACTCCCCTAGGGGAACCTCTTGACGTGGTTTATAAGACTCTCTTACAAAACCAAATACTCACTCCTCTAGATAATTCACGTCCTTATGATCCACAACTATGACCTTCTTGGTGGAACAAATATGCATACTGTGATTACCATCAGAACAAAGGTCACAAAACTGCTAGCTGCATCCAACTGCGGCATAAGATCCAAGATCTTATCGACAATGGTGATGTTGTTGTGGGAAACCACAACAACAACTTGGATCACTAGGCATTCAAAGACTCCTTTCCTCCTCATGAGAAGGGTGAATCTTCCAAAGCCAAAAATGCCAACGCAAGGTCAACTATATGTATAGTACCAATGATAATGTCATTAATACGGTTGAACCTATTGATGTTGAATATTGTGATGTTATCACCATCAAGGGATGCAAGGATGCTCCCAAGTCCAAAAATTTTGTTCATCTTTTGAGGCCCTATGTCTCATTCCCATGAGCAAGAACAGTCTCAGGTTTGTGCAAACACTATCACTTGGTCTCGTGCGAAGATCTTTCTCAATGACCCTGAGCCTTCCACATCTACACCAAAAAAACCTATTGATAAAGTTATTGTTGGCCCTACCAACAAGAATTTGAAATTGGTCACCTCATCTAACAATACTAATTATAGCATCCTGGACCAATTGTAATAAACCAACACTCAGATTACTATCTTTGAGCTGTTGAAAATCTCACCTTCTCATAGGAAGATTCTTGATAAAGCCCTCGTTGAGGCAAATGTCCCCAAGGATCTTGATCTAGACCAGTTTAAATCCATGGTAGGTCACCTGACCTCACCCCATTACTTGTCTTTCTCTGAGGAAGATGATCATTCTTTGAGCCATCCACATGATAACCCTCTACATATTGAAGTCATGATTGGCCCAAAGTGTGTCCTTTGTGTCCTTATTGATAATGGTGTTGGCCTTAATATATGCTTTGCTAGCTTGCTCACCCAGTAAGGCTATGGTGAATACTACATAGATGCTCATAAAAAGTTCACCATTAACACATATGATGAAGAGGAACAAAAATCTAAAGGGCTAGTTGTGTTTCCAATTTGGGTTGGACCTATTGAGAGGGATGTCATCTGCTAGATTCTAGGCATTCCCCTAGCATACAATATACTATTGGGAAGACCATGGATCCACAAGATGTAGGTGGTTCCTTCCACCTATCATCAGTGTATAAATTTCCCGTTCCATAGAGTAGAAGTAACAATTCCTGCTAATACAAGTTATACTTGCAATATGCTCACACAATCTGCTAATAGCTCTATCCCAACCAACAAAGAGTCTGCTAAATTCTTTGATGCCAAACTCAAGGAAATGGAATAGACTCTAAAGCTCAAGGATACTAGCATGAGGGAGTATCAGATTGAACCTATGTTGTCATTAAAAACTCTATCTCCATCTTTGTGTTCCTATGGAAAACCCTATGAGGGCAAGAAACCTTCTGCTATCTCTCCTCAAACAATCTATGATGGTGCCTTTGTAAAGGCCATGACACCACTCAAGGATGAAGATGAAAATAGAGCTATTGTAGCTTGGATTTACCACGGGGAGAACACACATAAACATGTCACTCCCACTCATGAAAAAGAACCTGAATGATATGGAACAAGCTTCGAGCTTATGAAATTCTTTGGCTATAAAGGGAATGACCCTATAGGGGTGAATAACAATGGATTACTCAAACCACTTGAAGCTACAAGATGACAAACAAAAGACACTGTTAGTTTAGGCTTCAAGAAGATCCTATTCCACCTAGGGATTAATAAATTTGTACCAAAACCGGAACACCAAATGGAACTGGAAAACACCTCTACAACTAAGAACTCAGAGGATAGCTCTGATAAGGATACCTTTCCTTATGCTATTCCTCCAAATCTTGCCACACTCTTTGCAGATCTAGATGATCCTGTACCATGTGTCAGTAAGGCAGAGATTGACAGTGACTTTGATGGCACCACCTCAGTCACTTCACTGACATACGTGCGGTTGAGAAAAATACAAACTGCCCATCCTAGCTACTAGTGTGAATTATACATGTTGTCACACTTCCAGAAGTAGTTTGAATGAGAACAAGTCCAACAAACTATCACTACTATGAGAGATGGATAAGAATCAGATGGTACTACAAGTAGTGACGGAGTACCTATCTCAAGCATCATCGACTCACATGAGTATGAATTTGATTCTCTATCTGATGCGACCTCAGACAAGGATGTAGATATGGTGCATGTATATGAAAACCTTCTTGAAGTAGGTGAAGGGTCTAGTGTTAGGACAACCAAGTGTGATTCCACTAACATTAACATACCCTCTACTACGGATGTGAGGATTCAAAGGAATTGGAATGCATCTATGGATGAGATTGCTTTAGGTGTCGACTTGCTTGTCTATGCTTTTGATGACTATACCATGAACACACTAGAACCTATCACTTCTCTTCCACTTTGCCATCTCGAACTCATAAATTAGAACTCTTCCTCCCCATCTAGTGAAGTCCTTACATTCCAGAATGATTATACTCTTTCCTACTACCTTAAAGTTGTCTAATCAGTAATGTCCTCCACCAGTGAAGACAATGTCAACATGACTAAGGCTGATATCAAGTATCTCAGTCACAAAATTAAAAGAAAAAAGAATAGGTGCTCTAATGGTGAAAATCACATTGTGGCAATATCATAATTGAAAAAATTAAAAATAAAAGATGTACCTGAGGGTGAAAACCTCTCTGAGGCACCCAAGGATGGGATACTTGATACAATTCCAAGTCATTTTCAATAAAGATCATCAGTAATGATTGAGCCAACTCAACTTGTGAACTTGGGCATAGAAGCACAATCACAGATCATTCATTTGGCATAGTCATTATTTGAAGTAGAGAAAGAGGAATTCATTACTTTCTTTCGGAGCAAGAAGATCAATTTCGCATGGACATACTTTGATATGCTAGGATTGGATCCAAATCTGATCATGAATCACTTTTCCATTGCACCAAGTGTTAGGCCTATTAAACAAAAGCTCCATAAGATGCATTTGCATGTGGCGTTACTAGTCAAGGATAAATTGGAAAAACTTCTCAAAGATGGCTTTATCAGAGCAATTGACTACACACAATGGATTTCCAACATAGTTCTAGTATCTAAACATGACAAATCCATCTGAGTCTCCACAAATTTTTGGGACTTGAACAAGGCATGTCCTAAAGATGACTTTCCATTGCCTAACATTGACATGATTGTGGATATTACGGCTGGTTATGAAATGTACTCACTGATGGATGGTTTCTCTAGCTACAACCAAATAAAAATCACACCAGAAGATCAAGAGAAAACCACCTTCACATGTGCATGGGGGACTTTATGTTGGAATTTCATGCCCTTTGGACTCAAGAATGTTGGGGCTACATATCAGAGACCTGTCACCACTATCTTTCATGACATTATGCATAAGACAATGGAAGATTATGTGGATGATACCCTAGCTAAGAGAATGCAATAGAAAACACACCTTACAGATCTGGGTCCTATACTAGATCGCATGGAACAATTCAGTCTAAGGCTCAATCCGAAGAAGTGTGCATTTGGGGTTCCATCTAGAAAGCTACTTGGCTACATCATCTCTATAAAGGGTATCAAAGTGGATCCTAAAAAATTCCAAGCCATCATGGAAATGCCTCCACCGCGTAACATCAGTCAAATGAGAGGACTTTAGGGTCGATTGCATTCTTTCTGGTGCTTCATCTCACAACTGGCCAACAAGTCACATCCCTTCACTAAGACTTTACACAAAGGTGTGACTTAAAAATAGGATGAAGATTGTGATAAAGGGCTCACATAGATGAAGAATTATCTTGTGAATCCACTAATATTGATGCCTCCTATTCTTGGGAAGCCACTCATTCTTTACATCTCTTCTACGAATACGTCACTGGGTGTCCTATTAGCTCAAGAAGATTAGAATAATAAGGAAAGAGCTATTTACTACATTAGTAGGACATTGGTCTCCTATGAAACAAATTACTCTATCATAGAGAAGGCTTGCTTAGCAGTGGTATTTGCTTCACAAAAATGTGACACTGCATGCTTGCTCACATTACACGTATCATTAATAAGATTGATCCTTTAAAATATTTGCTCAATAAGGTTGTCCTCATGGGTAGACTAGAAAAGTGGGTCATGATACTTAGTGAGTTTGACATCGAGTACGTAGATAGGAAAGCCATCAAAGGATAGGCAATCGCAAACCAGTTGATAGAGGCACCCCTCACATACCATCAACCATTGAGCATTAAATTCCTAGATGAGTCCATACTGCTTCTCGCACATCAATCATGGACTATGTTCTTTGATGGATCATTCACCCAACATGGGTCAGGTGCTGGGATATTATTCATCACGCCACAAAGGTACTCTTTACCCAAAGCATACAAGATGTTGTTTCCTTGTACAAATAACATCGCTGAGTATGAAGCTCTGATCAATGGCATGAAGATAGTCATCGAATGGCGAGTGTATGAACTCAAGGTCTTTGGAGAATCACAAATGGTCATCAATCAAGTCAATGACATCTATTAGATAAAGGATGAAAAATTGGTACCTTACAAATGGATGGTCGATGATCTCCAAAAGTACTTTGCACATATCATCTTCCAACAAATTCCAAGGGCAGACAACAAAGCGGCTGATGCAATGGCTACTCTTGCTTCTATGCTACAAATGCCAGAGAACAACTTCTAACATGACTTCCTGGTGGAAACATTGCTCTACCGAGCCTATGATACCCTTGAATCTCAGATGATATGTTCCATCATCAGACACAAATCATCCCTCTACCACCACATTTACTCCTACCTTCATGACTAGATTGTTCCAGATACCTACACCCAGAATGAGAAACGTCACCTAATCTGTAGTGCTTCATGGTATGTCATCATAGCTAATGTATAGGTGAGGTCTAGATGGTACCCTCCTTAGGTGTTTAGAACCTGACGAGTCTAAGTGTGCGTTAGCTAAGGTGTGTGAAGGCATATGTGGATCTTACTTGAGCGGCCTAACACTAGCCTGTAAGCTTATTAAATTTGGTTACTATTGGCCATATATGGAAAAGGAAGCTACACAGTATGCTAAAGCCTGTAAAAAGTGTCAGCTACATGGAAATCTAATCCATGCTCCTGCCAAAGAGCTAATTCCCTTCATCACTTTCTTGCCATTTCAATAATGGGCCTTTGATTTGGTGGCTCAAATTCATCCATCTTCATCGAATGGACACAATTTCATCATCACTGCTATAGATTATTTCACCTAGTGGGTCGAGGTAGTACCTCTCACCATGGTAAATAGAAAATCTATAGCCATGTTCATACTAAATTACATCATCTACAAGTATGGTGTACCCTCCTCAATAATCACTAACAACGGGGGGTAGTTTAAGAATAAGGATTTGAAAGAGCTATGCTCTAAGTTCAAAATCACAAAGCACTGGTCTTCCATCTATTATCCCTAGGGTAATGGACAAGTAGAAGCATCAAACAAAGTGATCCTCAAAATCTTGCACTGCACAGTTCACAAATATGGATGAGACTGGCATCTCTAGATCAATCCAACTCTATGGGCTTATTGAACAAGTATACAAACACTAACAGGGGCCACACCCTTTACTTTGGTTTACAGAGTGGATGTTGTGCTACCAATCGAGGTCAAGATTCATACTTTGCGAGTCTCTCTAGAGGGCCTCATCACTGATGATGATAGCATAATATCTCAACTACAAGAGCTATAACTATTGGATGAATGTTGACAAGTGGCATTTGATCACCTCTGAGCATATCAAAAGAGGATGTCCAAGAGCTATAACAAGAAAGTGGTGTAGGAGCACCTAGGCTAACCTCTACTAGTTAGTCAATTTTGGCTTGTACTTGACTCTATCCAAGTCAAGAAGTTAGTATAGGTTGGTTGAGGACCTTAGAAGGTCTTTTTTTTATGTTGGCTAGGTGAATTAGTCACTAAGACTAAGTTCACACAAATAGCCTATGTTAGTTGTTATTTAAATTTCTTAATGCTAGGAGTTAGGGAGATTGAGTCATTAATATGTCTTAGGCCTAAGAATGGTTAATGGTTGTTAAATCAATATGATTATCATGAATGATCTTGGATCCTCAAAATATATGAGGATAAGAAGCCTAGAATATAGGATTAAGGCATCTATCAAAGTTGCCAAGTGTTGTAAGAATGTTGTCATAACAACATTTGCACTTATTGCAAATATTCCATGCAACATGGATAGCCTCGGATTCCTTTGATTGTGGGAGGTTATGCTCAACCAAATAGGCCCTAAAATAGTGGAGGAGACACCTAATGGATTAATGGCTTGAATCTCCAAGCAATGGATTCATTATTGTAAAAGTTTGAGTTAATGTATTGAGCTCTACAATTTTGTTTTGAAGTGATATTTCAGTTTTTGAAGGAACAATCATACTTTTAGCTAGAATTTCATTGATAAAATGGTTGATTCATGTTATATAGTCATTTTTAAGACTTTTTAATTTTATGTGTTAAGGTTTTAGAGTATTTTTATCATAGTTTACAAGTTGTTTTAGTTCCGGACCTTTCTTTTGGTCACACTGTGACATAATTTGTAAAAATGGCTCCCATGCGAGTTTCAACCATGGAAACACTAAATAATTGGTTGAATATTCAATTGGGTCCTCTTTAAATATTGTATATAAAGGTAGGAGGCATCATGAACAAGGGAGCTAGCTTTATGATTAGGCCCTAGGCGAGTTAGACATAACCGGTTAGAGGCTTGACAGGGAGAAATCAAGTCATTTCATGTGCGGAATGGGAAGTATAGTACATCCCCAAGAATTTTTATGGTATTTTTTCATTTTATTTATCCATCCTAAGAATTTTTAAGTTGTACCAATCCATTAGGATAGGTTTTGAGCAATTTTCATCAGTCCTAGATAGGCTGTCCTAGAAACTAGGCCTTTTAACCCTGTTTCTCCTTGATATTAGGAAGGAGGTGTACGAATGGTTTCAGAGCCTTAGACCTTCAAAATATTCAATTTAAGCCAAAAGGTTATCCATATATAAAGTTATATTTTCAGGTTGTTTGGAGATTTTGGTCAAGAAAGGGAAAAAGCCATTAAAAAGGGCTACTAGAAATAGGCCTAAAATTAAGGTCTCTTTTGATGAAATCTTGAATCTGATAAACCTATGAGCCAAGAACCTTCCCAAATAATTAAAATGGATGGAATATGAATTAATTAAATGTGAAGAAGGTCCCCATGATTAATTTTGAAATTTGTGAAGTTTTAGTGGATTTGCCACTTAGATCCATTTAAGTGAAAGTGAGAAAGAGAACCAAAATTAAGGTGTGGATCATCCAAGGTGGAGTTTTCAAGGTGTGACTCTTGTAGTAAAGAGTGAATAGGACTTATTTAATGATTTAATCCTATTAGGAAATCCTATAGAAGCATAGGATACTAGGAGATAAGAGAAATATCTTGGTGGGAGTGGAAAACTAAGCCTAGGAGTTTTATCCTTACATCATATTGGTATCAAAGCTTGGTTGATCAAGCTTGTGGTTAATGTTGTAGCCTTATGAATCAGTAGGAGAGAATACAATAGATAGAGCCATAGTGACTAATGCTGAACTAGCAAAGAAGGTTGAGGAACAAGAGGAGGATAATAAATTGTTAAGGCAAAGACTAGGTCAAATGGAGCAGCTCTTGGGTGAAGTCCAAGAAAAAGATGATAGGGTCAAAGAGAAGATTGACCTTAAAGAAGAAGCTAAAAGCAAAGGAGAAAGAATTGGATTTGGAGGAAGAAGCACCAGATCCTGACCCTATTCTTCCTGAAGAGCCATTCTTGAAAGCACTGAAGGCATTGAGTGGCAAGGCTTTAGAAGGTTTCCCACTTTTTAGTGGACAAATGGATCTAGATTCAGTTGTGGATTGGATTGATAGCATAGAGAACCATTTTGAATGTGATGGTATCTCTGAAGCACAAAAGGTAATTGTGGCCAAGCCTATACTAAGAGGTTTAGCTCTTACTTGGTGGAAGTTTGTGCAAACCGAGAGGGAAAAGGATGGTAAAGGTCCTATTGTGACATGGAAGGGTATGGTATCCAAAGTCAGAAAACATATCTTCCTGATGACTATGAATTCCAAATGCATAGAAGGAGACACAATCTTAGGCAAAAAGATTTGGATGTCCAAGCATATATCGAGGAATTTCAAAAATTATGTTTGAGGTCCAAGGTAGTTGAAGATGAGAGCATCAAGCTAGCAAGGTATTTGAATGGCCTCAAATGGTCTATTCAAGAGGAGATGAGCCTATTGAACTTCAAATCCATTAGGCAATGCTATCAAATGGCCTTGAAGATAGAGGAGAAGAGAAAGAGAAAGTAAGAAAGCTCCAAAGGTAAAGGCAAGGGAAAAGATACCAAAGGTCAAAGAGGTGGCTATGGTGGAAGAAGTTTTGATTCAAGAGCTCAAGGTGAGGTAAAATTCAATAAGAAGCAAGAAGGAAGCTCAAGTAGAGGTGGTAGAGGAAGGAATTATAACTCTAACTCTAGAGGAAGAAGTAGTGGTTCTTCACAATGAGGAAGAGGCAATTATTTTGCCAATATGAAGTGCTACCATTACAATCAAATGGGGCACCCTGCCTATAGATGCCCTGAGAAAGGTGGCTCATCATAAGGAGGTGATAAGAGAGCTAACCTTGTTCATGAAGACACAAATGCAATAGATAAACATTCTAAGATTCTATTAAATTTAGAGGAAGGGGAGAACCTCATGATGATGAGAACTCTAATCAAGGAACCAGTGAAGGAGGAGCCAAGCAAAAGAAGATCTTTGTTTAGGATCAAATGCAAGATAATGGGGAAAGTATGTAGGGTCATCATTGATTCAGGCTCTAATGATAACATAGTGTTAGAAGAAGTAGTCAGCAAGCTCAAATTGAAAAGGATATCCCATACCAATCCTTAAAAGGTTACTTGGCTTAACAAAGGACAACATGTGTTAGTGAATGAGAAAGCATGGGTGCAGTTCTCCATTAGAAGGTACAAAGACAAATTTTTATGTGATGTGTTGCCTATGGATGCATGTCATTTTCTCCTAGGTAGACCTTGGCAATTTGACTGCCAAGCCATGCATGATGGAGGAAAGAATTCCTATTCTTTCAAGAAGGATAATACAACCTTCAAAATTTAGTCATTGTTGGAGGATGCTGAAGTAAAGATAGCAGGTCCAAATGTTCTTATGGTAGGTGAAAAAGAGTTCCTACAAACCATGGAAGAGAGTGAAGGCATAGGGTATGCATTGGTGTTGAAACCAAGAGAAGGAGGTGAAGACAAGGTGACTAAGAAGACTGGATTACCAAAGTAGATTCAAGGTATGTTAAAGACTTACCAAGGCATTGTAAGTGATGGTCAACCTTTAGCCTTACCCCCTCAAAGAGCCATAAGTCATAGGATAGACCTTATCCCAGGAGCTACCCTACCTAACAAAGCAGTCTATAAGATGACCCCTCAACAAAATGAGGAAATAGCAAGGCAAATACAAGAACTCTTAGACCAAGGCCTAATTAGAAAGAGTATTAGTCCATGTGCTGTACCCACCATACTTGCACCTAAGAAGGGAGGAACTTGGAGACTATGTACTGACTCAAGGGATATCAATAGGATAACCATAAGGTATAGGTTCTCTATCCCTAGGATTGAAGACTTAATGGACTGTTTAGGTGAAGCAAGGTACTATAGCAAGATAGACTTGAAGAGTGGCTATCACTCAATAAGAATCCATGAAGGAGATGAGTGGAAGACAACCTTCAAAACCAATGAAGGGTTGTATGAATGGCTTGTCATGCCATTTGGATTATCAAATGCCCCCTCTACATTCACGAGGCTCATGAATGAAGTACTCAAGGACTACATAGGCAAGTTTGTAGTTGTATATCTAGATGATATACTAATTTTTAGCAAGATAAAGAGTGAGAATTTGGAGCACCTTAACATTGTCTTCAAGAAGCTGCATGAAGAGAGGTTGATGGTCAATTTGGATAAGTGTGAGTTCATCAAATCAGAATTGGTGTATCTTGGTTTTGTCTTATCTCATGGAAATTTGAAAATGGATAAGAGCAAGGTAGAGGCTATCATGAATTGGCCTACTCCAAGGTTAGTAACTAAGGTAAGGAGTTTTCATGGTCTTGTACAATACTATAGGAATTTTATTAGACAATTTAGTGCAATTTGTGCTCCTATGTTAGACACTATCAAAGGAGGAATGAAAACTAAGTTTGTGTGGAATGAAAATGGTAATAAGAGCTTTGAGTTGTTGAAGGAGAGGATAGCTACCCAACCTATTTTGGTGCTGCCAAGCTTTGCGAAGCTATTTACCATTGAATGTGATGCTAGCAATGTAGCAATTGGGGCTGTTCTAATCCAAGAGGGCAGATCGGTGGCTTTCCATTCTAAAAAGTTAAGTGAGGCTAAGAGGAAGTACTCCTCATATGACTTAGAGATGTATGCATTGGTCCAAGCTCTAAGAAAGTGGAGGCACTACTTTCTTCCCAAGGATTTCATTGTGTATTCATACAATCAAGCACTTAGCTTCCTAAATTCACAAGAGAAGTTGAGTCACAAACACATGAAGTGGGTTGAGTACCTACAAGCCTACACCTTTAATATCAAGAACAAGAAGGGTGTACTAAACAAGGTGGCTAATGCATTGTCAAGAAAAGCCCTCACTCTCCAAGAAATTTAGTTGAAAAGCATGGGGATAGATCATTTCAAGGATCTATATGCAGATGATGAAGACTTTGCTGACATCTACAAGGTATGTGCTGAATACAAGAATAATTTTCATAGTAAATATGTTGATTATACTTTGCAAAGTGATCTCTTGTTCAAAGGGAATCAATTGTGTGTTCCTAGAGGCTCCATTAGAGAGAATTTGATTCAAGAAAAGCATAATGGTGCTTTGAGTGGTCACTTTGGGATCACTAAGACTCAAGACCTTGTTTCAAGGTTTTACTTTTGGCCTAGAATGAATCTTGATGTTAGGAGGTATCTGCAGAGTTGTGTAGTATGTCAAAAGGCCAAGGGCACTTCTACAAATGCTAGTCTTTATCAACCACTACCGATTCCTACTAGGCTATGGGAATGCTTAAGCATGGATTTTATAGTTGGGTTACCCAAGACAAGACAAGGGATGGACAGTGTGTATGTGGTTGTGGATAGATTCAGCAAGATGGCTCACTTTATGCCATGCAAGACTACACATGATGCAAGTCAAATAGCATCTTTATTCTTCAAAGAGATCATGAGAATACATGGACTACCAATCAGCATTGTTTCAGACAGAGACACAAAATTTATGAGTCATTTTTGAAAGACTCTTTGGCAAAGATTGGGTACTAACTTATCTTTTGGGTTAGCCTACCATCCCAAACCAATGGTCAAACAGAGGTTCTAAATAGGAGCCTTGGAAACCTTCTAAGATGCCTAACTAAGGAGTATGGTCAGCAATAGGATCAATTGATTGGGCAAGCTGAATATGCCTATAATGATACTATCAATAGATCAACTGAGAAGAGTCCATTTGAAATTGTATATGGCCTACATCTTAGAGGAGTCTATGAGTTGAGGGATTTAAAAGATGGAGTAAAGGCAAGTGCATATGCTGATGACTTTGCATTTGCTATGCAAGAAGTTCATGAAACAATGAGGAAGACATTGGTAGGCAACACCACCAAGCACAAAGCCAAGGTAGATGAAACTAGAAGGTTAGTGGAGTTCAAAGTTGGTGATCTTGTTATGATACACTTGAACAAATCCAGGTTGAAAAAAGGAGTCCCTCATAAGCTACAAATGAGGAGGATAGGACCATGTCCTATATTGGAAAAGTATGGTGACAATGCCTTCAAGATAGACTTGCCGGAGGATAGTGGATTGTCCAATATTTTTAATGTTGTAGACCTTGTCCATTACAAGGGAACATAGCAAAATAGTGATCAGAATATCAATGAGGTGATCAAGGATGTGGAAGATCTTCAACTTCCTACTACTACAGGTACAGGGGCAGATAGTGTACTAGACACAAGGACCTACAAGAAAACCAGACATAAAGAGTATAAAGAGAACCTCATTCAAAGGTATGGGAATAATGTTTCTGATGCTATTTGGGTCAAGGAAATAGAGTTCAAAAGGTTGGGAATTGATCCTAGCCTCATCAATCCAAGGGTGGATTGAACTTCTTATTTTGGGGAGGATGGTGTAGGCGCACCCAGGCTAACCTCTACTAATTAGTCAATTTTGGCTTGTACTTGACTCTATCCAAGTAAAGAAGTTAGTATAGGTTGGTTGAGGACCTTAGAAGGTCTTTTTTTATGTTGGCTAGGTGAATTAGTCACTAAGACTAAGGTCACACAAATAGCCTATGTTAGTTGTTATTTAAATTTCTTAATGCTAGGAGTTAGGGAGATTGAGTCATTAATATGTCTTAGGCCTAAGAATGGTTAATGGTTGTTAAATAAATATGATTATCATGAATTATCTTGGATCCTTGAAATATATGAGGATAAGAAGCCTAGAATATAGGATTAAGGCATCTATCAAAGTTGCCAAGTGTTGTAAGAATGTTGTCATAACAACATTTGCACTTATTGCAAATATTCCATGCAACATGTATAGCCTCAAACTCCTTTGATTGTGGGAGGTTATGATCAACAAAATAGGCCATATAATAGTGGAGGAGACACCTAATGGAGTAATGGCTTGAATCTCCAAGCAATGGATGCATTATTGTAAAAGTTTGAGTTAATGTATTGAGCTCTGCAATTTTGTTTTGAAGTGATATTTGAGTTTTTGAAGGAACATTCATACTTGTAGCTGTAAATGCATTGATAAATTAGTTTATTATTGTTCTATAGTCATTTTTAAGACTTTTTCATTTTATGTGTTAAGGGTTTAGAGTAGTTTTATCATAGTTTACAAGTTGTTTTAGTTCAGGGCCTTTCTTTTGGTCACACTATGATAGAATTTGTAAAAATGACTCCCACGTGAGTTTCAACCATGGAAACACTAAATAAGTGGTTGAATCTTCAATTAGGGCCTCTATAAATATTTTATCTAAAGGTAGGAAGCATCATGAGCAAGGGAGATAGCTTTATGATCAGGCCCTAAGCGAGTTAGACATACTCGGTTAGAGGCTTAACAGGGAGAAATCAAGTCATTTCATGTGGGGAATGGGAAGTAAAGTACATCCAAAGGAATTTTTATGGTATTTTTTCATGTTATTTATCCATCCTAAGCATTGGTAAGTTTTACCAATCCATTAGGATAGGTTTTGAGCAATTTTCATCAGTCCTAGACAGGCTGTCCTAGAAACTAGGCCTTTTAACCCTGTTTCTCCTTGATATTAGGAAGGAGGTGTACGAATGGTTTCAAAGCCTTAAACCTTAAAAATATTAAATTTAAACCAAAATTTTATCCATATCTAAAGTTATATTTTCAGGTTGTTTGGAGATTTTGGTCGAGAAAGGGAAAAAGCCATTAAAAAGGCTACTAGAAATAGGCCTAAAATTAAGGTCTCTTTTGATGAAATCTTGAATCTGATAAACCTATGAGCCAAGAACCTTCCCAAATCAGTCAAATGGGATTTAATATGAATGAATTAAATGTGAAGAAGGTCCCCATAATGAAGTTTGAAATTTGTGAAGTTTTAGTGGATTTGGCACTTAGATCCATCTAAGTGAAAGTGAGAAAGAGAACTAAAATTAAGGTGTGGATCATCCAAGGTGGAGTTTTCAACATGTGACTCTTGTATTAAAGAGTGAATAGGACTTAGTTAATGATCTAAGCCTATTAGGAAATCCTATAGAAGCATAGGATACTAGGAGATAAGAGAAATATCTTGGTGTGAGTGGAAAACTAAGCCTAGGAGTTTTATCCTTACATCAGAAAGCTAGACCAAGGGACTTCCAAGTGGGTGATCTCATCCTGAGAGAAAACCCTAAGAATCAACAAAAATAGATCCAAAAGGGAAAATTTTAGCCGAATTGGCTTGGTCCGTATACTACTATTGCAATTTTTGGGTCTGGTGCCTATCAACTCTCTACTATTGAAGGAGAACAACTTAAAGAGAAGATCAACGCTCTGCATCTGAAATGATTCTACAGCTAAGACATCATCCAAATGCTCCATGTAAATGGTTCAATTCTAAAAAAAATCCTAAAAATTGCAAAATGTCCTTAAAAAATCTATTATCTTGGTGAAAAGCAGGTAAAAATGTGCCTTGATAATACAAAAAAAAATACAAAAATACAAAAAAATTGAAAAAGAAAAAAAAGTGTCATTGATGAAAACCTGGCAAACAGGTGTCATGGTAGCAAATTTTTTATTTATTTTTTACTAAGATGGTGAAAACCTAGTAAACATGTGCCTCTTGTTCTACAATGCTATACCTATCACCATACTGCTTGGCTCTATATAGTTGCTCTTTGCTTTCCCGCTTTCCTGCTTTAAGTTTGCTTGCTCATGCACACACTCTTAGTTACCTTCAGAATCTACTCAAACCTACATGGATTGAAACTGGTCATACGCTAGGGGCAACCTTCCTAGTCTAGGGGACACCATCCTATCACTTTCAAAGATCTCTCTCGCATCAGTCACCAATGGTTCTCACTGCGTCTTCCTACTGATGCCTAGCTATCACTAAGATCTCTCTCCTTTAGGATCTCCCTCATGTCAGTCACCAGTGTTTCTCACAGTGTCTACCTACTGATACCTAGCTATCACTAAGATCTCTCTCCTTGAGGATCTCCCTCACGTCAGTCACCAGTGGCTCTCACTGTGTCTGTCTATTGTCATCGTACTAATGAGACTTCTTGTGAACAACATATGTCTGATCTAACATCAATCTGCCTAAACTAAAATTGAATTTGAAACTCTTTGAGACATGCTAATATTTTCTTTTGTGTGCTTGTCTTTTTCGCTTTATCAACTCCAGGACATCCATCTTAACTAAGAGATGAGAATACTAGGGGCATGATCATTTTCTTTGCTTTATGTTTGTTGGTTTGGTTCCAATAATCCAAAGGATCCAATATATAAGAGGGGTGTCCACTATGAGAGCCTCTATCTCATGTTAGATGGCCATCTATTCCTCCACTCCTTTTATATGGAAACTTTGGTGAGGTTAGTTCTTCTCCTTGTCTGTTTGAGTAACTTCTTTTTGCCACAAGTGAAATCTCTATGCTCATCCTATGAAGTGAACGTAGGGGTCACTATGAGCATCCTTATTATACTTATCAATCACTTTGAAAACAAAGGAAATATCTCATGTCTGATGTGTTTTTATGTAAGAAACATTTTGTTCATCCTAGCAATTGTGCTTTGATGTTTATGTTCACTTGCTAAATCAAAAGGAATAGGTGTTCTAGTCATTCTAGCTTCTTGTTCCTTAATGCTTACACCTCATTCTAACAAAACCTAAGACTAATGTCATATTCATATTCACATGATTACTATGTTAGTGAGGGTTGTATGACATCTTATGACCATCCTATAACAAAAGCTCTGTGATGAAAGCTATCAACGGGTCCAACAACCAAGTCCTAGGGATTGCATCTATCTTAGGCTTGCATTTTCATTCTAGACTTGCATTGCAACAGTGTTTAATGATCATTTCATTGTATTCTCCTAGATTTGTATGACGATGAGGGGTTCTCATCTCATGTCCCGACTTCATCATGACTACACAAGTGTTCGATCCTCACTCTCAATCTTCAAGAAGTTCTTTTGGTTAGTATCTGTCATATCCTGCATGAGATGTTAGTACCATATCCATTGCATTTCATATTTTATTCACAAGGTGCATTATCACAAACCATCTACATACATAAACATCTACATCTACATATACACATGTGCATTTCATACATACATAAAGAAAAACATGTGCATTTCATTCATACATAAAGAAAAACCATATGCATCTCATACATATTCATCTACATATCCATACATTTCATACATTTTACATCTACTCATCTAGGAAATATCTCATAAAGCATAAACATTAAAAGCAAACAATGACACATGCAATGATATCAAAAGCTGAGCTCATATATATATTATATGTGTGTGTGTGTGTATATATATGTATATATATATATATATATACATATATATATATACATATACATATATATATATATATATACATATATATATATACATATATGTATATATTTATATGTATATGTATATATATATATATATATGTATATATATGTATATATGTATATATGTATATATAT